>OX465536.1:3000000-3469793 GCA_950022985.1 Udea ferrugalis | reverse complement strand
GTTTGTCCTCGTTGGTTATAACCCTAATCACGTGTTATCATGATTTTCTCCTTTCATCGGGAGATATATTCTTGAATCTGGCTCGGACACTGCCTTAAAAAAATTAAAATTAAAATTAAAACCTAAAATCAATAAAAAAAGTATCAATTAGCTAAAAGGCGCTAACTTCCCAATTTGCTTTTTTTAAACACAGTATTGCCAGTGATAATATTTTTTAGTTCCGTTTCAGGACTTTTTTGCCAAGCTATATGTTTTCACCCCACATTGTTAAAGACAGCCAATCATTATTTGCGATGTCGTATTTTAATAACACTTTAATTACCAATGCTTTACGGCGGTTGTTACTTAGGCAAGTAATTATGTCTCTCGGAAACCTAGAAGAGTATAAAAACAAAAAAACTCAGCTCCTAAAAATAGAATATCGTGCTTGAACTCGCTAAAGTCGACTTTTAAAACTTGTGTTACTACATAAAACAGTAATTTAAAATTTCAACAAATTCTAATAACTAAACGCAACATTCAATTCAGAATTATGCACGCACGAACTACTAACTCAACTAAACTATAACAATAGTAATATCACTCAAATCGTTGCGCTTTTTAGGTCGACGCAATGGCAGCCAACTGCGCGCAGCTAAGACAGAGTCTTGCGCACCTACAAAGCCAATTAAACGTGCTAACAACGAACAAGAATGGCACGGCCGCCAAAGAGGAACCGCCTAAACCAGAAACGAAGACGAAAAAATCAAAATCCAAAAAGAACAAGGACAAACAAGCTCAAAAACCCGAAGTGACAGAAGCTACTGAAGAAACCACACAAACAACTGAAAATGAACCCAGCGCCAGTGAAGACAGAGCTCAAAGTGAACCAGTCGAAGAAAAAGTCGACGACAAGACATTAGAAAGTCTAATTCAGGCTATAAATAGCGCGAACATCAACATTTCCGATCTGGAAGTCGTTAATGACGAAAATGATAATGAAAACGTAGATGAAGTATTAGAAATTGAAATAAATGAAGTTAAACCTGAAACCAGCAACGGGAATCTACAAATAAATGACGTTAAGCCAGAAATAAATGAAGTCATATCAAACAAAGAGGTTAATGCGAATGTAGAAGCAAAAATTGTACCTGTAGAAGTCAATTCGAATGAGATTCAATCAAATGAACCAAATGTTTCGAAGATTTTGAATGAAGCCAATGAAGAAATCTCACACATCCCTGAAGTAAAACCTATAAAAGTAAACAGCGCGTGAAAATGTGTCAATTTGTGTGTAAATAAAGTTTGACATTAATTTTTCTACTGTAATTTAGCGAAACAAGTGTTTTTAAGTGTTCTAGTATTTTTTTGTTGGTCTCAACTTTTATCGTTTTGTGTGTTTTGATTTGTTAGTACAGTTGACTGGATCATTTTGTTTTAAATCAAAGTGCCTGAGTATTTCTAGATCTGTCTAGTCAGAAGTCGGTATTGTTATGTAATTAAGCCGTGTTCTCTAATTTTAGCCATTTGATAATGTTTGTAAACCTACAGTGCATAAGGACTTACCTTAAGATTATGTATCTGCATTTTTTATTATACATCAGTAAAAAAAAACTGACTTTTGGTAAATTTCTCACCTTTTTACCCATTTTCTCAAACTAATCCACACACACTTAATTTGTTTTTGCAATGATCTTAACTTTACTTCGGGAATAAATCTACCTAAATGTACAATTACACACATAGTGACACTGGTCTCAAAATTATTGATTTATTTATCTTCTTACTATTTACTGTTACTGTCTATTTACCTAAAACATACTTCTTTTGACAATACACTGGGAAGCCAAATGGCATGAACATGGCTCCCGGCTGCATAGCGCCACGATCTGGGGTCAAAATTCAATCAGAAAATTCAGTTTATATTTATTTATTCAAGTAGACTATTACACAGTAATTTAAACCACTTAATGAACATACACATAATAATACGATTTATAAACAATACTTATAATACATGTAAAAAATGTGACTACCACCGGCATCGGAAGGTTGTTTCCACTGAGAAGATCCGGCAAGAATTTCAGCAGTGTCTTTTTGAATGCCTAAGACAAAGGCATGAACAACACACGGCTCCCGACTACATAGCCGAGGTTGTAATCGCTTTCTAGTGATAAGACCGCCTAAATTGTACATTGTTCTCTGTATAATTTGTTTGAAATGTTATGTTTTTGTACAATAAAGAATATCTATAGCGTTAAAAATATATTAATGACCGTAAATGCAATTTTGCCGCCGATCTGTCCACTTCTGATTTTATCTCATATTTTTTCCATCCTTTCTACATTTCCGCCGGGTGTCTGTTTCATGGCTGGCTTACTGTTGTCTCTGGCTAATTGCTCGTCCAAAGGTCACCCAAGGATTCTTCCGACGATTGTGAGACGACACGATCATCTAAATTCTTATGGAAGTTAAAATTGTGTGTGTGTAAGTAGTGAATGTCGGTACATTCTGCGACTTTTATTAGATGTCCTGCGTTAGAGCTATCAATTCGTCTGCAATCCAGATCCTTTTAGGACCGACGGCCATCATATTTTCCTTGCCACTTTTACTTACTTATCTGCTGGGCTAAGTGACGTACGCTCTATTTTTTAAGAAATTCTACAGGACTTTCCAGTAATGGGAGAAAGTCCTAGACCACGAGGAAACAGGGAAATTAAGTTTCCGTGTCTGTCGGTCTGCATATCCCCTAACTCTATACATACACATATTGATGATATAAGTAAGCGTGAAGCACCGAAATGTGAAGTGATGTCCGCCGGAATAGCACCCCTGGATGGTTTGTAGATAATGCACATGTTATATTTACATAAAACATAAAAAAGCCATGCGAAGCTTGGGCTACTCGATTGTATTATAAGCAAGACTATTTGACCTCTAGGAGATTGTATAAAAATAATAGAAAATGCAACTGAAATAACAAAGATAGCAAAAATACATTATGCGATATTGCGTTCGAAGTCTTAAAAGTTATCTAACTAGTTGGCGTTGCACCGAAATGCACCCAGGCTGTAATCTTAATTGCAGTACTTCTTTTGGAACCAATTGGGTTATATTCACTTTTTTTTTCGGATCCAGTCAGCCGATTGGATCTTGCGTATTGATCGCAGCGATGAGATTAACGAATTTGATTTCGATTAAGATTACGTTATGTGTTGGTAATTAGGTGATTAAGATTTGTGTTGAGAAGTTTATTATTTGGGATTGAACTTGATTGTACAAATTAAAGATACAAATTAGTGAATGCGACAGGTTGAGGTTAGCAACAAAATGAGATAAAAACGATCACTCTTTTATATCCCTGGACATCATTCCACACAGGGCCATCAAGCCCCAAAGTTAGCTATTCAAAGCTTGTATTACTTAAATACTTTTTCTATTGTGAAAACATACATAATGTACATTAGAAAACACCCAGACCAATACAACACACACAAATGTTTGTAGGCACTGGCGGGGCTCGAACCCGTGATCTTTATTGTAGTAGCCAACTAATCAACCATTACACCAAACACAAACAAACCGTGCGGTTGCTCACTAACTAACTTTACACCCCTCCGACAATCCGCACTAGATCCGCGTGTTGGAGTATGGCTTGGTCCACCTCATAGTTGAGGTGCGGCCTGTGCTCAGCAGTGAGACGTATATAGGCCGTTTATGTATGTGAAAGCCCTCATACGTACCTCCGTTTCACGACGGCTCCTACAACCGGCAGGGATACGTTGTAACTATTTTCGTACTGAGCACTTATTTAACTAGATACTGACCTAACACTCACCATTAACAAAAGGCAAAGAGGATACATTAGCAAACCAGCAACCAGCGAGCGATCATCTATTTCATAAAACTATTGGTTAAGATCACGTGATTGTAATCAGAGCAATAATAATATTGCTAAAGTGCGATCTATTCAATCAACTTCAAGTTCGTGCGCAAGATTTTTAGCCTGAATTCCTTTACATCTTGAAAAACGTGATGGAAATCTTCAGAAGTTTTGAAGCACGACTGGGAGTTGAAATTGTTATTCATAAAAACTTAAACAGCGCTTCAACAACACATTAACTTTTGTATCGCTTCATTTCTTTCATTCTTGTTGCTGCCGCCATTGCGTTAGTTTTTATGAATAGGGGGGTTAGTCTATTAATTATTTTTTACAAATATATGCAGGGGCCTTATTACGATCCTTTTACAGCAGCTCAGCTATGCTATTCCGGCGGACGCCAAAACTCCTTTCGCTCGTGTTAGTGAACTTTAAAATTCAATTTCTTTGCAACTGTGGTCGTTTGCAAAAAAAGGACTAAGACAAATAACATTTTGAAATTATTTACATACAAAATGAGGGGAAAATACTAATTCAAAGTAAAGCGTATTGATGATTGAGGTAGGCGTTAAGCACCGAGATGTGAAGTGATGTCCGATGCGCACCGCCGGAATAGCACGGCAGTTTTAGCTCAGCTTACGTCTTTCATCGTTCATTGAAATTTGACTAAAACATGCAAAATAAGTTACTACTGCAATGATGAAAAATTAAGGTTTTTTTGACACTATTTACCACACAGAACATGACTTTTGACGGTAAATATGCTCGCTTGTGTCTAAAACTGTCAGGTTATAAGAGATTGTAATAGAAATAGAGCCTCTGGGGAGACTTCATTGTCCTATAAATACTTGTTTTATTCAAGAAGACTTATTCACACAGTACTCTCGAATAAACTTATATGATGGTGTATATGTTACTGTAAAGCACGAATTACTGTAAAATTCGAAGGTTTTCCAGTAGTAATAATAATAGAATTCATAAAATAAATGTACATAATGTGACCACCATTAGGGCCGGTGGGTTGTTTCTACTGATAAGACCGAGCAAGAAATTCAGCAGTTTATCTTTTCAAAACAAGATGTTTTCGAACCTTACATTATTTTGAATAATACCACAGTCAACCTCGTTTGACGTTCATAAATATGAATTCAGGGAAATGCTTAACAAAGTTCTATTCGATTAAAAAAAAAAGCAAAAAAAAACATTGAATGTAGGTATACTTACACTAAGTAAATACCTACGTGTTTGCACGTACGCAAACGGGAGCACCCTCCACAATCACTTTGTTTATAGCTGCAACTACGATTGAGAAAACGAAATAACTTAAAACAAAAGAACATAGGCGTAACATAAAAACATTGAAAAACGTTAAACAATAATATGAAAACTGAAAAAGTTCAATGCCCACAAACTATTGAAACAGAAATATTTGCGTCCATTTTTTCCTAGATGGTTTGTTTGCCTTGTCGTCGAGGTGATAACCTGAATTACTTTATAGAACTAGGTAGATAATGTAGGTAACCGCTTTTTCTGTTTATAACAGGCATTGATATTTTTAACTGTCCGTAATTCATTGAGGTTTTAATATACAGTTTGTTTATGCTCAATAGTGTGCCTGTGTGTGTGTGGGTTTAGGTTAATATTCATACCCATAAGGGTTTAGGTACGAACGGTGATATTCATACTTATGTAAGTGAGAAGCCAAACCCACGTATGAATATCAGCTCAATTTAAATAAATAAATATTATTGGACATTATGTCACACAGCGCCATCTAGCCCCAAACTAAGCAACTAAATGCTATGGGATACTAAGCAACGGATGAACATTTATGTACTTAAATACATACTTAATATACATAGGAAACACCCAGAACCCAGACCAGTACAAACAGACATGTTCATGCACACAAATGTTTCTACTGTTCTGAACACCAACCGCTGAAAACCGCTGTCCATGCTCCCAGTAATTATTTGACAACCAACAAATATGCAATTGTCCTGTTTTACAGGTACCTACTGAACTAAATTTTTTACAAGTATTTTTCTGTACTAAATTTTCCCTAACTTTAAAATTCAAACTCCTATACGTATACAAGGGAGACAAATCTGCAGTGCTAGAAAAAACCCGAGCATATTTCACTCAAATTAAGTATTTCGGTTTTTTTAAGCACTCATATATCAAAATAGATAGACGAAGACGAACACATAAGCTCATCTCTCTCGTTCATTTGCTCGTATACTCATTAACGCTCACCAATGGTTCGGATTCTATAACGCAGCGTAACGCTTGAGTTGCGTTCGACAGTACGATAGAGACGATAGCGTTTTGTTTTTATTTTGACTATAAAATTGAACTGTCGCTGATATTGATAACGCAGTCCCACGCAGCTCGTGCGTAAAATGTAACTCTGTAGGTCAAGGTCCGCAGTTCGAGACACTTTCCCTGAAACGTGTGGACGGTTTTGCTCGGATTTGTAGGTATGCTAATTAATTGATAAGTTGATTGTGTTTTTTGAAGTTTGTGCAATCATGTTTCGTGATTTAGTCTCACCAGACTGAAACTACTAAAATCTCAATGGAATCACATAAACAGAATTTCAAACGGACGTTCAGGACCGGTCTGATACTTTGTAAGGTCTTCGGATTTTTTTGGCTAATACTTACCTTCTAGCAAAAGCTAGGATTTCCTACTCACACTTTTAGTAGGATTATCCTTGCTTGAAATTTGTATTAATGCATGAATGAATAGGTTTGAGTTTCAGTAATAGTTATTTTTTCGTATATTCTTTACCTGGTCATGGCATAGCATAAGCGTGACAGGGAATTTCTTGGCAGTTCTTATTAATGGAGTGAGTTGTTAGTGTTCAGTCAAATCGGTCCGCAAGCTTGACCAAGTGTCGTCCTATCACTTTTTCTTTCTACCCAGAGAAATTCTTTTATGAACTTCCCGCCCTCCGAGGGCAGGCCGGGGGAGTGTGGGACACACCAGTGAGAATACCGCACTAAAACCCCGGGGTGGCCATCTTCCACGCGTGTTCAGGGTTCTCTAAGGACTTCAGTTAGAAATACTACCTGTAGAACCCAGACCCGCTGTGCCGGCTATCCAGCCATCCTCGTAGGGAGTAGTGCCTCCTTACTGGCACCTGCTGCCTGCTGACGTCTACGGCAGTGTCAGATCGTCCTACCACTACAGCTATCGCTTTGTTACTCACAAATAAATACTCTTGCGGCCATTTAATTCTAATCACGAATCAGTTATTGTCTATTTGTGAACTATTGGCAGTCAATCATCGATTTTGCGTCAGTCACGACTGGTCATTTGGATTATTCTGAGACAGTTACGTATTTAGGCTTTTTAGACAGAAATAGTCGCTTTCTAATTTTCGTCTGTCTTCCGCCTGTTTGGGACTATTTTTATGAAAAATCCGCAGACAGCTTTTTAAAGACTATGCAATTGTTTTGTTTTAATTATGTTAGCTCAGCGGGTAAAGCTTGAGAGGCTGTGAGTAGGGCGCACAGTGAGGCAAACTGGTGGTCCATTGGGCACAAAAGATGTAACATGAAGACCATTTCATTTACTTTATTTGAAAACCTGTATAGAAAATTTGTGATGCCTTACATGACCTAAATCTATCAGCGAACGGCTGGACTGATTTGGCTAATTTTTGAATGAATGACTTTGCTCACTGTACAGATAAAGCAAGGTAATACCACAGTATAAACCATACAGTAGGCTATCTAAGGCCGCCCGCCGAGTTATTAGCCTAGCGTGCACACAGACACGCGGCACAGCCCGTCCGTACTGCCGCCTCCCTATGCCTCCCTATTTTATGCTAGCGTGTGCGTGATATCGCGACACGGCGCGCGACGCGCACGCACCCATTCAAACCGAGAGTGGCACGTTTGTATGTAGATAGCTTACTGTAAGATTATACTGTGGTAATACGGAGCTTTCAGAATTTTAGTAACTTTACGTCCACTTTTTACGAATTTATGTCCCGGCAAGGACATTAGGCACTTGTGCAAGAGAAAGGAGTTGATTGTTCAAAAATGAATGGTGATAGTTAAAATACTTGACATAATTCTACCAGACGTATACAGTTGGTAGGAAAAATAGGTTGAAGGTACAGGCCTTTAGAGAAGCGAAATCGCGTATTATAATAATAATAAATATTTTATTTCGGACCATTCAAATCCATATAGGTTGGTAACAATTCTTACTTAAAACTACTGTTAGTATTAAAAACAATTAAAACATAAAAATAATAATTTTGACCCTGTCAGTGCAAACGAGGCCCGGAATCACCCTCTGTACAAAACACCGCCAGATTGGGGAAGTTTGCCTATCCTAGCTGATCTTCAGGATGCTGTTGTGGTTGTCCCGCACCCTTTTCACTAGGGATACCGTTTTTTTAAAAGTTCGAATGACCAACTAAACCTAAACAGAACCTGTATTCTATACTCAGATAAATAGTTTTAATGGTGAGTAATATGCTAAGTTATTAAAAGTAAATATTCCTTCAATTCGGCGAAATCTAGCCATCTACTTATAAAAGAAATATCCAAGGTAAGAAATACTCCTAGATATGAAACAAAACCACATATATTGCTGGTCCTAAAGTAACGATTTCTTTTGTGTTATGATAAAACCAGAACCAACGAAGAAAGGTGCCACCCAGAGCACAAATATCTGTTTCATCAACAGCGCTGGTGCATGAATCAAACCCGCGACCCTTATAGTCTCACTCAACCCGCGCCTGTAACCACTACGCTCAATGGGTCATCAAAATTACTTATTCCAGTGATTTATTAAGTAAAAAGCGCAAAACCTTGCGTGCTATTAATCACAGAGCGGGAGTATCGTAAATGGGTTAAATTTATGAAGCAAAAAATGCTTACGCATTAGTCAATAGATCGTAAAATTATAATACTATCAATAGGAGATTTATTGTTTTACGGAGCTATAAAAGGGTAGCCTTTTAATCGTTTCACTTGTGAAATCAAAGTACAAGTCACAACGAATGAGTCTTGAAATATACAATTTGGGAAATGGATAGCTTAATTTTATAGCGTAAGTAGCTAAGGAACGGTTTCCGGAAAGGAGATTGCCCAACAAAGCATTGTCTGATGCCTCAAGATGAAAATGATGTCAAAACTATGATCTGAATTTTGTTCGGCTATCCATGCATCTGAATATAATAGTAAATAAATTATTAATTTGTTTTCTCTACAATGATTGTGGCCATAAAATTGGAATGCTCCTAATGAACCGATAATATTTTTTAAATTAAGTTACACAAGCTGACTTAAATGTAAATGTTGATTATGATAAACACAAGTCCACGTTTGCAAAGACTTGTTTTAGTGACTTTTGGTCTTTTACATGTCTTTTGATTTTAGGCTCTAACAGGCTCTAACGCGTTGCAGTCTTTTCTATGAATTTTTTTGCATGATTATTTTTTGGTATATTTTTATCTGCTGTGTGCATTTATGATTATACTAAATCTATGTTATCGACTAAAATATACCATGTAACAAAAATTACCTTGCAGCTGCGACGCCTTTCATTTCTGAGCTCGTAAAATCGAAATTTGTTGCAAAGTATCCCATCATGTTAAACGCATTTATTTTCGTTAGATTGTCCTTTGATTTTTACTTTCACTTCGTTTTAGCAAATCTAAATTCACAAGAAATCAAACGGAATCAGTATAGTAATAATCAGTAATACAGTATAGAGGTATTTAATATTTTTTCTCACAAACACAGTATGTTGCTGTGACATGTGACGCCATATTTCGATTCGACCAACGGTGACGCTTTTTCGTAAGATCGAATTTCCGTCCCTTATTGTACACTTTTTAAAGATTTTTTATGGATTGAAACACAGTATAAGAAATTACTTTTAATTGTAATGTGACGATATCAAAAATTCAAAATGAAAACATGTGAGAAAAATTTAAACTTTATGCATACTTCCTATTTCTTAACATGGCTGCTGCTATGGTATTCCGATGGGCGACAAAACTCACTTCCCTCGTGGTGAGTGAACTTTAAAAGTCAATTTCTTTGCAACTGTAGTCGTTTGAGTTTCGAGACGTGAAGTGATGTCCGCCGGAATAGCACCCCTGACAAGTAAGATTTTAGACAAATTGGGCGCATACACTATTTCTTCATCTTAACGGCTCAAAAGTCGTTTTATTAGTTCTTGTTTTTACTTAATTCTCTTAATTAGAGTGTTCCCAATCATGTCAGATGATTTTGCTGTGCGTTCAACCATGAACGTAATGATTATGCTTTTGCTTGTTTTTTCTCTAATTCGGATAGATGTCTCACTTTATCGAGTTCAGATGAGGCTGGCAAGACGTTTGGGAAATTGCGCTAATCTAAGATAATTATGTAGTAACTTATACAGGGTGATCATTCCAAATGGGTCAGTAGGGGGAAGTCATCAATATTTGAAAATTAGGTTTCACGAATGAATAACAATTGGATTTATTGGAAGCCTATTTAAAATGTGATTGTTTACAAGCCTTCGACTAGGTTCGATTCCCGGTTATGCATGAGAGATAAAAATAAAATACATCAACCCAAAAGTTATAGATTACCACTAAAAAAACTGAATATTTGAATAATCAGTCATTTATAAGCTAGGCTTTTGCATTAAGGTAACTTTTTTTTTTCATGTAATCTTATTTACAAGCATTTATGACACGTCAAGACAGAAAATCAAAATGAACAAAGTGACTCTACCACCGGTTCGGAAGTTGCTTCTATCGAGAAGATTCCGGCAAGAAACTCGATAGTTAATCTTTTCAATCTTGTTTGATTAAGGGTTAACTGTTGAAAAATCAAAGTTAAGTCACTTCCCCCGAATTCGGGGCTTTGTAGCAAATATTTTTTGACTGTGATTTATTTATATTTATTGACTGGTGAAGGACAATTTATGTCAATAAATACAAATATCGAGTCACCAAAATTGCGTTGAAAAGTAATTACACAAAAAAATGAATTTTAGAGTTACCTTTAATGAATAACGATTTAATTAGGGACCAAAATAGGTTTTCAGCTTTTAATGCGACGAGAGCGCTTAAACCTGAAATACGTATCCATATAGAGCTGTTGTTACCAACTCTGAGATAATTTCAAATAATTCAACATTCGAAAAAAAACAGTTAATATTTGCTTATTAGTGGTACAAAACTGACTCACTCATTTTCCACACTATGTACTCCTGACCGCAGGTCAAGTTTACACCAGTGCCAAGTTAATGTCAAAATGAGCAACAAAACTCATAGTGATACTACTGGAAATGTTACGCTTGACGTGGGGCTCTCTGTATTATACTTTGCTTCGTCTTCGAGATTAGATTACTTGTAGTAGCACGAACCGTGTGGCCATTCATACACTATAGTTGAGAAATACATTTAAAAAAAAAAACAAAACATCGATTGTGACTGTATTTCTCGGTTGGCAACATTGGTCGTCGCCATATTTCATTCGCGTTCTAGTGCCCGGCCTTTTTTCATCACGTTATTTTGATAATCAATTAAAAACAAAGATGCCTAAGCGTAAACATAGGGATAGTGATGAATATATCATGAAAAAGATCAGACGATTAGAAAAGAAAGTGAAAAAGCGTTCTCGTAAACAACGAATAAGTTCCTCTTCGGAAAGTTCTGATGGAGGATTATTATTACATCAGAATTTGCAAGAAGGTATGTACCTACATATTATTTCCTTAGGTCTTTTAAGTGATTAATTGACAAATATAATGGGTTCTAATTCATACTATGTGTTGAGCACACTTCGTTGAGAGTGTAGCCTTCACGCCAAAAATACACTGAGGATATTCGCAAAGATTATCGCCTTTGTATCTAAAAAAGTGTTGAGTTCATCTGGAAAGGATGATACCTTCACTAGAAATACTTAGAATCAAGTTCTGAGCAACAGTAGTTTGCAATAAACAGCATCACTTTGACAAGATACCTACCTATTTAATTTTTTCACGTAATAGGTATCGTAATCTGTCATTTTAACAAAACTTGTCATTTTAGCGCATTTGTTTGCGTTGGTTGATTATATTTTGACAATTTGAAAAAACTTGTTGTAACAGGTATTTTCGAATAAATATAAATACCATTCTATTTTTTTTTTCTCTCTTCCAGACAAAGAAAATAAAGCTATAGAACCACCTACCGTTACTAGCAATGATATCGAAGATATAATAGATATAAATATATCACCCCAACAAAGCTTACAAGATGCTACCTTGCAATTTGTAGAATCTGAAGACCAGATAATTCCTGAAGTACCCTCAACTTCAGTTGAGCAGAATGAAATAGAACCAACTTTAGATCAAAGTATACTCGAGCTCCTAGGTGAGAACCCGTCAAAGAATAAAAAATACAGCGCTCCGATACAAAACGAACTAGCCATTCGTTGGGAACATATTGCCACCACAGGATTACAAAAGGATGTTAAGAAGGAGCTTTTAGAAAAACATTTGTTACCAGAAAATTGCCTTAAAATTGGCTCACCACAGCTTAACGCGGAAATAAAAGCCGCTTTATCAGAAACATTAGTCAAAAAGGACAAGATGATAGAAACAAAACAAAACCAGCAAGCAATTGCCATAGCTTGCATTGGGCAAGCGTTGACTAAAATATTTGCTAATGAAAATAAGGACCGTGAAGTTATAAAACTTTTATTAGATGCCGGAAAAATTTTATGCAACTCACAGTATGTGGAATCAATGTCTCGCAGGAGTTTTGTTTCTTCTACTATTAAGAAAGATATAAAAGACCAATTGTTTAACACTGAAATAGACAGCCACTTGTTCGGCGAGAAACTTTCAGACACCTTGAGAGCAGCAAAGGCCATCAGCAAGTCTGGGTCTGAAATGAAAAATATTTCCCAGTTCAAAACGACGGTTCCCATGCAACCACGTTTCAGTCAATCACGGTCTTTAAACGTAAGACCCCCTCTCCCACCAGGGAGGCAAATGGGAGGGGGGTGGAGACCAGGCTTTGCATCACAGCAACCTCAACCTCGCAGATACCAAGCCCCCTTGCCACTGCGACCTCCGCCCCAGCAAGCAGCGCAAGCTTACCAAGCATCACTACCGACGCTGCCACCAGTACTGCCGCAGCGCTCACGCGGGCGCACGCTCCCACGCCGCTAGGAGAGGTATGTCGTCCGGCTGGTCGATTATCTTTATTTTATGAAAGGTGGTGTCTGTTAACCAATGATAGACTTATTCTGTCTTGGATAAGGGAAGGTTATGAAATACCTTTCCACACAACTCCCAAACAAAAATTAAGTGCACCTCCCAAAAAATATTCAGAGAGTGAAATAAATGAATTTTTAATTGTAATTAATGAGCTATTAGAGTCTGGAGCAATATCAGAATGCACTCCTTGTCAGACACAATTTATTTCAACAATTTTTTTAGTGCCAAAACCAAATGGAAAAAAGCGGTTCATTTTGAATTTAAAATCACTTAATAAATTCATAACTACAAACCATTTTAAAATGGAGGACTTAAGAACAACATTAAAATTGATTTCAAAAAATAATTTTCTATGTACAGTTGACTTAAAAGATGCTTATTATTTATTAAAAATAAATCCTGTTTGTAAAAAGTACTTACGCTTTATATTTAATGAAAAAATTTATGAATTTAACGTACTACCTTTTGGACTAAATACCGCACCATTAGTTTTCACAAAACTAATGAAACCTGTCGTAGCTTTATTGAGGTCATTAGGTTACATCTCATCAATATATTTAGATGACATGTGTTTAATTGCTAATTCATTTTCAAATTGCCAACAGAACGTTACACAAACTTTATGTATTTTAGAGTCTCTTGGTTTCATTGTTAACTATGAAAAAAGTTATTTAACACCTAGCACAATCTGTAAATATTTAGGATTTGTTATTGATACAAGAAATTACCTTATTGCTCTCACAACTGATAAAAGAATGTTAATAAAGGGGGAAATTCTAAAGTTGAAAAAATTGAAACGTTGTACGATACGACAATTTGCTCGAGTTGCAGGTCTCCTTGCCTCATCCTGTCCTGCTATTCAATATGGTTGGTTATACACCAAAAATATTGAACGCTGTAAATATCTGGCATTAGAAAAAACAGAAGATTATGATAGTTTTATGACAATTCCGGAAACACTCGTAAGTGATTTCGATTGGTGGCTTACTCATATAGACACGTCAACGTGTCCAATCAGAGACGATTATTATTGTCAGGAAATATTTTCTGATGCCAGCAAAACAGGGTGGGGGGCAGCATGCGGTAATGAGACAGCTAGTGGAAAATGGAGTGATAGTGAAAAAAAGATGCACATTAATTATTTAGAAATATTAGCAGCCTACTTCGGTTTGAAAGTATTTGCATCATTTTTAAATAATTGTCAAATACTTCTGCGTATCGATAATACGACCGCAATTTCATACATAAATAAAATGGGGGGCGTACGATTTCCACATCTGACCGCGATAACCAAAAAATTATGGGTATGGTGTGAAAATAGAAATATTTTCGTTTACGCGTCTTATATTAGTTCAATTGACAACGCAGTGGCAGATGCAGAATCACGACGCTCGCATCCTGACATTGAGTGGGAACTAACTGATGATGCCTTCGATATGATTGTCAAACATTTCGGAGAACCCTTAGTAGATTTATTTGCAACCAGGTTAAATAAAAAATGCAAAACTTATGTTTCTTGGCAAAGAGACCCTGGAGCTTTTGCAATTAATGCATTTACTTTAAATTGGCACAGTCTAAATTTTTACGCCTTCCCACCAATATCCGTAATTCTAAAAGTTTGCCGAAAAATTATTACAGATAAAACGGAAGGCATTGTAGTTGTTCCCCTCTGGCCCACTCAACCGTGGTTCCCAATCTTTAAATCCTTATGTCGCGATATGATTATACTTGGAACCAATACAAATGTTTTGATATCTGTTCCCAACAGCCACCTACAAGACAAAGTAACGCTGGTAGCCGCGAAATTATCTGCACTGCACTTTCACGAAGAGGCATCCCACCTAGTGCGTTAGCTATCATGTGTGCATCTATATCAGACAGCTCAATCAAACAATATGGAGTTGTTTTTAAAAAATGGTTTACTTATTGTGAAAAGTATAATATTGATTCATATGCCGCGTCTGTTCCTCATGTGATTTCCTTCTTGACAGAAATATATCAGACTGGAGCACAGTATAGCACATTAAACAGCTACAGATCTGCTCTGTCCTTAATTGTTAGCTCTAAAATTGGATCTGACGATAGAATAACAAGACTTTTTAAGGGTTTTTACCGCCTTCGGCCGCCATTGCCAAAATATAGTGTCACTTGGAATCCTTCCATTGTACTTAAGTTCTTAGAAAACTGGTATCCAAATGATGAGATTAGCTTAGAAAGTTTAAGCAAAAAAGTTGTGACATTACTAGCACTTGCTACTGCACATAGAGTGCAAACTTTAAGCAAAATTAAAATACAAAACATAAAAACCCACAGCAACCAAATAGTAATTAGAATACCTGAGCTAATAAAAACTTCAAGGGCTGGATCTCTCCAACCCTCTTTAATACTTCCTTTCTTAAGAGAAAAACCTCAGATATGCCCAGCAGATGCTTTATTAATTTATTTAAATGAAACTAGTGCCTTAAGAAAATGTGATCAATTATTTATTAGTTTCAAAAGCCCATACAAACCAATTTGCTCCCAGTCCATCAGCAGATGGATAAAAGAGGTCCTATGTAAAAGTGGAATAGATACTGAGATGTTCTCTGCCCACTCAACAAGACACGCTTCAACGTCTTCCGCGTATAGACTAGGTGTCAATCTTGATTTAATCCGAAAAACTGCTGGGTGGTCAGACTCATCTTGTGTATTTGCTCGCTTCTATCAAAAAACTTTGATCACAGATGATAGTAATGATTTTGCAATGTCAATTCTTAATCAATAGGTGATGCCTACACCTATGTACATTTAATTTTTAGTTTTTTTTTTATCATCTAAACGATGTAACATTTTTAGAATATATGTTTTGTTATTACAATACTGTGTGTTGATTGTAAATATTACAAATATGATTAATAAATGATTTTATAATATTTTAATATTCCTACCATTTATTTATTATTTTTTTCTTTTCTCTCTTTTCTCTCCTACAAATTTTATGGCTCTAAAGCTCTACAAGTAATCTAATCTCGAAGACGAAGCAAAGTATAATTGATGATTAAACGAACTTACCTTAAGTGACGTTCTATCATAATTATACGAAGGCTTCGTCTGAAGAGATTAGCTCCCACCCTCCCAAAGAAATTCCCATACAAAAATTTGTAAAAAATAAATAAATAAATAAAATACTCTGAACTAAATGAAATATGGCGACGACCAATGTTGCCAACCGAGAAATACAGTCACAATCGATGTTTTGTTTTTTTTTTTAAATGTATTTCTCAACTATAGTGTATGAATGGCCACACGGTTCGTGCTACTACAAGTAATCTAATCTCTTCAGACGAAGCCTTCGTATAATTATGATAGAACGTCACTTAAGGTAAGTTCGTTTAATCATCAATTATAACCACATTTAAAGTGTAACACGTGCAGTAAACGCTCTTATTACGTCGGATTACAAACGATACGGTGACCACAGTGTTAAACTGGAGCTGATAAATATCCGTTAAAGAATAAAACATTTATTATTAACATTTATTTATTTTGTAAATCTTTACAAAATAATATCGCAATATGATACTCCTATCACATTCAACACCATCATCCTATTAGAGTACACTGCTGGACATAGACCGCTTCCAGTCCGATCCCGCAACCGTTCTCAGGTCATCAGTCCACCAAGCTGGAGGATGCCTCTATACTGCATTTGACGATCCGCGGTCTCAAAGAATGGTCTCCTCCAAAGATTTGTCTTTTTACACATGTGACCAGTCCACTGCTACTTCAGCTTGCTGATTCTGCTAGCTACGTCGATAATTTATTTCAACTTGAATCAACCATTTGTACACACAGCAACTAGTAAGTACCTACTTGACGACTAAAACTACTTCATGACTAAGATAGCTCTGTCTTGTTTTTTTGTAAAGGTTAGTATTGCTCTTTTTTCTCTTATGAGTATTATGCACCGTTGTCACCCGATGATTTACATTTACATAAGCATTTTGTGCTCTGTTGTGCATTTGAGATGAATTCAGTCCTTTCATTAACCTCTCCTTGAAAACTGCAATCGTAAGTTAAAACTTGCAAGACATAAATTGTTGTAACAGCTCTGCAGTTATCCAGAGTGACCGCTCGCTCGGACCCACGAGGCACTCACTATAAATACAAGAGTCAGCTGTCTGTCCGTGCATTACCTCACCGACTTAGGGGCCGACACCCCGGACCTAAACTGAAACAGATCAACCCCTGTGAAAGTACTGGAAGGTAGATTTATCTAGATAAGCTAATTTTATCTAAGTGATTTAGTGTTTTCAGTAGTGATTTTTGTGTTAAAAAATATTTTTGAATTTTTTGAAGTGTTAAATTGTTTTGTGGTTTCAGTTCGACTGAAGATTGTAAACATGAAGGTTATCAGGACAGTACTGTTATGCATGGGTAAGTCTTTTTTAATAAATTATAAAATGTAAAAAACATATTTTTTTTTAATAATTACAAATAATTTTGCTCTGTGTTACTCGGTCAAGTCATTCTAATTTAAGCCATTAAATTAATTAACAAATGCATGCTATACGTTATTTCTTGCTTTTCTGAATGATATAAAATAAGCAGTCAAATCATTAGTAGTTTAGTGAACAGTATAACTTAATGAATATGTGACAACTTAACATAAATTGATCTATACCAAAAATGAGTTTTTCTCTCAAGTTACATATGAATAAAAAGCATTGATTTCAGCTAATTCACCCATAATATAATAATACATTGTTGTAACACAAACCCTTATTCAAATTGTTCAAAAATCCACAAATAAAATTCGAGAGATACGAGTATTTATTAAACCATCATATGATGAACCAGATCATTGTAAAAGTTATTTAAACAAATGTGCTGGGTCTGGGTGTTAGTACTTTCGTTGTTTCTAGTTTCCGTAACTCAAGCGAAAACTTTTTTGATTGGAGCAACGTATGTAACGTTGTTTCATATTGTCTACTGTCTCTTTTTGACTCCAACAATGACTTGAATCAGTAATATTGTGATCGAGGGATTATGAAGACATTAAACAATTCTTGATAGTATTTACTCAGACACCAAACATTAACTGTGGGGGTTCTTGTCGCAGTGCGATAAAGACCATTTTCAAACTGTCTTCACGCATCAGCTGTTGTCGCGTGTCGCTTTTAATGGCTAATTTACTTAAAGTGTTAAAAACAATTCAGTGTCTCTGTTATTAAGTGTGTTAACAATTAGTTACATGACTGTCAAACAATTAAATTTTGTAAGTCTAGTTGCCGAAATAGTCTCCTGTAAACTAAAAAGCAAAAAATTAATGAATAGACTCCTTAGTTTATTTACTTGTTGACTACAAGTTAAGGCTTTTTTGCTCACGCACGAGTTTAATATTTAATGGTTTCGTTTTAAGTTCTGTAAGTTTTAGTAATACTAATAAAACGTAAAGTATCGGTAACACTTGAGTGTTACAAGGGTAAATACAATAGTCGCCTAAGTCAAATGCGCGCCTAAGTTTTAAATAAATTAAAAAAGAGATGTGTTATTTCCTAAAACCTAAATTTTTGGCCAACACACAATATTTAATTCATTTGATCTGTTGCATGAAAAAGTCTGTTTAAATTGACGCAAGTATTTGAATTGTAGCATTTAATTTTAGTCAGTTGGAGGGTCGTGGGAAGCCAGCAGCTTGCTTTGCGATGCGGTCTTCAGTGGGGAAGGACGGTATGCACCAGCGTTCCTAGAGCGCCCACTGCTGGGATAACTGCTGCTAGCTTCAATTATGCTACACTGTCAGCTGTTAATAAACCAACTGGCATTGAATACGTCCCTAACCTGCCAACTCCAAACAAACAACCTGGCAATCATTACGTTTCTAGTGTGTCAGTAAAGAAACCTGGCATTCAATATGTTACTAATGTACCCGCAAGTAAACCTGGTATTCCATATATTGCCAATGTGCCAGTGAGTAGACCAGGCATTCAATATGTTCCTAGTGTACCAGCAAATAAACCAGGCATTCAATACGTTTCAAGTGTACCTGCAAGTAAACCAGGCATTCAATATATTTCGAGTGTACCTGCAAATAAACCAGGCATTCAATACATTTCAAATGTACCGGTGAGCAAGCCAAGCACTCAGTACGTTTCAAATGTACCGGTGAGCAAGCCAGGCATTCAATATGTTTCAAATGTACCGGCGAATAAACCTGGCATTCAATATGTATCCAGTGCGCCAAATCCAAATAAACATGCCGTTCAATTTGTTACTAGTATTCCGACTCCAAGTGTGCCAGCTCCTAAAAAACCAGCTGCTATTCAATATGTCACTGTCACCAATAAACCTGCTAGTGTTCAATATAAAACGCCCCCAAATCAACCGAACGTTCAATTTGTTGCTAGTATACCAACGCCCAGTAAACATGCCCCTAACCGAAATGTGGCAAATAAACCTGCGCCTAAAAGACCAGTTGCCGTTGAATATTATGAAGTTACGCCAGCACCTAAAGAACCAGTTTCCATTGAATATTATGATGACACTCCAGCGTCAAAACCTGCCACTACTGAATATACTGTTAATGCATCAGCAGGCAAAAATCAGCATCAACATCGAAAACCTATTACGACTGCTCAGAAAATAGCAGCTCAGTATGCGTTCAATATTCCAACAAGAAAACCTGCTCCCAGTGTTCAGCATTCTCATGAATACGATGATGCATCAGCAGAATCAACCCAGGACTCCGATGAGTTCGATGAGCTGATAACTAGTAAACCTGGCAATATAGTAGAAACTAGTCAAACCATTGCCAATTTGCTAGGAGGTAAAAAACCTGTCAGTGTACCAGCTGCTAGTGTGCCTTCTTACAGACGGATAAAGTTTCCGTTTAGCAGAAATAACGGTATTATATTCGTTGAATTAAGCATGCAAAGCATGTGAATTTCAGTAGACATGAAGTTGCAATTTTGCATGAATTCTGTTAAGTTATGTTATGTCTGATTTCTTTCGTACAAATATTTATGACATCACCGTATTTTCACTCGGAATTTTGGTGTGCATGAAATTTACGCACGGTTTTTTGGCAGTCATTAAAATCCTTTATTGCGCAGATACCATAATATTTTTAAGGTTTGGTGGAGACATTAATAAACAAAATCCTATAGCCAATCACCTCATATTTCTTCTTCTACTTACACACCCTCCAATCATTTCTTTTCTAACTTATTCAATCTCTATCATCTTCTCTTTTGGCTATTTTGGCAACTTAACTTCCGTTGTACTAAAGTTCCACGAGTTATTAACTCGTTCAGTTTTTTATGCAAAGTAGTCATTTATTTCCTATCAACGTCGATCGATAAATTATGCCGTTTCGCATGTAAAATCAATATCGTGCAGAATCTATTTAGTGAATAAATTTAACGCAAATCAAAATGCATTGTTTGAACTTCTTTAACTAGAAATCAGTCTTATCAGTAATTATTATTATGCAACCACTTTTTCTTCGTCCGTTACACCTTAGACCAGAAAAATCAGACTCGTTATCTTGTGTAAGCTTTTTGAGTGATCGTTCAGAGATTATGAAATCGATTACATTCGTTCAAAGAAATGGGTTCGATAAGATATTTAGTAACTATTATAAATTACGGTTAGATTCTGAAATGCTTTTCAAATGTTTTCATGTGTGAAATGGTGGGTCTTGGCTTCTAGATACGGTTGGCCTTAAGACAAAAAAAATACTTATAATATTTTTTAATGTTCTAGAGCTTACTGAAAGTAGGTATTTAATGGTAAATGTTCAATTTGTATCATTAATTTATTAGCAACAATAAATTTACAAACTTTTGGCTAGTCGCAGCTTAAATCCTATATAAGGTTTGTTTAGATACTTAGTTATTCCTATAAATAGTTACCAAACAACCTACATTAATACAGCTCACAATATATAATAAAAGAACAGATTAGAAATAAATATTCTGTAATATGTTGTGTCTCTAATTAAGTACGTAAGAATCAACTCTGTTAAAAAACTACAGTTAGACCGCTACTCTTGTCCTCAAGTGTAGTTGTTAGTCATTGATTGTAAACACAATAATAGTGTATTTGTAAAAACATCTTTCACACTAATTTTCTTATTGCATGCCGTCGATAGGTTGAATAATACAAGTAGGCCAGTAGTACGCGTAACACCCACAGTGGGTATTTCGGAAGTGAACTTCAGTTTTCCTTCTTTCTTCACGCAATGCACTTTTTTTATTTCCTCGACTGTAACTAATAATGCGTTAAATAACTAAGTTACTCTGCAACTATATTTACTAAGTATCCCATGTTTTGAGGTTATGAATATCTTTGTTTTGAGGTTATGAATATCTTTATGTTGGTGATTTTATCAGTGGCGGTTCTGCTACGCATGCCTGCACATTGTTAATGGGCAATTGTTTTTTTGTCAAATACAGGACATAGACCTGATTCTAGCATGAATAGAGATATTTGTGGGGCAATAAATTCTCTGTTTCGTACAATCTTTGGTACAATCTGTTTCGTACAGTCCGAAACGGACTTAACAGTTTCATTTTACTGTGAATTGAAATAATATGGTAATATCAATAATGTTACTCAGCTCAATCTGTATTTGGTTAGAGATTAGCGAGACGTTCCTTATAAGCTGGTCTTGTCTTAATTAAAGGACAGATCACTGATTGAGTTCTAGAACTCGAATTACAGGCGTCTACTTACAATAAAGTTCTGAATGTTCCCATTTAGCTCAGGCATGCAAGGCTCCGTCTCACAATCGTTATAGAATTAAAATACATACATACTATTTTTGTACATTATCACCGGGATCAAACGATCATACGTCAAGCATAAACACTTTCATAGTTGGTGTTATTTATATTTACTAATGCAATAATGGCCATTTTTAATCGATTAAATTATGCTTGATGTATGTCCATTAAGTTTAGCATGATTAGTTCGGTAGTATTAAGAAACACAAACTCTTGAGTCTTATTTATGATAATTTTCAGGCACCTTCTCATTCGCTGTGACGGCCCCCTCCCGCGACAGTTCCGCACAGCCCTCAGAGTATGAATACGACTACGACAACTCTGGCCAAGCACAAGCGCAAGAACCCCAGGAATCTGCCAGCCATTACGACGCCTACATCCAAGATGTACAGCACGCTGCCTCTGGTGACAACAATAAGAAAGGGTTCAGTAGAGGCAGTGGTCTGAGGACTATCGCTGTGGGTTCTGCTAATCAAGCGAAGACAGCGCTGGGTAACCAAGCTGCTGCTGCTTACCAGGCAGCGTATGTAGCGAAGAACACTCTTGCGCAGGCAGCGGGTCAGGCTAGTGCGACAGCACAGGCCGCGCTTGCGGGGAAGCAGGTCATTCTGTCAGGGTTGGAGCAGCAAGTGAGAGACGCGAAGGTGGCTGTGCAAGGCGAGGAGATGCAGCTGCAGCAGGCGAAGAGATCGGCGCAGTCGGCTGCGCAAGCTGCCCAACAAGCTATGCACCAGGTTTGAATTTACATGATTTATTTCACGAACTTTTTTATGACGAATACTTTACTAAACGAACCGTTATTGAATTTTGTTCTAATAGCATTCACAAAGCAGTATTTCTATCTTAAAGTAGAAATACTTCGCCAAAATGAAACAATGATTTGAAATCAACATAATAAGAATAGTCAAGTTTATTGTAATAAGATAATATGTCTAACTGTGTTACCTATCGTAAGTTTTTCTTGCAATAGTATCTTCTTAGTTAATATGCTCTTTTTAAAATTTGACGTTTCGACATAAAATTGTTACAGTTCCGATAATACTTGGTTATGAATTAAAAACGTAACAAAAATTTAAATAATAATGCAATAAGTCGAAAAGCAAGAGGTCAAATCTAAATAATGTGTAATCAAGAATTAAATTGAAAGTGGCAACACTTTTTCTTATTATACCAAAGAGTGACCTAAGCTCGATATTGTCACGAACTAAAAAGTGCAACACGATTCAATTCTAGTGATTTCGTGACAACTGGGGCGGACAATAATTACGTAAATAATTATCCCTAGCCTAGCCAATATCTTTCTTGTTTGTTTTGTAAATTTTCATCACCGATTCCAATCGACTTACGTAAGGTTAAACGCTGCGATTTTTTCACAAATAGATTTTTTAATGAGATCCTAAGCAAAAAGGTCGGTCTTTTAAATTATATGCAATTCCAGATCGAGTTCATTGTCAAACTTTTTCATTGATCACATTGCGTATGACTGGTTTTTATTGTGTTTTTTAATGAACTGGTTGTTAAACATGTTCGTTAAAATCTGGTAGCATAATTGCTAGAGCCGTCGTCTGGCTTGCTTTAGTTGGAGGTTCATATCCCACATGAGGCCTAGATTACAGCGGAGCTCAGTAGGGCGGAGATGTGTTAGGGCCTAGTAGGAAAAATATTTTGCTATCAGTATTTCTACTAGGCGATCAAATGATAAGATACTTTATTCGTTTTTAAATACATCTCGGCTTCGCTCTTTTTCTTGTGGGAATCGAGCCCTAAAGTAAATTAATGAATATCTAGAACATACACCTGAATATCTGATCCCAAACTAAGTGGACCTTGTACTACGGGTGTCGTGGTCAAAGCGGTCATTGTCATACATAGTGTGACTCTACCACCTTCGCCGGAAAGGAGAAGATTCGACAAGAAACTCAGTAGTTAGTGAAAACCCCACGATCTCTGTCGCTATAGCTAGGATCTCTACCCACGACGCCAACGTGCAGAGGCGCTCTTATCAAGCTTTACAAAACCGTTGCAAAATAGGTCTTAAGTCCGCGGCATAAGGTGCCCGTATGTAAAGGTTGATGTGGGCGCCTCTGTAGCAGTCGATTTTGTAGACTGATGATAAGTTAAGCGCATACGCATTTCACAACGGTAGAGCGAGTGACATGCAATTTTAAAAAGCTGTAGAAGGTTATTTTTTGAGAGAAATTTCTTTTTATTTGACTCGTAAAAGATAATATAATTTTTAAGTATCACTTTTGTTTATCTTAACGTGGTTAAGTAATATACTGGTTCACAAGGACGATCACTGTTTTTAGTAGTCCGGTATTACCATACTTTTACTTGTAATTTCGAATTGCATAGCTACGGTTTTTGCTCGGGTTTCATTATTAAGTTCAAAGTTACAACGCGAACGTAGACTACGCCATAATTGGACAGAAAACAATTAAAAAATGTTGACTATAGTATTTTGATATTAACATTAAATCGTAGTAACGTTATTTTGTTAAATAATACTTAATGAAAAAAAAACTTAAGTTTAGTATTTGAACATCGTTGATTGATTGATTACCCTAATTAAAAAAGGTTATAGATAGTAAATCAACCTTGAAATGTTCACCCTTTAAAAAATGAGACATCGAGAACGGGTAGAGTTTTTCATAAAACTTTTAAAGAGGAAATTTCCCTTGATTCATGTCTTTTGCGGCACTTCAAAGCATATATTATAACAAACATATTATTCAACCGTTTTTGCAACATTTATTAGTAATGCTGCGGTCCTATTGGCTGTAACGTGATGTTATATAACCTTTAGTCGTCCCTGATAAATAGACTTCCTTGACATTTTTTTTTTCCTTTCGAACCAGTAGTACCTGAGATTAGCATAGCGCGTTCAACCAAACTACTCTCCAATTTATAACCAAACGCTCCAATTTACAATATTGTTATAAAAAGTATGCATTTGGAATTCAGTTTTCCAGTCTATAAGGCCAAACGCCACTGCTCATTTTAGAGTCATTTTATTAGTGCAAGTAGGTGACTACTTACACAGATACTTAAATTATTATAACCTACCTATAGTTGGAGTGATGGCGACAGATCCTAAAACAATTCACAACGGTTCGAATGCAACCATGCTAATCGATTCGCGCCGCTTCTGAAGTAAGCTAAATATTGCTTTTGCTAAGTGCACTTGAAATAAACTTGCGACAGTTTTCGCAAATGCGCCGCCAGTGACTAGCTTGGCGAAATCGTTGCGGAATTAAGTCAGATTCGTGTTTAATAAGGTTTGTTAGATAGAGGGCTAAAAATATTTAAAAAAATGTTTGTTACGAATAGTAGTAACAAATCTATGAATTTAAACATGGATGATTTTGCACGTACATGCCAAATTTTCAAGAGCGACAGGAACTGAATAGATTTCAACAAAAAAAAATATCATGGTTTTATCATGAGTACCTACTTAAAAAAAAAACTTAATTCATGGAAAATACGCCAACGCACCATACTATATCATCGTATAAGTTGAACTACAAGGGTAGGAGTCCTTTTGTGTGCGAAAATAAGCCTAAGCCTATAATTATTATTTTAATTATTCACTTACTTTTTAGGGTCTGAAATCTTTAAAAAAAATTATGAAGACGTAGTTTTATATTATCCGAAGCATATTAAAAAAAAAGGCAAGTACTTGCCAAGTCACCCTGTAAACAAACCATTTTCTCCTTTTAAATAGTCGTGAATCTTATAGCTATTAAAAATAAGTAAAAGGTAGATAGATCTGACGTAAGACATAGTGGAAACTTAACCTTATGAAATCTAAAAATTAGAAAAGGAAGTATCTAGGTGCTTGCCGGCGTTAATACCCACTTATTCGACTCAGGATCAGGATCTTCCGAAAAATCTATAATCTGACTATATATGAATGTTTTTTTTGACTTGGAACTTGAACCTTGAAAAAAGGGTCAAGCCCTTAGGTTTTCCTTAGGTATCACGTGATAATGAAAAGGAAAGGTCAATGTTTTGTGGTCAGACATCCGACACCAGACACTCGATATTTGCGCTTGATGTAGCAATTTCTTTCCTACAATCTAATGTGGTTAGGTAACGCGTGAGTAACGCTTACTAATCTATAGCATATTCCTTTCAATTTCTTTCATTTTCTAATACTTTTTCACCATCTAAAGATTGTGGTTCTTATGGGGCCCCTAACTTCTACAGTTTTCTGGATTCTATGACTTTCTTAGAAAATTATTGTAAATGTAGCGTTGGAAAATTATTGTAAAACAGACTCCGAATCTATCAGATATTGAAACTTTCAAAATACTAACAGTTTAGAACCTGAACTAAGTTTCAACTACAAACTTTGTATTGCAGCAACGGCAATTTACATTAAATTTAAAAAAACCAAGAGATTTCAAAGGAGTTTAAAAACTGAATCCTGCTAAGTATCTTCTTTCTTTCTCACCAATGTTTCTTTCCCTTGCTTGTTTTTTATAGTTGTCGTCTGACGATGATGCTACAACTTTCGGTGTTTTGGCGAGAGTAACTATACTCACCTAACACGTGCTCAATTCGGACTTATCAACAATTCTGACTTATAGGTCAACGTTATCCAAGCCGCCCTGAACGCTGCGCAAGCGACGTCGGAGAACGCTAACGAGGCTGCGTCCCAGGCGGCTGGAGAGCTCGGCGCGCAGACCGCCATGGTGGGCGCGGCTCGACAGAGGCTCCAGACCTTGCAAGAACAACTGCATGGAGTGAGGATCGACTTCGAGGCTACGCAGTCTGCCGCTAGGAAGGCACAGGTACTTAGATTTGTCTTATTAAAAATGAACAACCCTGAACACCATCCCATAGGCTGCGGTAACTGTTTTTTGCCACCGTCGTAGTATAAAAAAACCCAGGATGTTGAAATAGGTCTGTTTTTCCGATAAGCTATAGCAACGAGTTCTGTCAGGAAGGTTCGATATGTAAGTATTTATTTTCTGCAGTAATCGTTCCTCATCAATAGGTTTGCATACATCTCCACTTCAGGGAGATTGAAAGATATTCAAAGATGTTTGAATCATCATGCTTGACCGATTCATGGCAGAGTTGAGAAAAAGATTTGCAATCGTAGAAGGGCATCTTCAAGGCAAGATGGCATATGTACTTAAACTTCTTCCAAATTCTTAGAAATTATAAGCAAACGTAGAAATCGCTGTCTTTGGATACCCATAAAATCTATCCACTTCCTCAGTTTTCTAATTCTCATGATTTGTTTTTCTTGAACAGGGAACAAATAAGGCGACGAAGGTGTTATACATATTGGAGGATATTACGATAACAATGAATTTCTAACAATCAGTTTTCTCTAACTGTATAATGATCTCACACAGTGCATTTAAGAAGTTGAAGATTGGAATAAATACTTTAAAAACTTTTTTTTTATGTGTTTCTGTTCCCCGTTCTCAATATCTGCACAAGAATTCAGGGTGTACTGTAAATTTTGACAACAGCTTGGATTTTTAAATACTTTGTCTTACAAATACCTAGTTTTTAAAACCTTAATTTTAAGTAAGGTTAGGCAGTCATTTTACCACTATTTCATCTGGCGAAAAGTAATACCTCTTTACGAAAATAGTGAAGTCCTAGTTTCTAGATGCTTTACAATTTGTCCATTATGTGGACGATATCATTGTCCAACAATTCTGATTCTTTCCTCAATCGCCAGGCTGCCGCTCAACAAGCCCAAGCGAACGCGGCTGCTGCAGCGGCCAAGGCGGCAGCTGCCGGTCTCGGCCAGAAGGACAACTCCCACGAAGGTACGACATTTGAGGAGTACAAAGTCGCCCCTCCACAGGAACAGAGCAACGGCCAGGAGTATTATACACTTCAGTCGGATTACCAACACTAGTAACTAAATAGGCGCTTAATTTGTTCAAAGGTTTTTTTATTCAGTTTATTGCTCGGGTTTCCGAACTGTGCGACACGTCTGTTATTTAATAAGATTTTATATTCTTTGGTTTTTCTTGCAGTAATTAGGTAAATAATCATAAAATACAGGCTGTAAGATGAGTCGCAGTTTTAAGGATTGGAAACCCCTAAATAAGAGCATTTTTGTACATAATGCTCTAAGATAGAAAGCAAAACGTTACGTAACAGCATCTCAGCAGCCATTTTGTTAATAAAACAAAATGGCTACTCTTTTTCTGGCATACCTTCGTAAGTTTTGCTTTCTAGTTAGTGAGTAGGTAATAAATTGAAAAATTAAACCTTGGAACTAAGTGTTTAGGTTATCATTACAATAGGATTTCTAATTAGATAAAATAGACGTAAAATAAATTATTCGAATAACTTTGAGTCCTATTATAATCATAGCCGCAGTAGGTTTTGCAATGTGTAAATAAACTTTTTTTTTGTTAAACTTAATTAACGACTAAAGTGTCTTCATTGTGTTTTCTATGTTTTTATATTTTTGTAACTTGCAGTAACTTAACTAGTTTATTTATTCAGTTGTTAAATGTTGAAGAAATGCTTTCAATTTTGCATGAGTATAACTCTTGATGGTTATATTGCAAAAATGAAAGCATAGTCGATTTGTGTCATTAGTAACATACTAACAAGAGCGCTATTATCAAAATTAAGTGCGATGTCCCAAGAGCCATAGTGCGTCGACAAACCGATGTGTGTAAGATAAATAAAAGTGTTTTGTTAAAATAATGATATTTTAATGCGAACTTGACTAGATCTTTGACTCTTACCGACTTTCACTTTCGACTTTCGATTTGACTGGAAAAAGTAATTTATGTTTCGACTGACTTTTAATGCTGAATCAAGTGCATATACCTACAGCGCGGATACTGAATTATGTAACGCCTTAGCGTTATAATGTTATATGTAGGTATATCTTGTGCGTGACATATAGTATAGACGCACCTCAAAGTAAACTGGATTACCAAAGATTTTAATTTCTATTAGATGGCCCTAAGATATAATACATATTCGGAACGATCATCGAAACTTGTTTTAAATTTGATCACTGAATCACGCCTAAGATTGTCGCGAATAAGTATTGTTATTTGAAAATAAAGTCATGTTTTTCATAATAAATAAGGCTTCAAAAAGCTTCAATCAAATTTTGAACGTGACTCTACCTCGTCATGCCCGTGTTGTTGTTTCCAAATAGAGGCATACTTAAGTTGAAATAATTTTGTGCTATTGAAAACCATTCAAGCTAACTTTCTCATTATGGGTCACACATTAGGATACCTATACCTTTAAGGGATAGTAAAGTTTTAAAATTTAAATGGTCCTAGTAAGTTAGTTGCGCCCTGAGGTTGGTAAAACAATTTTCGTTCATTTTAAATTAGGATTACCTTTTCCAGTAAAATTTTCATGACTTCCGTGACTATTACTTGACATCTCACTTGATTCTACTGCTGTACTGCTATACCTGACTAACACCCATCCCTAATATAGCGTTTAAGTCCCACCTTAAATATAAGTGCCACAACACCATCATTTCATTGCCATCAATCAAGCAGTTTTTAGACACACACTTTTCACAAAATTATGAAGTAGAAAGGAACTACACCTAAAACAAAAGAGGAAAAGACGAAAAAAGTAGCAAAATCAAAATGTTTATTCGAAGAGCCGTTGCCTGTAGGAACATTCTAATCGTCAAATTAACCAAAGAAAATAATAAATAGAAAATAGACATGAAAGTTGAAGATAATAATATGGATGTACAAAGTACACAAACATGTGAGTGTGCAACCTGGTGCCCGGCTATGGTTTCAGGACTACACTCAGCACTGAGCATTAATTAAACAGGCAACTAAGTAGCTCATTCATAATTACATTAGTGTTAAGAGTCAGTAGGTACTTAATAGTAATATTGTGTTAGAAGAACTTAGGAAAAAACAAATAACATACAATAATCACATTGTTTTAACAAATCAATTAGAACTAACTATCAGTCAGTTACGAAATCTACAACAGACTGCCAAGAACGAGTTTGCTCGACCAATCGTGTCGAGGGAGTAAACGCGAATTTCCAGAGAAAATTAATAGTTACAGCTTGGCAAAAAAGTCCTGAAAGGGAACTAAAAAATATTATCACTGGCAATACTGAGTTTAAAAAAAGCAAATTGGGAAGTTAGCACATTTTAGCTAATTGATACTTTTTTTATTGATTTTAGGTTTTAATTTTAATTTAATTTTCAAAGCAGTGCCTGAGCCAGCTTTTGAGAATATACTGAAGAAAGGAGAAAATCATGATAACACGTCATTAAAACAGAAAATGGTTATTACCAACGGGGGACAAACTTTGAATAAGCAAATCTTTTGTTGCTTTGTTGTTTCTAATTTTAAAATTTTTATGATTTTGCTAGTTTCTTCTTACTTGGTAGTAGCAAACCGTCCAGACAATGTGTTTGTATGTGGTGGGAATCAACTGTGTTGGTGCCACTGCCTTTGCATTTCTGCCACCTAGCGGTTCACCCGATTGACCTGGCTACCTGTATGACTAATTCCATTATTCTACTGGATAATGTGGGATTAAAGAAATTTAACGCGTTTTAATAATATAACGCGAAACTTATAGGAATGAGAATGTACTGAACTAGAGTTTGGTGTCCTATTAGGTGGTCGACACGTGATGCATTCGCGCGAACTTAGTACGTGCGAACGCGAGATCAAACCTATTGATGACAAAGGAGTGTCCTTACTGTGATGTGAGATTGTATAGGGACAACGAGATAGCCATTCTCTCTAAAAAAATAAGTTGAATTAGTAAACTATCAAAACTGTTCGTGTCGTAGTATACAGGGTGACCACATCAACGAAAGTGGCGCCCTCATTAATTTCACGACTTTTTTGCCAGGCTGTACGTCTTCCCGCTACCAGAGACGACAACCACAACGCCATAGGTACTAATCCGCAGCGCTCTTGATTGCTGAGTACGGGATGCGTCGTAGTCGCGGCCTCTAGTGGCGAGTAGACGTAACCGTTTTTTTTAATCGAAATACGCGTTTACTACCTCTTCGCGTTTGGTCAGGGCATGTGGGAATAGGCACTGTTGAATAGTTGAGTTGGTATCGAGGAAAGTTAGTAGGTAAAAAGTTAGGTTGAAGTGTGTTTTACTCAGTCTATCCATGTCTCCATGTTTTGGTGATCATACTCAAATTTCTCAACTTAAGAGACAATAAATAATATCATAATGATCGGCAAGTTGTACTGCCTCTGGGATAGCGGATGAAGTGTTAACGAGTGGTTTCACAAGCTCAAACACATACCTATTATGATCTTGTTTGCACAAAAATACATACATCAAGACGTAATTTATAGTAACAAGTCATAATTCGTAAACCAAAGTGATCTCTTCTAGACAAACTTAAGTCGAAATTATATTACTAGAAACACAACAACCACAATTGTTCGTACCATTAGGTACGCCATATACTTAAATGTTTGTACTGGGTGGAACAGAACTATACCTCCAAACCCCGATCATAAGCTTTTAGGAAAGGCAGGATTACCAACCAAATGATTCAAAAATATAAAGGTTATATCTTAAAAATAACAAATGTATTTAAATATTACTTAATTGTGCTACCTCAGATTTTACAGTTCTTCAGTGAAATATCAGAATCGGACATGGCTAAAGACACGAAATTATAGAATACTGCTGCACCAGTAGAATAAACAAGTAGCTAAAAACCCTTCGCTTCAAAGCTTACTAAGTCCCCTTCCTCGCAACGAAACGAATCAAGAAGATTCGTAAAGCGAGTTCTTTCCTCTTTCAGAGACGTCAGACGCCAATCCCGAAGTCGCAAAGCGAACTCATCTCACACAGCACGAAGATCATGATGCACGCGACCAACCAGCACTAGAGCCTATCGTACTTAGCCTTGACCCATACATTTACAAACAAAACGCAAAACCGTCGCACTTACATTCAATGGACTTCGAAATCCGGATACAACCAGAACCATCCGCTTTTAACCAGCACAAAATCACCCCTCGGAACCCAGTTGTTGCAAATGAAAGGGATTTCTACGAAAAACTACAAAGCATTCAAAAGCAAAACAAACCAATAAGGTTGCAAGACGCGATTTCTTTCGAACAAGTATTTCCAGATGATTATGTAGACCTTAATAGGTTCTTTAAGGGCAACGAAAAAGCGCTGTGGGTACAAGGAACCAAATGGTGGTAGGTATATCAGTTTGATATGGATTATTTATAGTTACTTCCTTGGTTGGCTCAGCGAATGCGAAAAATGTGCCTGGAACTTCGTCCCCAGGTTGACAAGACTGCCATTTTGCGTGTAGTTGCGTCTGCTATAAACTTGTAGGTTCCAAAAATAGTCAGTAACATCTGGTAGTTCTTCAGGCTCGGCGTTCTTGCAAATTGGCATGGCGTGGCATTCCGGCTAATATCATCTCACATCTTGGTGCTTCTTGCTTACTTCAATCATCAATACGCCTGATCGACAGTTTTTACATTCTAATCTAGGCAAATGAGCTTGTTCTTGTTCTTAGTCCATTGAGATTAACACACTCATTGTTGGCGGAACATACACGGTGGGGTGATTCAGATAGCCCTTTTGATGCTCTACTTTTCGGCTTCGGCTTGACGCTACTTTTTGGGAGACCCTGTATAACTTAAAACACTCAAGGCGGCAGGACGTGAACGTAAAATATTTTTGACAGCTGGCAAATGGCACTCATTACATTAGTCCCATCTAACAATGCAGTCAAATTATGCTTTGTAAGCTTTAAACTTTCAAAATCAGGCTATCCTGACTAGTAGATCTATACCCAAATTACCTACCTACATCTTACATCTTTACATAAATTAGCGCTGGATTTCAGAGCCACAAAACCTAATAGCGTTGGGTAGGTACTAAAGCTATAAATCAATGACTTGAACAATTACTTAGTGGGAAATTACAAGGGGAAAATTAAATGATGTGGTAATTTTCGAATAAAAATACGAACGATAGGGTAGGAGCCTAAACATACTTTGGTTTTCCTTACAGAAGTGGTCAGTGAGGAACCGGCTGAGGCAGCCGAAGAAGAAGAAGAGGAGGAAGACTGCGAAGAAGAATGAAGAACGAAGCAGCGAGACAAAATGCCATTAATTATATTGTTTTCTCGTTCATAGTTTTTTACATTTGTTAAGTTTTTCATATAAAATTGTTCATGAATTATGTTGTTTCTAATTTGCATTAAAAATCGTTAACAGTGAACTCTAGTAGCGGAAGTAAAAGTGCCAACACATGCTGTGACATCTAGTAAAGGTTGAACGCACTACAAAATTAGCATAGTTGTTGGAAGTTATGCTACTAGCCCCTAGATGGCAGTAAAACCTCCAGTTTAGGGCCGGCGCCCACTATCGGCATCGGCACGCTTCAGGCTTTTAAGGTGGCAAACAGTAATATACTCTAACATAATGGCAATAAAGTAGAAAATGCCTAAACAGAAACAGAACAAATGCATTTTGTTTTTACGAGAACACATCACGGAAATTTCTACTTTATTGCCATAATGTTAAAGTATATTGCTATTTGCCACCTTAAAATCCTGAAGCATGCCGATGCCGATAGTGGGCGCCGGCCCTTAACCACCTTCGAAAACGTCTACCCTAATGTCGTTAACGTTCTATTTCACGAAAAATGCAATTGTCTTTTCATAATATTGACATTTATTTAGTTTATGTAGGCATAGTGAAGGCGACTGTCTCAAGCTCTCAAGCAGAAGCTTCGCACATTTCCATTTTTATTTACCAAATACTGTCAGTGTTTATCTTTAATCTCTAAAGCCCGGCTGATCCCAGCACTATCATAAACTTTACTGAATTTGACAGCAGTGCTCATCTCTTGCTACGGAACGTTAAAACTTCCTTCAAAACGTGTGGTTGATTCGTGTGCGCACGTTCAACTTGCTTTTATTTATTTACAAATATGTCTGTGATTAAGAAAAAGAAGCACGTGTCCAAAAAGGGCAAGAAAGCTTGGAGAAAGCATTGTGATATCCGCGATGTGGAGGATTTCTTGGAAGACCAGCGTTTGGATGAAAGATTGGGGTGAGGTTATGTTGTATCTCTATCATCGTGTTTTATTATATTTTGTATGTAAATATCGGTATATAATAACAGGATTAGGTGAAGTAATCTTCTAACTTAGTAACTATGATACTGGTAAGTTACTGAAATAAATATATGACTAACAAAACATTTCATAGTGTTTTGTAATCTTTGCCACTTTTGTGATGTTTCAAATTTTAAGTCCGTTCCATAGAACGGTTATAAATACAGTAACGAAACAATAAATTAACCCACTGCACATATATTTAATTTTTAAAGATGATAAAAAAATGATTTTCACAATAAAGCCTGGTCTTTATGATTGAACAAGAATTAATAAAATTTTACCAATTTCAGCAAGTTTGACACAAAACTCGATAGTGAGCTATTTGTAGTAGACACACTTGGTGATGAAGAGGAGAAAGCCCCACCAGTGGTCAAAGTAGAGGGTATCAAGCCTAAGCCTAGGAATGCAAAGGAGAGGAAACGGCAGCAGTTGGCAGCAACTCCCAAATGCTATGAGGTCTTGCTACCCACTTCCAAGGTATCATGATTTTTATTTCTAAGGGAACAATTTGACTAAAAATTATAGCTACATCTAATAGTACGACACATTTGTATCAAACTGAAAGTAAAACAGTAATAGTGTTGCTGTAGCCTGAATACTCACTACCAGTCAGCCACACTCTGTTCCTTGGGCCTTTTCATGCCAGGGAGACCTATTTTTGTAGAATATGTTAGTTAAATGTGGTAGAGACCATCTAAGCTGAAATAGCCACTCCACTACATCTGCACATAACAGCAACTACTCTTTTTAGCATAGGTTACTGCACCTAGGCTAAAAAGAGGAGAGGAGGGGAGCGTCATTTTAGCTTAGACAATCTCTACCTACTAACTTTAATTTACAGTTGTGATGTTTTTCTTGTGTTATCTGATGTTGATATCACAGTTTTAGTGCAGCTAACTAAATTCAGGTTTCTGTGATGGTGAAATCTATACTCAATATTAAATTTAAAATTCTAACAGTCAACTAATATTAAAATAACATTATTTAGGAACAATACAATCAATATCAATCTGATTTATGGGTGAAATGGCCCACAATAGGTGGAGCGATCACCTGGCCCACTGCCAGTGTCCCCCATCGAAAATAGTAATATTAATAATCAATCTGCTTTTATTTAACAAATTAAAGGTACAAGACCCGAATGCCAAACGTAACCGTGTAAATCCAATCGGATCAAAACCGACAGCCCTGAGTAAAATCACTGAACGGAAGCGCACAGAAAAAGGGAAGTTTGAGAAGAAAGTGGAAGTAGCTAGAAAGAACAGAAAAATTGCTATTGACAAGAAAAGGAAAGCAAAATCTATAAGAAATACATTTGATCTGGACTTGTGGGGTAAAGATTGTAAGTATTATTGTTTATATCAATCACAAAGCTTAGCATGAAATTTCTACCTGTATTTGTTGTTTATGTAGATATCCTTTAAATGATGCTGAAAGTTGAGAGTTTGATTGAGGAGGCCTAGGAAACAAATTATATAAAAACTACTTGTGTGTTTTCTGTTCTGATTACCATCTATCTCAGTATTGAAAAATATTTAAGTTAATATGTTTGATCAGTCTCAAATCTAAAGAATCAGTTGTTCTTGTTGCTTTTGAATATTAATGTCACTAAAATGTTTTACTGAACTCTGAATAATAAGTAGGAATTGAACTTATACAAACAACATTTTTAAGTGTGTATGTAATATGTGTGTATAATTTGCAGTGCCAGAAGCCAAAGGCATCCCGTCAACACTTGTTGATGACTTTATCCCTACCGAAGCACAGCTACACAATGTGCTGCCGGATAGACGTCTCCGACCTAAGCCTCCTCTTGCAAAGACTGTTGTCACCAGGTCTGCTGTGGATACTCCTCATCCTGGCATCAGTTATAACCCTAGCTTTAAGGTAAACAAATCGTACATTCAATTCATGTTAGTTTAGCCTTCTGTAAAATAATTATCTAAATATCTTCATAAATGCCTGTGTTACAGCAATTTCAAAACAATGTGATGTTTCTGAGTACTGTGATTTAACCCACCATACACTTGTACAAAGGAAAAACCATTTAGGTGCAGCCATACACAAACTCAAGAGGCACGACATAGACAAACTACAAGAGAGAGTGTAGCAGTACATGAATAAGTAGTGTTCATGCTGGAGAACACACTTAATCTGAAGGTTCCCTACAATCCATCTGCTTATAGTCCTAAGACTGATTGCAGAAAACACAGAAAATAAAATTAGGTGCAGCACAAACAACTCATTTTTTTTGTGATCGTATCGTATGGACAAAAAGTATGCCCGGCGCGCAAAAAGTCGGTCGCGGATTTTTCACAGACTTTTTTAACGTACCACCACGCAAGTCTTGGCGTGGTGTATGTTGAATTTCTTCAATTTTCTTTTAACATCTAAATTACGATAAAGAATGACTATCTTGCCAGGATGTTGATAAAAATATGCTTTCTTCCAGGAACATCAAGAGCTACTTCAAGAAGTGGTTCAACATGAACAGAAGATGATGAAGCGCGAGGCTCACTTGCACCGAGTCACCACCGGCATGTTCAGCAAAATCACACAGAGTCAGAAGGAGGTAAGGTCAAAGTAACATACCAGTTTAAGTTTCGTGCTATCTGAAGCAAGCTGTCTTCTAAATACAGATTATTGCAAAATGGCTCAGTGCCTCTCCAGCAATTGTTTTTTTATTTATTTGCATTCATGACCTTTACATAAGATGGCAACAATAGAGTTCCAGTACAACATGTTACCCATTTGGGCATTGCATAACCTAAGAATAAAATAATGAAAGTGAGATGAATAACATTTTTATATTTTACATTTGCTCATTGAAGATGTTATTATTTAACGTCTTGCTGGTGGATGTATTGATCGGCAAAGAATTCATTTAATGTGTAGTGTCATTTTGCATCATGTATTTCAAAATATTTATCCATCCATTTTGAAATGCGTTGGCAGATGAAAGACTCTCATTGCAGTGCAATATGGGCTGCAACGGTACATTTCTGTGCGGCTTTGTGGTACTTTAAATATATTTTGGTTTATTGTTCTGAACCCACGTGAGGCACAGGGTTCAGATTTTTTAAATATAAACGCGTTCTTTTTTGAGTTCACCTGTTAGAGTATCACTAGCTTCACTTTACAATTGACCTAGCAGAATGGAAGAACCGTACTTTAAAATGATTTAAATATTATTTTAATGTCTTTCCAGAATCAATGGCGTGAAGAGATGAGTGCCGGCTTGCCCCAACCTCACAACCCCGCTAAAGAACCCGAGGAGTCTGACACTGACAACGAGTACAAATCCGTCAACCCTCCGGTTAAGAACAAGAAGAAAGACCACAAGACTAGAAGGAAGCAGAAGGAGAGGCTAGTAGAGAAGGAGAGGCTGAAACGGCAGAAGATTGATAAGCAGAAGATTACTGACTTATACAAGTAAGTGTAATAATTGTTTTTTTGCTTGTTTCTTATAAGTCATTAGAGCTCCTCCGACTATCAGCACGGGGCCCGCGTGTTGGAGTATGGCTCCCCCCCATGGTTGATACAAATACTGTTTTTGGTGTTTTGTTGCTTGTGGAAGAAAGCTTTGTTAAGGTATTAAGGGGTATTTAAAGCTGTAAACTAATGATTTTATAATAAAAATAGGTAGATAGGTTACTTGTGCTAAAAAAGTGGCAACCGAAATCAGAACGCTTCGTACACCTGAGTGTTGACAGTCTGAGACGACACTTCGCAACATGTATCCGTCTTGTTTACGCTCTAGTAAAATCGTACTGCCTTGTTCACACGTTATAACACGGTCAAATTAACTACGTCGTACGGTGGCCGGCACATCACGCTACCCATTTCCGGTCAGTCCTCCTTGCTCTATCGCGAACAAATGTAATTTGGCAAGAGCTAGAGAAAAAACGGAAATGGGGTAACCTGATGTGCTGTTGACTGGACAATTCAACAATTGAAACAATTGTCCTCGTGGACAATTTTTAACTTCGCGTCAGTACTGACATAACATATTTACGTCTTTTTTAATTGTAATATCATTGATGTAATCATCTACGAAGAAAAGTATTAACGCAAACGTGTTTATCCACAGTCTAGTTCCCATAGCTTTCTTTAGTTAAAAATGACCAAGGATATTCATTTATTCTTCTCCTATTCTAGACTCCGCCAACTCCAATCCTCCATAAGCAAGAAGGAGAAGCAAGAAGAGACAGAGAAGACGAAGCGAGTGACGCGCCGCGCGGCCGCAGAAGAGAGCGCGCTACCGGCGCTGAACGCGCACAAAACGCCTAAGAAAGAACCTGACTTTGTGGACCCTGCTGTGCTGACTGGGGACTTGAGGCAGCTCAAATCTACCAGTAAGTTCCTCATGCTATGACTTTTTTTTGACTCCGCTTTCATTGCGATCTATCCTAGGTCATTTAGCAATTGGTCATGGATGTGATATCTTGGCTTGAATGGCATAAGTCCAGTGACTTATCCAATATGTCACATTAGTTAGAAGATCCTGTGTGCCCCTTCACTTTAGTCTGTTAAAAGTTGGTACACTTCTAACTAACTCTGCTGCTAGGATGTTGGGATGGCTTTTCAATCTGTCTGTGTATTTGACTGAAGTTTTAGAAATTTCTTGTTTGACTTCTCGAATAAGTGGCAAAACACGTGATTGGCTTAAACTATGCTTTAGCGTCGCGTTCGTTTTTATGAATAAGGGGTTTGTCTTTAAAAGTGTATTATTTATCTGTGAAATAACTGAAATACTTTGTTTTGTTTGTATTCAACTGTTCCTTGTCTTATCATAATTCAGTCAATCACAAGGTTCAATACTGTCTAACAATAACGTGTCTATTCCAGCCAACCTCCTCCGCGACCGCTACGAATCCCTCCAGCGCCGCGGAGCCGTCGCTGCCTCCAAACTGATGATGAAGAAGAGAAGGAAACTCAAGAGCTACTTCAAGGCTGGACACAAGGTCACCGACCAGGATGTGGAGAGATACGTCAACAAGAACGCGGAGAAAAAGTGACCTTATTCACCCAGCGGTAAGCTGCAGTCTTGGTTGTAGATAAATAAATATCTAAGCAGTATTTATGGGTTTTTATGTTTGATATCGTACATTTCAATTTAGGACCTTATTCCTATTTAGTTAACACCATTATCGGTATTGTTATTTTGGAAGTCTACTTAGCTGCAAGATTTAGGCAGTTCTTAACTTGGTATTTTGTGAAATATTATGATAATCAAGATGAATTTAAAACTAACTATAATTTCACACAATAGTTCCATCATTTAACAAGGTTTACAGTTTTATATAGACGAGAAATAAAACAGAAAAAAGTATTTTATACAAAGTTTACTGTAAAAAATCTTAACATATTTTACAATTACGCTCTAACATAGTCTACTTACAAAATATATTACAGCAAATTGTGGCAGTTTAACAGTACATAAGTCTAGGAATAAAATTAACATAGGTAACTCAGTAGTTTCAGGGTAATATTTCCTTAAAAATAGGAAAATGATACGTATATATAAAATTCTTATTCAACCTAAATCCAATATAAGTCTAATACTTTTTCATAACAAAACATAATAAGTTAGCTATATGATACAAAGACCGAATGTACACGTACCAAAACTTCATACATTTTTGTTTTTATGTTAATTTTATACATTTTTTTATCACTTTAAAATGTCTATCATAATGAACACAAACGAAAATTGGTCCATGTACATAAGGTCTAAAATGATCATCAATGTTCCCAATGATAATACTAGACATTGAAAATTGTGATGACCCTGTAATTTTAGCTCAGTACTAAATAAAAAACAGCTATCTACAAAGATCACATTTTTAGTTACGTTGCTATTTATAGTCCGACAAATTAGTGCGCGGCCCACTTGGCGGTCTACAGACGTTCAGGCGTTCTGGCGGGGCGTAGGGTACCATGAGTGTTGGATAGATAGAGAGCGTGGATAAGAGAGGGAGATTGAGAGTGGAGCACGGTATGTGCAAACAAATTTAGCCCTTAGACTGGTCAGGCGCGAGTGTCTCCAAGAGTACATTACGATCTATAATGCCCTTGAATGCCTAAACATTTAGGCAGTAAATCGTGTATGAGTTGTTAGCCTAGGTTTTCCATAACTCTTCTCGCTTGCGCGTGATTACGACCATATGATTTCAATGCTGTTAACAACCCCTTTACCGTATATTTATTCTTGGGAAGCACATCAGTATTTACATACTTATTAAGTCTGTTTTTATTTAAGTCACAACTTTATTTTTATACATTTCTAGGGTTGTGCACGACGTCACAAATGCATTTTCTTGGTGCCTCGCCTCACACTCGTCTGTGCTGCGTAGAAGGGTCACGCGTTAGTTTGTCGGACTATAGGAATTGTTTTGCCTGTGTTAATTATAAAAATATTTAATTATTCCCAAGAGTAATAATATTTTTATTTCTAAAATTACGATTTGTCAATCAATGAAAGTTTTTTCGTTTAATACTTGGCAAGCAAACCATCTGCGCGCAAAAATTTTGACTTTATTTCCTCAACTAACGCTTTCATTTTCTTTACCGCACTTCCACACGCGTCGTTCATGTAAATCGTACGTAGGCCAAAGCGAAACAATTCCTAAATATCAACATAAAGAACCAATTACTAAAAACAAATTTGTTCAACTTCAACCCCACCGCGCCGCAATTGTATAAAGCGACCTTAATAATTCCAATGCCCGGGTGTCCGAGGCTCCTTTTAATTCAGGCTGGGCTGCTACCCTGGCCTCAGCCTTCGGACTGTCCACATAGGCTGCGGTAGTCACCTTAGGCTCAGCAGTAGTTCTCGTGTAAAACTTCTTTGCTCCTCTACGACTACCCGGCGTCGTTTTGACTGGAACAGTAGTCGTTTCTGCTACTTCTGTTGTCGTTTTCGCCGCCTCAGTGGTGGTAGTAGGATTTGACAGAGAATTGACAGCAGCAGGGTCGAAGTTCAAACTTTTGCCCCTCCTTTCGCTTTGAGGAGTACTCCCTTGGCTCTCTGCAAACCTGTCAGTCCTTCGGTAGTCTACCGATCTCGCCTCGTAATCTGATGCTGTCGTCTGGAATTCGCTCTGTTCTTCTTCTTTTGCAATTTCTTCCATGTCCTTCTGTGAGACGGCCATAAGTGCTTCTAGCAGCGCTCTTTTGGAAGCCTCAGCAGTCGTGTTGTGGTCGTCATCGCAAGTTTGCACTAAAAGAAGGATCAGTCTTCTTACGGTTTTCGATTTAGTCTTCTTCATCACGTTCATGAGTTTTTCAGTTGTAGTAGCGTTCATGCCTTCCATTATTTCCTTAGCTTTTTCAACAACCGTATCAGTAATTGCACTCAAATCTTGAGCAGGCTCGGTCGAAGTAGGGTCACGTAGAAGCCTACCAAATCTGTCTTCATTATGATTAGCTGGTGTGGTTAATTCTACGTTGACAGATGGTGAAACGGTCTGTTCATTTACTCTATTATTATCAGTGGATGGAGCAATGGTAGTACTAAAGGCCCAAGCATTAGTTTGCTTGGCAGCTTGAGAAGCTTGTTCAGCTCCGGTCAGGCTTAGACCATCGTTCAAGGTAATAGGATCAATGACAGTACTTTGCCAACCTTCGAATGTGCTAGGCCACTGGAATTGGTTAGTTGTCTTATCGCTGTCAGGTGAGGTGAATATGTCGCTGGATATAGGAGATGGTGTCGTATTGGCTTCAAATTCCTCAATTTTGAATGTTGTTCTAGATTGCGTTGTAGGCTGTGCCGTAGTGGTTATACTTTCAGAAATCGTTGGGGCCTCAAGCTCTTCGGATGGTTTTCTTACAGTTGTGCTAGTTTCCTCAAATTGAATTTGTTTCCCTTGACGTAGATTGTTGCCTTGAGGAGCAATGAAAGATTGACTGTGCGCTCTCTGTAATTCTTCTTCGTTTTCTAATTCAACACTATCAGTTTCAGTAAAATAGACAGGAGTAGTTTCTGGCGTGATTGTACTGATTCTTATTTTTTTGCTTTCAAATGAGTTGACCGTGCTAACGCTAGGAGATGAAGTAGATCCTAATGATTGATCAGATGTGTCTATACCCCAGGCTGAGGGAAGATTGGTCGCTTCGACATACTCGTTAAGAGGTTGAGAGTGCGTTGGGCTCACACCTGTACCGTAAGGTGAATTGTGAGTCGATGTGTTGTTTTGGAAACCCCCGTATTTCGGTATCTCATAGCTGTCTGTTGTACTTACTAGTTTCTCATTCAAATAGTTGTGCGCCAGTGTGTTTACTTTAACAGCTTCAGTGTTTGTGAAAGGAGAAGCCGTTGTTGCTGCAATGGGAGTGGAAGCAGTTGTGTAGGATGCTGATATTCTAGCGCAACATTTAAATGGAGCTCGAGACGATGAGTATGCTGATGATACGACTTCAGTTGTGTATGGTTTCGGAGTTGTAGTTGGTTCTTCGGATACAGTTGGGTAATTAGTAGCAATGTTCAATGCTTTCGGGTCCCTCAATGAAGTCAAGGAAGGTCTAGCTTTGATGTCGTCAGAAAATCCAAGAATTTCATCATCGTCTTCATTTACAGTAGTCGTTGGTTCTGTGTTGTACTCTTCGGTTGTCAACATGTCCCCGAATGACGGATGTGTTGGTCGAATGTCAGAAAGAACCTTTCTAAATTGTACAGGGTCTTGAAGGTAGGCGGAAAGAGCATGCGTAAAGACTTGAGCTAACTCTCTGATTTGAGGTGAAGTTGCAAGACCATTCTGACTTTGTTGGACACTCAAGTCTTCAGCAAGCTCATTGTAGGTACCGTTGGGATCTAGTTTGATATCCTCTAGAAGTTCAGAATTATCTTGTCCATGCCCAAATAGGCTGCTGTATTTGTTAAGGGTGTGCCGACTAAATAATCCTGGTAGTTCTTCTTCAAGACGCTCGTATTCGTCAAAAGCTGTGGTGGAAACTTCTCCATCATCCGGAGTTGCAGTAGTTGACAGATTGTCTAAAGCGGTAGCGTAGTAAATAGCTAGGCTATGAAGAGTTTTCGGTGTTAAAGATGGAGGCACAACAAGACCAGGTCTGTTTGGCAAATCTCCGTAGAATCTTTCAGTTGTTGGTTCTGTCGTAGTAATTGTAGAAGATGATGATCCTAGAGTTCCCAAATTTAGTTTACGAATTAATCTTTCTCTTCGTTCTTGGTACGGCTCAGTAGTAATTTGTACATCAGCTGTGGTACGTGTTTCGTATCTGTCAGAAGAAGCTGTCTCAGAAGCGTATGCCAGGCTTCTTGTGGTAGACGGTATTTTCGTAGCAGATTCATACGTGTCTTTAGTTTCGATTGTTATTTTAGGTAAGTTTTCTGAGTGTTCAATATGATCGCTTCTATCCGTAGCAGTGGCGTGGACGACCTTTTCTGTTGATGTTTCTATGGTTTTGTTCTTCTCTTTTGCGAGGAAGTCTTTCAATAGAGAGATACCAGGCCTTGTGTAAGGGTCTCGTCTATCATGATTCGGTGTCGTGTATGGCTTATTATAGGGCAATAAGGTGGTACGCTTTGTGGTAGATTCCTGCACTTTCTCTGAGACTTGTTCCAAGTTCCTGTCACGGAAATTATACAAAGTAGTCAAATGAAGATTAGGTTTCGGTTTGTTAGGTACATTTGGAGTGTAGACTGGGTATGGTCGGAAGTTTTTGCTGTTGTAGTCTTGTAAAAATTGCCTGTTGTTGTTGTTTGCTGCGAAAGAAGCTGACTCAGCTGCAACCTGCATTTCTCTTATGCTATTAAAGTCGTAAGCAGGTGCAGATGTTGTTGGTCTATAAATTGGTAATGCAGTAGAAGATCTGTAAACTGGGCTTTCGGTATAAGTAGCTGCGGTGGTCCTTGAAGGGAGATTTCCAAAGTTATTTGCGATGAGTTGGACTAAGTTCTTTCTTCTCTTTTCGAATGCAGTTGTGGCTTGCGTTCTTTGAGTAGGGTTGAAGTTAGATGTTTCGAAAAGTGCTTGGAAACTGCGAGCAGTAGCTTTAGAGTTGGCCAGTTGAGCGTCGCCTTGTAGTCTTTGCCTGTGTCTGAGTAGTCTCTCAGTCGTGCTCGCTACGTTCACGGGCGCTCTCCGCGACTCCGCTCGGTTCGTGTCGGTTCCAATTTGCTGTAGGTCAGAGTTCTTGGTGAGGCTTTGGGTGACTTTGTGGGTCTTCTTCTGTTCGTTCGAGTAGTACTCAGCGCTGGACTCGTAAAGAGCGGGCGAGGACGCGCAGTCCACCTTGAACCACCAGTCACAGATTAAGTGGGACTGGCTGAAGATGGTGCCGTTTGGACACAGGAACGAAATTTTGCGGGATGTGTCGCAGATGTGGAATACCTGAAAGGTAAAAAAACGTGATGATTTAGCCTCAGTTCAAAATGTCTATACCTACGAGTAAACAGGTAATCTATGATGATTGTTTCTTCATTAATGCGGACAATATCGCTGTGGCATTTAACTGTAGTAATTATATTGCCAGTAAGAATAAGATAATGATATAAAAGTGAATGCAATTAATGTAAAGCTATGGAGTTTCCTATAAAATATCTTCTCGACCATTTCTGACCTGAGCTAGATCTCAATTTGGATTGCCTGTTGAATCCTTCATAATGCACACAAATATTTGTACTGCGTGGGGATCCAAACCGCGACGTCTGGTATAATAGCCAAATTTATACCAATTACACCTAATCGGTCGTCAAAATAGAATAGGTAGGATACTGTAATAGATAAGTATAAGGTAACTATTAAGTCGTCGTACCTGGCAGTCTGTTTCCAAGTCAGCGTAGTAGCCTGTTGGCACATTTTTGCAATTGAAGCCTGTGTTCGGAATGTTGGGGTACGCCGGGAAGTCCACGCCAGCTTTGCCGATCACACCTGCAAATGGATAAAACCATCTTGTAACTCATGTAGTACCTATTTGGAAACTTACGGTGAGGGTGTCTGAATATCGACGGTAGAGTGTCAATAAATAAAATCTACAAAAACGGGCAATCTTATTCAAATTGCAGTTTGGTTGACCACCTCGACCGAAATTTTGACATTAATTTTTGGGTCGTCTGTGCTTCAACCGTTTGTTGGCTGACGTTGGTATTATGTCAATCTTTAAGGCTCATATAGGCACTAAGTTGTGCCTTTATTAATCAAAAGATGTAAGTGTTATTAAAGAATAGAAATAAACATTAAACAATTATATAAAAATTTGGTTACAAAAAGGGTGAAGTATTTTTACATTTACTCAAAATATTTCGTACTCGATATACCGGTGAAAAGTGTCAATAACGGCTGATTTCGTTGATTTTGGATTTTAATGAAAATGAATGATAGTAGCGGCTATATGGGCCATAAGCCAGGCTTGATAATAACTGACAAATAAACCTCTCTAACGTACCTTGGTGCTCCACCACATCGAGGTCCGGCTGACTGTCTGACGGTATGAGTCTCTTCACCAACGACCGTCCTTCGGTGTGGTGCTCGAAGCCCGCGGCTCCCATGGCCTGGGCAATGGCCTGCAGGCTCTCGGCGCTGGGTTGAGGCTCGTACAGCTCAGCTGAACGAGAGGTGTCCTTCCGACGCTGCGCCTGCCTTCGTGCCCCATCGCAGGTGCCTGGAAAATTTATATGATGTGGTAAGCTGTGATAGGTATGAGTTTTTAAGAGCGCCGTGACCCACACTCGCTTGCAAAAAAGTTCAACTCTCCGGTGATGTAAGATACAGATAAAAACCCAAGCAACCCGGATGACCGCGGTAGGCTCGCCCCTTACTTCGTTGGGTTGGGAAATTCACTAAGCGAAAAGAGAATGATCGGTTTACCGACGGCAACAATCAGCGTGCCTCTGACTGCACTGTTTGGGATATATTAGGCAGGGTAGGTATGTAAATTTACCGATTTTTGGATTATCCGAACCCTTGTTGTTTTGCCCAGATACGAATACGATATCAATAGTTGTGAGATTACCTACTTTAGAGATTGTACTAAGAGGTGTTAAGAGATTGATAAACAATCATAAATGTACGTTACATGCATGTTTGACCTGGCCTGGTCGAACCTGCACCTTTCGGCCCTTCAAGAGACACTTTCACATTCAAATGTGAAAATTTGTAGTTACATTATGTACTGTGTAAACTTTAATTAAAACTTGTCAAAGATGAAAGGGCACTATCGATGAAAATCGAAGCTCAAAGCGGCAGGTTATGTTACTCAACCACACAAAAGGTAATACCATCTCGGAACAGCTTTCAACAAAAGCCGTATCACAAATACCAAGTAATAGATTTAATCGCCTAACAATAGACACTGTATGATTATTTAATATGTAACAATAGTACCTGTCCTTACTTTCTACTGGGTGATGATAATAGTGAATAATGATGGTGCATGATGTAATTTATTGATGATTTTGAAAAAGATGTCACATGAGTACCGGAAGTTACACATTGTGATTATTTTTATAGAATAGAGCTTTTAAAGGGTTAAAAGGCAGATTTTGTCAAAACTCAATCTGCATAGGTACTTAGATTTCAATATTTCTCAAACTTCAAGATTTGGCCTACCAAGCCCACATGAATAATTTACCCTGCAGACATAGGTAAGTAACTATGGAAAATATTACGTCTTGACCAACGTGGATATACGATGCGGGCCAAATTAACAAAAATAAACAATAATTTAGATGAATAACCTCTAGCTCGTTTGCTCCCTATTACATAAAAAAAAAAAAAGATTTCGATTGTCGTACTTTTTTTTCTCTATGGACCAGCATTGATGATTATTTTCTTAAAAGTCTCTTTTCGTGCATTTAGTGATATAATTTAACACTAAGTCCATCGCTTTCAGTTCAAGAAATCATTTTCAAAATAATTAAGTCCTTAAATTACTGATTAAATATCCCTAAGTCCATTAATTTGAGATAAGTCCAAAGGTTTAAAAGTTCAAATTTTATAGGAAGTTTTTGAGTTTTTGTTCATTTTATGACTTGTAATTAAAGAGTTTTTATGATAGTATAATATGATTTTTTATTTCATTTTTATTCCCATTAGTTAACTTTCAGAATTAAAATTAAATGTTCAATACGCTATTTCTCAATTGTGGAAAAATGGACTTAGTGATTTCTCGAACTGGGCCATTCAATTCTTCTAACAAGTTTATCAGCCCAAACTTCCTAAATTCCTTGTGCGGGTTACTTGTAGATGATGCCTTTATGTGTTGAGCCCGCCAAATATTTTACTTGTTTTATGTTCAATAAAGAATCCAATCACAAAACTTCATAACTTTAATGAAACGACCATCCTTTTTACAATATAGCTGAATATTTAAATTGTACATTTTCTGACCTGCATTCATAATTTATTAACTATTAATCGCCAAAAAGTGATGTGCACGCCTTCTTTCATTTATGTTTTACCTAATGCTGTAATTATTAGATTAATAAATTATGCAATGTAATGAAATGGTGAATAAATGAATTGAATTGAATCCTACACCAGGGGCCTCATTACGATCTTTTTACAGGTCAGTTTTAGCTTAGTTTACGTCTTTTCATTCATTGAAATTTGACTAAAACATGCAAAATAAGTTACTTCAGCAATAAAGAAAAATTAAAAACCTTAATTTTTACCTAAGTTTTTTTGACACTACCTATTTACCGCACAAAACACGACTTGTGACGGTAAACATGCAGCTCAAAAGCTGAGCTTGTGACTAAAACTGTCAGGTTATAAGAGATTGTAATAGGTGCGTCACAATGTATCATATCGAACCTGTATGCCGGAACTTGTACATTCCGTAACTTATCTTGTCATTATGATGTCTATGTTATGTTCTCATTATCTAAAAGCTTTCTTTCAGTCAGTCTAGTTCCATCAAGATAGCACTTACATGATGTTTAGACCAATATCTCGCGCATAACTATTTGCTATTATCCGACTATGAATCATCGATCACTGTACTTTCTCCACGCTATAGTTACAAAGGGAGTATTGTTCTACACTTCAGTCGTGTATCCTCTTTGTGGAGATGCACAATATTCTCACCATAACGAACTGCATTGTGAGACCTATTTGGTGTCACACGGAAAACTTAGATGTAGGTAATTACTATATGTAGGTCTTGAGTAGGTATTCAAATTTTACAGGACTAAACCAACAAGCCAACGAAGATAACATCTTTATTCAAATAGACTAAAGAAAGCTATCAAATTGTGTATTGTCAAACTGCTGAGTTCCTTGCCGGTTATACCTACTTATATATTTTTCTATGGTTCATTCGACCATTTGAAAGTGCTTATAACAATTTTTGGTGTGAATGATTTGATTAAATTCAAACCACAAACCTAACAGGCAAAAAAAGGGAAATATTAATAAATCTAAATCAAAACAATCTACTTATTTTATAGTTTTAAAGAAATTCACCTAATTATAAATTCTTAGAGCAACATATAATAATTTACGATTAGCGTACACAACAATAATCATCATAATAGGTACGGGAGGTTAGCTTGATTGAGGGGTCACCCATCCTATTACCAGAACGCACGTGCGTAGCTCAACAGCGGTGATGTTGGATACACTGACTGCAAGCACCATCTAGCCTTTCACTATACGAAATAAGTCAACCAAATGCTAATTCGAAGCTTTTATAAACCATTGAAGAATCATCTTATTCAAGCATTATTCTATTCAATGCAAATCAGTGTTTGATCTATTTACTTATTCGATTATTACAGACCGCAGGTGGGCATAATAATATACTATCTATTCTGGTTTTAATTGACTCGATTGTCATGAACGGAAGCAAACTGACTGATCCACAGGTTATAACCGGTGTTTCCGAATCAGAATTACACATTGGATAGCCACAATTGGTTGATGGGCGGAATTTTTAAATGTATTATGTATTATCAGTACCTAGTTAAAACTTGTATTAAACATGCTTGTCAGAGCGATTAAGATGGTAGAGTGGAAGAAGGCTCAAACTTAGATTTTAAAATCAATCAATTTGACGTCCCCTTTAACGCAGTGTTTCAATGGTGTGTGAAGGGGTGTTAACTTCGACAACTGGATGTGAATTTAGAAGTCTGTTAAAGTGCACAATTAAAACTCCGTTCTTAGATGATGAAGCTAGTATATAGACATTATCCGACAATTACTTCAAAGCCAAAACTATAATTACGTAAAACTTTAAACACACAAGTAATTGGCTTCTTATCATCTTATCTTTTAACCTCCAATTGTTACTGCTAGAAACCTAATACTCCTTAAATAATACACACCTATTCATAACTAAACAATTTAATAATAGCCTTGTTTAACCTCTGCAGCGTTTAATTCTGCTCAAAATCCTCAATGCAGATAGTAGTGTTGTAAAGGCTCGAGTTCTGTTCTCGAGTCTATTGGTATATGGGTATTCAAGTCAAATCCAAAGATTGCTCGATTTATCACGAGCCTCTCGAGTTTCCGACCAAACTTGAGTTCGACATTTCTGCTTGAATCTGTTTTTGGAGCGCAACGGTTCTCAATATATTTTGGCCATGGCGATGAGCAGAAGTCAGTTTGTATAGGGCTCGATTTCTTTAGGCTGGTTCTGGATGATATATAAATTAAATAAATATTCCTCCACAGAGCGCCATTTAATGGATTGGTGACCATTTGAGGGCAAACGCAGTAGTAGGCGCTCACCAGCAAAGTCAGGACGGACGACCTGCTATGCTATTCCGGTGGTCGCCAAAACTCACTTCGCTCGTGCGAGGTAACTTTGAAATTCAATTCCTTCGCGACTGTTGGCGTTTGAGAGAAAAGAACTAAGCCAAATATCATTTTTAATTATTTACATACAAAATGAGAGAAAATACGAATTCAAAGTAAAGCGTATTGATAATTGAGGTAAGCGTGAAGCACCGAGATGTGAAGTGATGTCCGATGTGCACCGCCGGAATAGCACGGCTGATGAGGATCGGGGGATTTCAGTGCATGCAGGCAAACCTCCAGTTCTGGGTTCATCGATGGGGGAGGCCTTTGTTCAGCATTGGCCTTCTTGCAGCTGTAAATGATGTGTCTATATCCAGAATACAAAACTCGAGTATTTTACAACACTAGCAGATAGTATCCTAACAATCAGGGCTGGCCCAAGGCGCTAATTTTGTTCCTCTGTCTCATATCTGATCGGCTCTTCTCACGAGTGAGCGAAAGCGTCGCTTGCGCAAGCTGAGCATCCATTAATATTGTTATGGTGTGATCAATGTGTGTCGGCGCCTCTTGTTTAATGACCTATCTCAATGTAAGTTTGATGTACAATCAACCGCAACTTAAGCGTAACACAACCTAAGCTATATGCCAAGCCCTTGTTGCTATCATCATAAATACCTATAATTAGCAGACATTACAAGCAGTATAGACTAAGTTGTTCCTGTATACGTATAGTAAGTAAGTTTTACGGACATCCCATTCGGATCTGGGTGATAAATAAAAAATTCTGACCGCTTAAACAAATAAGTATGTCATATTGAAGGGAAATATAGACCACTCAAGTTTTTTGTGCAATAGAGACGTATTATGAATCCATTCATTATAAATATTTAAAAAACAGCATAGTTTCTTAACTATATGTTTGCATTATTAATAAGTTTGCCAAACAATGACCCTATTATGCGGGTAATTTGAATAATGATCATCAATCCGACATAGATTCTAGATTTATGTCACTGCACTGCATTCAATGTCTTATCTAACGTGTAAACTATAACTCGGCCGTTATACAGTATCATCTATGTTATATTAGTTCCTCATGATCGCGAAGTGATAAATGACATTACTTCCCACTATTTCGTCAATCAAATTCCGTTTACACAGTACGATCAAATGATATTTTTAACACTTAAATACTCGTGCTTCTACAACCCATAGTAACTACATCCCTAAGTAATATAAAAGCGAAAGTTCAAAGGGATGAATGAATGACTTGTTTTGTCACGTAATTTCTACTGGTTTCATTTAATAAAGTTTTACAATGTGTTAGCTGATACTTATCTATATGTCATCAGTTCTGTGACAGATTCAATTTTACGCAAGCAAATCATAAGAAAAGATAAGATATACCTTATTGCACAAATAAACAATTAAATCAGAAGTTTTCAGAGATTCAGGATGTGCAATTTATTAGGCCTATCGCTAGAAGCGATATCTTCCAGACAGCTTTCGGGTAGAGATACAAGGAAAGAAAAGAAGGTATACACACTGCTAGTAACATACTGCTAGTGTTTTGCAATATTTGCAATAGTTGTATTAATACGCTTTCTAGCCACATACTACTATTACAACTTTTTTCTACCTAATATTCACTATGAGTTTTAGACAAACTAAATCAACATCAGTGTTTCAAATATTTTTTATAGTTTTGCCGAGTAGCAAAACATTTTAATTAATACTCAAACTCAGTTTAACAAAATAGAAAAATGGGACGACAAAACAGGTCTGCGAAACTCGCACCGTGTAAATCCCAGCACCCATTCAAACCACAACCGCACAGCCGTTATTCGTCAGTCTGTCTGTCACCTCACTTATATAACCGGTTGCATTGTTGGATTTATAGCAATTAACACATTCAACGCTATTCGCGACCGAATATGTCAGATTTTATGTTTAAAAAACTACCATGTTGACGTTGTAAGCATTAGAATCACCTACAAAATCGTAGTTTGTAATAACCATGCCAAATTGTTAGGTGGCAACTATTGTCGTGTGAAATCGTTGATTGTTTGTATTATCTAACAGATGTGTGAACATCACTCAATGAAATAAAGTTTTTTTACAGTTCTTTAACTATTATTTAATAACTTGATTATGCTCATGAGCAAAGGTTTGTCTTTAAATTTTCATAGAGAAACGAGACGTTAGATATTGTAGCTCGGATAATATTACACTACTCGTATTAGCCATATTTACTTGTTAACAGGCTTCAGTTTTCCTATTAATTTAGATAGGTCCACTACTCTTAATACTTTTTCCTTTTTTAAATTATGTATTCACGTCTTACCCCCTTATTCGTAAACAACACTTAAACAGCTCTTATAGAACACGATAACTTTTGTATCGCTTTGTCACTGTCACTCTTGTTGCTGCCGCCATTTGCGAGTAAGTGACAGAACACGTCAATAGCTTAAACAATGCGTTAGCGTTGCGTTCGTTTTTATGAATAAGGGGGTTAATCGTAAATGATGGTCAAAGTAGTATAAGTTATGTTTTTCAATAGTAAAGTCACTTACTTTGAATGATGAAATAGTTTTGACAGACGAAATGCAATGATTTACATGGAATTTTGTCTGTCAAAACTGTTTACTTATGAATCTACCCGTTTAAGTCTTGTTAACAATTTAGATGACAAAAAACGTAAAGGTCGCTACAAACACGTCTGAAGTAACGCCTGTAGCAAATTATTTGTTTTAACACCTAGATTGAGTGACAGATGTTAAGTAGAGGCGGAGATGAGTAGCTGTCAGAGTGACATAAGTTCACGAGCAGAGGCGAAGACTTATGTATGACAGTGTTGAGGTGAGCGATGACTTGACAGTGATGTCAGTCGTCAATCAAGAAGCCGTTGAAATAGAATTCAATGAATCTTTTTAATGTTTTAAGGCCACATACGAAACAGTTTATTATCTTAGATTTCTCTCTGTGTGACAGCGATCACCTATATTTATGTTCCAACTAATCTAAGAAATATATTTGACAGTTGCCAGTGTCGTTGGAAATTATGCTAAAAGGGTTCAAGTGAACTGTCAGGCTCAAAAGTCAAGCCACAGCTCATAAATCGTATTTCTATTGGATTGAAGTACATTTTCCAATGACACTGGCAGCTGTCAAAAACTATATGGTGGGATTGTAGCTATTCACCCCATGTCAGGTAATGACATGAGTGATCACCCAGACCTGTCAAAAAGTGACGTATGCCTGAAAGGCACCTCGTGCTTCAAGAAGCCCGCTAAGCAATAAGTTGGGGGCTTAACAACATCTGACAATAAGTTTTATCACTGGGCTTACAATTTCACATACACCTCTCTAACAATCCACATGTGCCCACGTATGGAGTATGGCTGGTACTTCATAGATGATGCACGTATGTCGTGGGACGCTTTAAGAGTGTTGTTTGTTTTAAACAATGATCAATTATTTATTGATTGCTGTCTATAATGTTCTACTAATAGCAGATTACACAATGACAGCTCTTATGGACCATGTTGGGATCAGCCCGGTTTAGTTACAGGGCTTGCAGGCCCAATTTTTAAGTACAATAAGTGCTTATCATTCCTTTAACCAAAGTATTAGTAATTGGAATTATAATATTACCCAACATGATTATTGTATAAATTAAAGAAATACATAAATGAGAATCTCGAACCAAGAGGCTATTAAAATGATCCTGTCAAGAAAAAGACATCAACGAGTTACTTTCGTGATTCAACATTTAAAAACAACTAACTCCAAACATGCTTGGATGTATGTGATGGAATTGTGCTAAATAAATGGAAATACTTTGGTATAATGGTTCAGAAGTAAGCTATTAAACCAGTGGTCGTGGGTTCAATCCCCGTAGAGTACAAACACTTGTGTGCATGAACATGTCTGTTTGTACTGGTGTTTTCTATGTATTTACAAAAGTAAAAGTATTTAAGTATGTTTATCCGTTGTCTTGGGCCTAGACGGCGCTAAGTGAAATGATGTCCAGGGATATTTATTTTTCTATTAAGTTACCTGTTCTTGGCATAAAAATGATTGATAGCAACGCCATCCTACGGCCCAGAACCAGCGTTGCAGATGTAGGTAAAAATACAGCTAAACTCGAGTGGAACTGGTCGGGTCATCTTTTCAGCATGACTTCTATAAGGTGGGCTAGGATCGCCACGGAAGCGCTACCTGAGGATGGATATCGTAAAAGAGATGGCGAGATAATCTAGAACTAATGTGTTAACTGTCTATAGTTTAAATACTTATATTTCCTGAAGATTTAATGAATAAATACCACCATTAGTGGCACACTTAGCTCAAGGTAGAGATCGCTGGATTCTGTGTAAACCGGCAAAATCGGTTACGATTGACTATATTATTGGTTATAAAGCATCTGCTTAATAGCTAACTAAAGTAAAGTAACGGAATGAAAAGGTTGACCAGTTTTCAAATAAATTCATTTACGCGTTGCAAGCACATACTGCCTTTTTAAACTGTGTGACAGCCTAGAGTATGTCGAAAAGTGTTGTCAATTGTTTAACAATCAAATTAAAAAAATCGGTTAGACGTATTATCCTTCACGATTGACAGTTGAACCAATACTTTTTATTTTTGATCTTGTCTACGTCATCATTGAGCAAGCAAAAACAGATCTTAGGGTGGTCAACCCTTTCATTCCCCGACTGTACATAAACGTTGCATTTGTTTCACCATGTACAAACCTCCACCAAGATCTAACTAAAGATAATTGATTTGTAAAACAAAAAAACAGCCTCCAAAGATGAGAAGAGTAATTTGTATTGTAACAGGCGGTGTTGAAACCTGCGCTTTAACAAACGTTGCATCTTGCATCTGAAAGAGTGCAACGGATTTCGAGACAATCGTTGATACGATTGGCTAACTAAACCTACTCGTGGATGGAATGGGTTTGAATGATACACTCTGGAGTGTGGTTAAAGATGAAGACATGGAATTGAGGGTAATTAAGATCAATGATGAGCTGGTGGTGCCCGTGGCGCAGTTGTGACAGTGATCGGCGACGGTCGCTGTTGTAAAGCAACACACGCCGGGTCGGAAATGGGATGGGAAATTTAATGATATGCATTTCGGATATCTACGTGCTTTGGAGGACGCGTTAAGTGGTTGGGCCCGGTTGACGTTAAGCCTAGTCAGAGGCCTCAGGGCAGCCTGACATTAAAGTTGCTCACTAACCTTACAACCCTCCAACAATCCGCACTGAGCTCGCGTGTTGGAGTATGGCTCATTTCACCTCATAGTTGAGGTGAGGCCTGTGCCCAGCAGTGGGACGTATAAAGTAACAGCGGCTCGGCAAAGATCGCTGTTGTTAAGCACCGAAATTTAGCTATGCGTGTGAAAGGCCAGTAAGTACCGGCTGACGTCGATAGATGGCAGTCGTTAAGCCTAGTCAGAGGCTTTAGGACGGCTTTATAACATTGACCAGCAAGGTTTCTCACTAGCCTTAGTCCCTCCAACAATTGGTGATTCAGTTATGTCATTAACAACCTGGGGTTCCGGGTGCAAAAAGCTTACCAAGCGGTAGAAAAAATTATAAGGCTTTCACGAACATATTTTGAAAAATAATAAGACAGAATAAGAGAATAAGAGAAGAGTTTAATATTAATCTAACCTAAGATGTATATAATAGTACAAAAGCCACCTTATTCTTGAAGCATTATCTCCCAGTCAACTACCAGGCGAGACAGAAATGATACTGTTGTTGAAGTTAGGAAACAGAACTCGTTGATTTGATTATTTCTGACATTTCATCCTACCTACCTATGACCTAAATCTTCTACTCGTTGATTATGGGAATTTATCACGTGGAAACTACCTGATGGTTATCGACCAATAGGTACTTTTATTTACTTTGAAAAATCTTTAATACTACACCACTCTGACATTTTCCAAGCCTTCAAATTTAACGATCGGTCATAGAAGGTAGTAATCATTCAATTTTAACCGTTTCATAAAACTTATTGGTTTTTTATTAGTCGTTTTGTTTGACGGAAATACTTTACTAAAAGACCCATTCAAAATCGTACATAGGTCATTTTAATGTGCCTTTTCACGTTAGTTTAATGTTTCGCTATCAAACACACATTTCAATGTCTTTTAAATGAGGTGCTGAAGCAAATTTTACCGTCGAAGAAAGTGTTTATTTCAAGTACTCAATTTTATAAATGCTGTTGTTTTTCTTCATGAATATCAATCATTGATTCAGCTATAAGGTTTCACGCCAAATATTATCTTTTCTAAAGTTAAATTAAGTAATAACAATAAACTTTAAGTCGTGATTTAAAATGGATGCAGGTGTAACATCTTATCAGAAGTTTTTTTGAATTTGTTAATGTCAAAATAAAATTTTATCTTCTACAACAGTAATAAGTGTTGTTGTTTAAAGGTTTTGTGGTACAATCACCATCAAGTTCGCCTGTGAATGTTCAGATATTTATGGCAACTTAGGTGTGGCACTTATTGGCTGTGATACTGAAGAAAGAAAGAAAAAAAAACATTCATTGATTTTGAACATCGCAACAGATAAAAACATACAAAACTAAATGCTTAGGAAAAGAAAACAATAGAAAAACTGAGAATAATTCCCACCGCGACAGCAACATACTCAGCTAATGCCTGGACCTGATAGGCTCAGACGCTGATTTTCAGTGGGACCAACTGAGTGGACGCACGGACATTCGCAGTGGCTGCCAAATTGCTTCACGAAGCGATGACAATTATAAAAATAAATATTACTAATTATTATTGCTCAGAAGTATTTGGTCACGTTGTGTGCTTCAATATATCTGACGGCGACTGTACAATGAACATGTAGACGATGTTCCGGCCAGGCTCGAAATCGGTACCACCCGGGTTCTGAGTCAGAGTATTTAATAAATAAATATCCCTGGACATCATTCCACACAGTGCCATCTAGCCCAAGATGAGCTAATTGAAGCCCGTTTTTATGGTATACTACAACGGAAAAAAATACTTAAATTTTCTTTTGTAAATTCTTATTATTATGAGCCTGTAGTGTCCCACTGCTGGGCAAAGGCCTCCCTACCGTTTCTCCATTCTGTGCGGTCCAAAGCTGTGATGGACCAATTTTTCAAATGGGAGTCCAACTCATCCCGCCACCGCCTTCTAGGTCTGCCGCGAGGCCGTTTTCTATCTTGGGGTTCCCATTCGGTCGCTATTCCACTCCATAGCTCCGGCGGCATGTGGCAGACGTGACCAGCCCAATCCCATTTCAACTGAGCAGCCTTTTGGGAAACGTCAGTAACTTTTGTCTTTGAGCGTATGATGGTGTTGCGTATGCGGTCTGTCAATTTGACACCAAGAATACTACGCTCCATCGCTCTCTCGCTCTCATAAATACATACTCAATTTACATAGGTAACACCCAGACCAATACAAACAGGCATGCTCATGCACACAAATGTTTGTACTGTGCGGGGATCGAACTAGCGACCGTTGGTGTAGTAGCCGACTTCTCAACAATTACACCAAATCGGTCGTCGCCGGTCCTCGTCGCTCTCCTACAATTCAAAATTACTAACTATAAAAGTCTGACTGCCAGTTGCCATAATATGGATAGGCTGTTACATTAGAAACGCGATAAAAATACCAATCATTAATATTCCAGATAAATACTATTCTTATCTATTTCTTAGACTCAACCTTTTGTCTTTGATGTCGCTTTTCTAAGCTCCTACTATAACACCATTACTCGTGACGAAATTATAATTCAGACGTAAAATATTCCATTACTGGTTGCCCAACGCTTAAGAGAACTCGACTTGCAAAACGGACGTTAGGTTTGCGTCTGTCACGAGATTGTAGACTGAAGGTGCTTTTGATGACCACTTAAATATAAAGTAAAGTTTATTGTACAAATTACGGATAACTTCCTCTACCCGTAGGTTGCTTGGAAGAGATCGCTTATAGCAATGAAGTCGCCTTAATTGTGCATTGCTTTCAATTTATTACTAAGCTGTTAGTTTTTAATGTTAATGTGCAATGAAGAATTATCTATCTATCTATAACTCTCCGATAGTGAAAACAACTTTAAAAATCCTAAGCGGCGGCAGGCTCGCCCATTACCACGTTGAGTTTAAACTCACTCGTCGAAATGTGGGCTTCTGAGTGTTCCATACACCATGACGGCAACAATCAGTGTGCCTATAACTACGTTTATGTATATGTTCAAATGACAAACTTACTTATTGAGAGTAGTACGACGACGACAGCGACTCTTGTAATCATGTTGAATTCTAAACTTCTCGGCTTCCACCGCATCACAGATCTGGAACAAGTTAAAAATTACCTTTTAAAATGATATAACAAAGTATCAGTAACTAATCTGGATTGAATTTTATTTATCTTTTATTACCCTATTAGCGTTCACGTCTGCTGTGGCATAAGCCATGACCATCATGCAACAATCATCTGCTCATGTCATCTAACCACTAACTTTCACCCTCTTCAGGTCCATCCATGATTTAGAAAAGCTGTGAAATGAAATGAATAAACTATTTTTCAGTTTATAAAACCATTGGACTACTGCCACAAATGAATTTCATTGTTTGATCTATATTTGTTTCTCATAAAGTTCATAACATTCTCCCATCGCATTCAAACTGTAAGTCCGATCCAATCATTGCAGCAATCGGAAAAGCTACCTTAAGAACATTTATTTCAATAAAAGTATTATTAGCGAATCGTGACACCTTGATAGGACGATAGGAACAAAATACGATATTGCCATAAAAGGGTAAAACGCCGGATTTTACACAATACAACACGATTTATTAGTAGGTGTCACAGCCCGCCCTCAGAAGTGACTGTGTGACTGTGCTGTTAAATACGGGGTGTTACAAAAATAGCTCTAATAACTGAAGGGGGTTATACAAACTCCTGAAAGGAGTCCCTTGTTAACTTCTTACAGTCGTAGCTCTTAATTTGAATTTCGATTAAATTAACGTAAAATAAAAACATCGATCATAGAAACTCCCAGCACTGATTGGGGTTTATGGACCCAAGTTGACCCCAACCGGGAGTGACCAGGAGCGACCTCCTTTGTTCACGCCCCTACGTTTAATATCAATAAATCGAATTAATATCGACATATCGTTAAAGATATGAAAAAAGGGACAATACCTGTTATTTCAGATTCATTCACTTTCTATGCCATTTCAGTCTTTAGGGGTATTTTTGAGACACCTTGTATATATGAGCATACTAATTGGTTCCGTTATAGTAAACGTAACATTCAGAAAATGTCGCTAAATTATTCATATTGTAGTGAAAAATGTTGATCTATTTTCAATCGATCGTTCAAAGAGCGAACGAACGTTACTGACATGATATGAATTTATGAGTAACGATACCGTACATCGAGTCAATCGATGTACCCGTTACTCGGTAACGAATACAAACGATTTGCTATCTCCCATCCTTAGCCTAGTGTTAGCATCTGTCTGCGCACGCGCCCCGGAAGTCGTGTACGAATATGGCCACGTTTTCATCTCTAAATATTTACAGCGCTTCGTGCAGCTTTCGTTGACATTTGAACTTGCGAAAAGCGGTTGCAACGTGAATGCATGAAGTCTATCTTGATAGCTTTGGGTGTTATTGTTAGGACTTCAAAGATATGATCTTGTCCTACAGAATTGATAATAGAATAGTTACAACAATACACGCTCACAATTTTATCACAAACGGGGTAGTCAGAAGATCACAGATTGTTGCTGTTATGGTTAATGGAACCTTCCAAAGCCACTTCGAAGACTACGGCACTCCGACTGTACGGGTCTCTATTATCTGTAACTTTTTTACCTAAAATAAAATGAGTTGGTTTCAGGGTAAAATCAAAGTGAAACAACACTTCAAAAGTGGAAACGATTTGCTTTGATTTGCAAAGTTACTAGTTGTAACCTTACAGCTTCACTTTATTAAGGGTAGGTACCGGTGCCAGAAATCCCAAAACACGTAACCGCAGTTCCCAAACTCCCTTTCTTTATCGCCTACGACTGTCGGCACTCTTGCGCACGTTGCACAACCGTTTTCGTCGCTTCCCAGCATTACTCGGCCGTCACGACCGATCTCGATAGCGCTCAGCTCTGTGATTGGCTAATTGGAGCTCATTGATGAGATCAGATTTGATCGTAGACTGGTATTTCCTTGTTTGTTAAGGTGAATTGTTTTGACTCCTACTTTTTGTAACGTTGGTGGTGAAGCATAGCTCAAGGCAGCCTTTAAGCACGTGCAACATCAGGTACAGAGAGACAATAACACTTGCTCTTTAACACTAAAAGGTCTTCGGTATAATCACCACCGCTGACCATACAACAATCTTCTTTATTTGAATAAAATATTAGTACAACGCTCCGGTTGCCGCTTTTCTTTCGTTTTATAAGGGGACCTATTGTTTCTAGTTTCTATAAACCAACCATTTATTGATGGTTTTATTACAACAATAATATATTATGCTAAATAAATGTTACCCTCTAAACCAGTGCTCCTGATGTCTAGTCAAATTTAATTCAATTCAATTGTTCACCACGTAGCTTGGCATGTAAAATATCCAAAGGACACTTTTATCTCAAGTAATTTAACTGTTAGTACAAAAGCGGGAAAACTCGAAAGAAACCCGTATCAAACTTTATAACTAATTTGACCAAAACAAATTAACACAAGGCGCGAGACAATCTCAGATCACTTGTCAAAGTCCTGTCAAAGACTATCTATCTGACATCTCACATCACAGATTGCATACACAGTAATTAAAGATCGTTGTACACATTGATTACGAATATCTATCTAACAGTACTTAGGTAGTCTTATTATGAATCAGTAAAAAAACGAAATACCAATTTCCCCTTAAGTAAACAAGGCGTTGGCGATTTGGTTACCTCACAAAGGTCGTGTGTTCGGATCTCCGCGGTGGTCTAGCTAAACAGCCACTTGTTGAAACGTGAGGACTGCTAATAGCAGGTCGGTGGCAGCGATCCGTTATTTGCGCAGGCGCAGAATCATCGAATTAGCAGGACAGCTGCTGATGCTATCAAAACAGTGAATCTTGTTTGTTTTCTACGAGTCTGAACTCTGACATTTCTTCGGCTCATTTGTAAAGGCGGAGAAATTGAAGCTTATGGAAGTCTATTTTGAGCTCCGGTGTAAAATTTAAGTATTTTCGTGCAACTTTGCATATTGCATAAAATAAATTGAAAACGAGTGATGTATTTTGTAAAATAATGTTTCAGAAGAATACCACAAAAAATCACATAAGTTTCGTTACTCAATGTATTGAGTTACTTTAAAAAACTACTAGCCAGAAATCTTCTACAAAAAAGTCGATTTTTTTATTTATACTATTGAAATAACTTTCTTAAATTAGTAATTACATTTATTACTTCACCACTAACTTAAAAAAACGTCTAGGCAAAGAAGGTGTTATGTAGCTCGTCTTTGACCGTCAAGAAACCATAACAGAATTTTTTGTTTGTTTGAATTTTTATTACGACACAAGAATTGTCATGACACCTGTTATGAGCATTACCGACATCATACAGAAAATAAAACGCATATTTAAACAAATGTAATGTAAGTCATATTTTTCCCAAAAGGGTCTTGGTTATATTTCACTGTCAAGCAATTCATACTCGCGCATATTTTCATTAAGCGCCATCTTTGGGCCTTGAGCTTTTATAAGCTTTCAGTTAAGTTATTGTCGTTAACCTTTTACGGCTAATAACACGTCTGAATGGCTTGTTTGTTGCAAAATATAAAGGAAATGAGCAAATTACAATATTAAGGGTACACCCACTTTGTAACTTGACACTTTTTGTCAATAGGTTTTAATTTGCGGTTGGCATGCCATCAGCCCATAGATTACACATTTTAGCGGATATCAGTGTCGCTGAGGAATATCGTAAGAAACACAATAAATGCATAAATTAAAACAACTGCATTCGGGAGGTTTTTGAAGTTTAGAAAATGCTGTTATTACAATTTTAATTTTAGTATAAAACGCTTATTTTCCAGTTTTAAATCAATGTGACAAGCAGACAAATAGCAAGTACCTATAGATGAAATAAACGCATTTTCGTGTTGGCATCCAGTCCAGCAATGCCAATTTATTTGTTATCTTTGCCTTATTTAAATTGTTTGTTTTGTCAATAGACACTTATATTAAAATAAGAGGCAGTCATCTCGGTGAGGACTCGGAAATCAACGTCTGAACTGGTGCTGGTAGAGTCGTAGTCTAAAATACAAGTAATAATCTTTTCCTTTTTCACATGTCATATTATAAGTGCTTGAAAAAGCTTTCGAAATAAAGGCTATTTTCACATTATAAGTATCAGTTGATTCAAAAACGACTCCTCAGGTACCTCATTTCATAATATGATGCAAAAACTCTTTACTTGAATCTAGTACCTCCATTCTTGCAATGTTTCCACGCTAACACCACAACTGCATCAGCTGATTATGACGTTCAACAGAACATCCAACGACACGAATCTTGCATCCCTCTCTAATCTCCACTTTGTTAAACACGTCCGCCTGTTTGTTCTGCCATAAATCTGCAATTTTGCAAGTGCAGTGCAGCATTGATTCGCAAAGAATATTATCAGATGCTCTGATATTGCGAAAGCGATGCATTGTATTTTTAACTGCACAATATGAACCAACATTAGCCATAGTGCAATTGGCGGTCAGTAGCTTTAATTTAGTCAAACGAGTAATAATGGTAGTGTCATTTTGATTAGTAGGTACTAGCAGGAATATTTTGACTTACGAGCTTTTCAAAAATAGGCTACGTTACATACCCCCGAATTCACAAACGCAAATCAACGTTGAGCATCTCTCAGAACTATAGCTGTCCCTTTCAGTTCTATTTACATTGTACCGAACAGCATGAGCGTATGCGCGTGCTTAGCGTTGATTTGCGTTTGTGAATTTAGAGGATAATGACCTGATTTTTTAATCAATTTATGCCTGCATTTCTTTTAAGGTTTTTATTCTGAGAGGCGAGAATATGAGTTCAACTGTTAAGATTGAACTCATATTCATAACTCATATTGAACTCATATAGAAGACGTTAGTCTTCTCGCACAAATAACTTACTTGTCGAAGTAATAGCAGAGTTTATTTTGTTTAATTATACTATGCGTTAGGTTTCTTACCTACTGACTTATATTCTACTATGTAGTGTTCTTGAAAGAATGAGCAATATATTCAAAGGATTCTAAATAACTTAGCTGCAGTGGTCCTAAGGTCATTTTGAGTACGAATTCGCTTGAAAGAGTGGACTTCTGAATGCTCCGTTCACCATGAGGGTAACAGTAGGCGTGCCTCTGACTACCCCGTTTAGGATGTAGGTATGTTCAGTAGAAGTAATTTAGACTTTTGTATCTGCCTTTAACATTGATGGAATCACCCTGGTAAATATACCAGAAAGATTCAGCCGGTCTGTTAATGGTCTCGGTAGAACAGTGGTTAGTGCAGTCGCCCGGTTTGCGAGAGACCTGGGTTCGATTCCCGCCTGAAGCCAAGACCGAATGTCTTTTTCTGGTTTTCGGATTTTTAATAAAGATACTGCATGGAAAATGTAAAAATAATAATGACAAAGTAATTTAGACTTACGTAAGTTTAGTTTCAGTTCATTATTGCAGTTAGATGCATTTACCTTTGTTTTTGTGAGGATGATTAGTTTTCACACACATTTTATTGCACACCTAATACTTAGCTAACCACTGTCATTTCCGGACATACTTGCCAAGTCAAGGTAGGTTGGTGGCTTACGATGACATCAGCACATCTGTCTTCTTGCAAACCACGAAATATTCTTTCGAAACGGAAAATGTTATTAACGTTTTTGCAAATCATTGTTAGAAGTTGAAAGTAAAACTGTGTTTAACTACGACGTGATTGTTTAGGAAAGACATATGAGGTAGCAGCATTTTTATGGGTTGAATTATGAATAATCTGTAAGGTTTATTTATGTAACACTCAGGCATGGTGAAATAATGAGAAAAGAGGACGAACATAATGAACTAACTTTCCGACACCGGTAGCAAAGTTATGTATTGTTTATGTTTTTTAGTATATTTTAATTGGGAATGAAGTTTAATAGTCCTTGTTTTTCTTTAATGTTATTGTTTGAGTTCGGGTCTGTATTCTGAAAAATCGCTCAAAATATTATTTGTAAATAATTTGTAAAATGATGAATGTTTAAATACAAGTATGTGCTTAATTTAATTGCATGAGTGAGAACAATCAGGTATGTTGTTTGAATTTATTTTGGTCAAAAATAGCTTTTGTTGTTACTGAATTGTCAGTAACAACGTTTTGTTGCAAGTAAAAATTCAGTATGCAACTCACTTTTTGTGTGTAGCCAGTGACAAAAAGGTCTATTCAAAAGTCTACCAAATGTTGATCTGGCGTCAGGTCTGGTGTTTTATATCTACTTGCCAGCGCGTCTCGAGCACTAACTCATCAAATGATGTGTTTTGACCTATGTTTACTCAACTTAATGGATGATAAACATATGATTACTCACCACTCTCATCACCTACATGTTAATGGGACTTAATAAGACACTCTCATCTTTAATTATCTTACACAAGACGCCAATTAAGAGTTAATAAACGGTTTCGATCTAATGTTTGTTAAATACACTCACGATATGTAATTAAATCTTCTTCGCTTTTTCTATGGCAATCCTAATTGTTTCAGGTCAAGTAAATAATACATGACTGGCTTGTGCAATTGGTGAAATATGAATACATGACTAGAATCTTAAGTGAAGAATTTTGCTCCGCCAAGATTTCTGTCTCGTACAAAGGTTGACCAATAGAGAACGATTTCAGCATAAAGTCCGTCTTTTCTACTTAATATGCATTAAATAAATAACTGAGATTACTGGTTTGTTAGCGCAATGGGTGAAGGTATTGTTTATAGTGCCGAAGGTAGTGGGTTCAATCCACCAACTCACCTTTACAGTTATTATTATGACCATTTACTTTTTGATCTATAAGTACCTATGTATTTTAGCTCCTAACGATCTAAGATACTTCGATAACAATTTTAATAGGAGCAAGAGTAACCTTTAGTTTATTTGGTGTCAGGTCTAGGTGTCGTACACTCGTAGAAGCTGTTCTAAATAATCGCCACCTTGAAGAGTAACAACAGTTTTTTGTCTTCATAGCATTTGAAGTAAAGTATAATCTACTCGTAAGATAACCTTCCCAAAGTTCGTGTGGTAGAAGGAATCGTGAATTATCTTACATTTAGAAAATGGATCAGTTCTCCTAATCTGTATAAAAACAATAGTTCCAATTTAATAGCAATAAGCGATGTCATTAAGCCCCGTTGATCCGAGATCGCGCCAATACGCGCGTGAAACGAGTGGCGTCTGCGCAACTTGCCGTTAGGACGCTGTATCACTTAAGTGGTGTTATTTTTGTGTTAACTTTAACTTATTTTTGTGTTAACTTAACTTTATGGCACAGGTTTTACCTCATTATGTGGTAGTGGGAGTCATACTCTTATAGCTCAGTGCGGATTTAAAAATAGGTGTATTCCTATTGATATCCACCTCTTCAAAACTCTGCTTCACGCAGAGGCTCGACAGGGTAGAGATATATTTGTTAGGTGTTTTCAACCAGCTTAGGGCTGCCCTCGGGAGGATGGAGGACGGTCCTCACTCCTCACAGATCGTTCTACAGTGGTACAGTAAACTCAGTATGTCATTTTCTATACATACGCAGCGAGCGCAGCTTGTTTGTTAGCACGACCGAGCCGTCCTGGACGTACGCCTTGCCGCACGCACACACTGACAATTTTATTGATTCTAACGATACTCCAGTGGCGGCACACGGAGCCGAGCCGTCCGCAAGTCCGCGCGCCTCCTGTGTGATTCATTGCTTCGCACCGCTGCTACTCGCGTAGAAATTAAAAGCGACAGCCCTACATGTTTATGCGACTATCGTTCGCTCGGCGGCCAAGTTGTCCTACTTGTTTTATTGTACTATGACCGTGGTCTCCACTCCAAAACAGAACGCGTCTTCCCGACTCCTTCTCCTCATAATTTGAGCTTACGTGGAATTGCAATAAGTGTATATCCACCTTTAAACGGTCCAGAGGAACAATGAATAATAGAGTGTCTGCAATCGGCCAGTTTGAGCAAATTGTGGCCGGTGCTTGTAACACCTGTCGCTTATCGCTGCATCGGGTATGCAGACTTTACGCGTCCTTCTAACGGATAGTACTAGAACCTTTAATAATAGTATAACAGTAGTATGTTATTACAATAGTTTGTTTATTTTATTTATTGGGACAAATAACAAGACAAACGCACGTACAATAAATCATATTCGAACAATAGGACTTAACGCTAAGTGTCGCTTAATTATTAAAATTATAGACTACCACGGCATGCAATATGGACTACAGATTATAACTATTATTTTATAATTACGATTTTACTCAATTAAATACGCTTATAACAGGATTGGGCAGGATATGATGTTCAATTTGATGTAGTGGTTGAAGAGTTGGCTCCTACACCAAAGGCCGCGGGTTCGATCCCCTCACAGTACAAACATTTCTGTTTGTATTTGCTCTGGGTGTATGTTAAGTATGTATTAACAAGATAGCGTTGTGTAAAAAAAACACCTAAATACATTTGTTGAGAGGGACGCACAGGCCGATTGCTTTTTGGACACATTTTTTTTTACTTGGCCTAAGTACTCATATATCTGTAGAGCCTTATATTCTTAAACCGGATATAAAGTTTCAAAGATTAAACCCACGGGGCAACTGTCCAACGCAGCAACATCTAAGTATTTTTACAAATTGTAATTGTTCTTTCGACTGAATCAGGCTCTAATAATTTTCTAAAGGTAGCCTAAATAAAAAAAAAACCGACTCATGCCAAAACAGATTTCGTATTTTCAAAAATAACGTAATACCCATTAAAATATTAAATTATTTTTGAGGAGTTTCAGTTATTTGTCGAAATTACCTGTAATGATAGTTGTAAGAGTTGATCAATAAATAAATAAATGTCCTTCTGTAAATGTACAAACAGTGATGTTGAAACACGGTTAAAATAACCTAAAAAAATGAATAAAAATTACTTGCTTCACTTAACGTCGATATAAACTCAATTCACGAAAATAATGACGATAAGCGATTGGACAAATAAGCCATTACCTCCAATTTGCTATCAGTAATGATGTTGTCCATCCACGTAACCTTTGCTCCAAGCCGTAGTGATGGTAAACTACCGATGCTTAGTCGACCTTGAAATTGATTTATTAGATAAAATATGTGACTTATCGATAGTTCGAAAGGAATAATATTGTTGATCTTCAAAGTCTAACATAGTCTCAGTTTTATTGGACTTCTACATTCAGTGTTTATTTGAAGTAACGTTTTTTACGTAGGTCTATCATTGATTGAGGTATTATCACAAAAATAACTTATGCTGTGCAGATACAAGTAATATCACACATAGTTCAATCAACAGATGTTTTAATTACGAATATTTTATAAATTTTCTTACTAGTTGCTAGTCACTATGTCATACAAACACTTTTGCAAGTAAACTAGCAGTAGAATGGAATACGAAATATTTACTTCTGAATTTACCGTTTAACAATGCAGTTAATTAACAAAAAAGTTTTTTTGAAAACTATAATACCCACAGAAACAAAGTTTATCGATATTCGCATTATCGCCGATAAAACGATAGTCTCTAAAGCAGCATCACTACAAACCGAACAGCCATAACAATTCAAAGGTCGAGGCGCTCAGCTACCTCCTTCGGAAGTTCCCAGACGGATATTAGATATTGCAACATCTTCAGTTTGGCAGAATCGTTTCAATTCCGTTGCCTCATTGTATGACCGTAACCTTCAGAAACATTCGCTGTTTGGAGTTTCTCAGGCGTGAATCCCTTTTGATATGAATGGACCCTTAACGATGTTCGAACGTTTTATTATGTTATGACCTTTTTAATTTGGTAATACAGTGTACAGTTAATTTAAGTTGTGAAGAGTTGCTGGTTTAGATAACGAGAGGCATGTGGTTTGTGGTCAATGTGGACACATTGATTGCGAATCACGTGCGATTTTTTAACTAGAGTCTCTGAGCACCTACATTTCATACTTAGTTCTTTGAATAGTTCATTTCAAGCAAAGTATGCTCTACATAGATTTTAAAACTAGCAAAAACTTGCTTGGAAATACTTACGTTTATAATGTCAATTATTGATTTATTCATCTTTAAGAAAATAGATTCTGTTATTCAATAGAATCATTGACAGTCAGTTATATTACTTTTAAAAGTTGAGTCGAGAATGTTCAGCTCGAAAATAATCTTTGGGAAAGCAAAAACCGCATAAAATTAATTTCTGCATCAAATAGGTATGACATAAATTGGCAGCTTGTTGCCATAACTTCGATAGTTTTATAGGTAATCTAATATCATTATGTAAGCTACACATTCAATTAGTGAGACTGTAAAATTACTTCCTATGTTATTAAAATTATTCAGTAAAACCTGTGTATTTACTAGCCGTTGCCAATGACTCCGTACGGGTGTAGTTAGTCTTAAAACTTAGTAAATAATAGTACCTACTAGTTTACGTCAAAATGATAAGATTTAAGACAGATTGAAGAAATTAGACAGTGTTGCGCAAGGATTAAAAAGTAACTGAATGACGAACAAAGTTGTATACTTACATTGTATACACTAGGCTGCAGCTAAGAGTCAGTGTTTGTATGTCGAGTTAAAATCTTTCTTAACTATTTTGCATTTTGTACTGATGCAACACGATAACATGGAACAGATGACTCAATGAATATCTTTACAGTTAGTTAAAGTTATTTCTCTTCTACGTTGGATAATTGTTTACTGTTTTTAAAGTTAAATATAACCACGTAACGTACATTCATACCACACTAATATCCCTCTTAACGTGGAAACTTCCAAAAACATTTCTGTGTATTATTTAGCTTCGGTTTAAAATAAAGCCGTGTTACAAATACCTTGCTAACTGAAGGTTGGCTGTGCGTCAATAGCCATGTAAGACTAACAATAATTTCAAAAGCATAAATATCGCTTTTACCTAACTTAAGTACCAAGTAAATAACTGCCTTGATTTATAAAAGGAAGCAAACCAGAAAGTTACTGAGAATCCAGCAAGAACCTGCTTATCCGCTTGAAAGTTTAACCCCAGGTCAGAGCTCAGGCAACTCCGCACTGTCGCCTATTCCGCCTTTACATTACATTTCTCTGTTTCTATATAGTACGAGATCCTACGGCGATTGGTTTGCGTCGTCGGGCACAGACTTTCAAGATCAGATTACGCTGTATGCTGCTTATCTTGCAAGCATCATATCACAATTTCACCTGCAAATTTTAGTGTAATGGTGTTTTAGTGTGAGTATCAACCCTACTTTTCTTAGTAGAAGCGTACTTATAAGTTTCAGTAGTTAGTTAATAACTAGTCACCGACTTACGATTAGTTACCGTACTAAACATCTGAGAGGTTATTGTTGTCAAACATTTTGAGGCAATAAAGCGTTGAGACAGAGTACAGTTTAGGGGCATCCCTAACCTTTTACATCATGTTATGTTTTTAGAGAAAACTACAACGAACTTGAGTTTAAACCTCATTGTTTAGTAATAAAAAAAGTTTTATTAATTTTGCTTGGCAGTGCTCATTCTTGCAATTTGTACAACGAAAACAAACTAACAGTGGCCTCTCGTACTTTTAAGACAATGCTGGGTTATTCAAACTTAATGATCGTTGCTAGACCCTTGAAGTTCAAAGAGTAGGTAGGTTTAAATGGCGAGGTTAGGTAGGGTTAATGGAAAGTAATAAAATCCCATAGAAGCATCTCCGATTGATCATTAGAAGTAATTTAGCAAATATACTACGTAATTGTATCTTTATCATGTTAGAATCTTGGTAATTCACGCCTGGGGCTCAGTGAATCATTGACTTGTTCGAGTCTCAGCAGATGTTAAATGATAAATAAACCCTTTTTGATATTCAGAAGGAGTAAAATTATTTCAAAATGAAATCTTTGGTGGGTCTGTTGATTATTCACAGGGAGCGCTGGTTTCAAACTCGTGTGGGTTAATTAGAATAAGAAAAAAACTGTAAATAATTTCGAACTTCGCAACTTACAAAAAACTTGCTGCAAAACATAACCATTTGGCATAAAAGGGCTGAAAGGAAATGAGCAAATATGCTGCTTGACATGATGTTAAGATGTAGGAAATAAAATCTATGGTTTAGCGTTGGTTTTCAGCCGGCCCATCTACTCGGCTGAGCAGAATTAAGTATTTTGCCATACAGTAAAATACATTAAAACGGTGGTAGTATTGAAGTTAAAAAGAAAGCGTAGCGATGTATAGCTAGCTAGAGTAATATCTAATGATAATATCAAACTATCGCGATGAGAAAGCGACGTGTTCTCAAAGATAATATCGAATTAAGACGGCTGATCAAGGCCCCAAGTCTCCTTATTTTAAAACCAAGCGTTCTAACATTAGCAGACTTGGTATCAGTTCAAGATCAAAGCTCCTACAACGAGTTAAAATAATGAAACATTATTATTTTCTTCTCCAGACACATAACAAACACGAATGAAAAATTTTAGGAAGAAAATTTGTCGGAGTTCCGATTTTTAGGAGTCATAATTTTAGGTGAACTTTTGCGCACCCCCATCAGTCGACCTTCGGTGCTCATAAAAACCGGCTAGTGGATACGAGTAGATGAGCAAAATATCTTTTGTTTTAAAAGCAGAGCATTAAAATTAAAAATGTTTTACTTAAAAACACAAAACCAACCGACTCTCACGACCTTCCCAGCACCTGTCTGCCAAATAAAGTGCTATGCAAAAGCTTGAAAATATCATTAAAATTCAATACCACGTGAGAACTCGTGTCAGCTGATAGCCCACGCGTGGGCTGCGGCACGACGGACTTTCTCCGTGATTCCGGTAACTAGAGCTCGTTAAACGCAAAGTAACACCCTATTTATGTGTTACTTGTAATCCTTGGTCGTGTCACTCAAAGGGATCGTGACCGGAGAAAGAAAGATAAATCACAAGGGGAAACATTTAAATCAAAATTAAATTTGAATTTACAGAGGTTGTGACCAATGATATTTAAAAGAGGTGGAATACGTTATGTCAGTACTGATACGAAGTCGAAAATTGTCCACTGGCGTACGCGTATCATTTGACCGTGTGTACAAGATAGCACGATTATTTACTAGAGCGTAAACGAGACAGATACAGGTTGTGCAGTGTCGTCTCAAATCGTCAATGCTTAGCTCAGGTGTTCGAAGTTCTGATTTCGGGTGCCACTTTTTAGCACAAGTATCCTATCTACGTCTTTTTTATAAACAAATGGGTGTGACTGTTTCTCTTATTTCTAAAATGCTATTTGTAATGTGGGGTTGTTTGCCGGAGATATTTTTTGGAAATGTTACTTATTATGAGCCGTCAGCCAGTGAAAATCGGCCATTCAGTAGACATTAGCTAGCAGATAAGTCGACGTAATGAAATGTTCATAAGTGTTAAAACTTAAAAAAACTGGTGCCACATTTAAAAGTATTTATATGCTGGCTTTCAAGGTGAGATTGGCCCGTCAGCTGTAGCTATGCTTCTATATTTGTCAAACTCAAATCTGGACCTCTTTTCTATTAATATTATATTTGGACCACATTTGGGCTGCTTTCGATTAGGTGAAGTAAGGTCAACTAGGAGTGCACTATAAAATAAACTTCAACCTATGTTAATAAAAAAAAAGTTTAGTCTAAGAATTAGTGGCATCTTCGCTCATTTTGGTTTTTTAAATAAAACAGAAAAAAAAACTATTTCATGACACACAAAAATGTTAAAGAAATACACAAATTCATAGTTTGTAGTCGGGTGTAAAAAGATCCATGCAAAATCAATCTGAGTGTATCACGTAATTGAGTCGACATCTGCAAATCCTCCCCATACTCGTTAGTTACGTGTATACTTCTCTATTATGTTGTATTACAGCACCGCCAGGCGCAGAGTCGATTAAATGTTTTCTGAATCGATTTCTCGCTTGGCCGACTCCTGCGCATCCCGACTAGATCGGTGAAAGTGAACGGCGTGTGTGATGAGCGGAAAGCGAGAGTCAAGGGCAAACAATCAATATCTTGGGAACAAGAGAATATCTTGTTCCTCGTCCAATATCCAATATTATGTAAATGAATACATTGTGATACCCGTTCATCTGTTTCCAAAGTGTGTTATAAAACTACATGCAAAGTTTAATAATACACACATCAAAAGTGTCTAGGGATATCTCAAGCATCTTCATACAAAGTATAGCTATTGGGGAGGCTGTAAAAATTAAAATATTGATACCAACGTAGAAATTTTTAGGACACAGAAACTGCTATAAGTATCTGCCCTTTCAGATTGTATAAAGAAATTCATTGTGGTAGCATTATTGTACAATCGTAAGGACGTTAAAAAAAAGACAGATTTTTCTTTTAAAAGGTTTCAAAATTTTAGCAAAATCAAAGATATTAGATAATGCTCAGCATTATCTTAGAATAACTCGAGGAAACAGGCATAAGATAAAGGTTAAGAATATTACAAAAAAACGTTTGATTTTGCTATAATTTTGAAACCTTTCAAAAGAAAAATCTGTCTTTTTTTTAACGTCCTTACGATTGTACAATAATGCTACCACAATGAATTTCTTTATACAATCTGAAAGGGCAGATATAGCAGTTTCTGTGTCCTAAAAATTTCTACGTTGGTATCAATATTTTAATTTTTACAGCCTCCCCAATAGCTATACTTTGTATGAAAATGCTTGAGATATCCCTAGACACTTTTGATGTGTGTATAACCTGCATATTTTTTATTATATAATTTGTGAGAATATTGATAATTAAGTAGGTACGTAGCTCAGCGAAATTTTAAAGTTTTTCGTCATTTATCGTGTCACATATATTTGATGTTTTACCAGTGCTTTAGTTTTGCCAGCGGATCGGAAAAAAATCGCCATTGTGAAGCAACACACGCCGGGTCGAGAATGGGATGGATGGAGACCACTCCAAACGAAAACCTTATCGCTAACCTTATACCCCTCCAACTATCCGCATTGAGTACACGTGTTGGAGTATGGCTCGCACGCGCTACCTCTGAGGTGGGGTGAGCTCTGTGCCCAGAAGTGGGACGTACGTATAAAAGCTGTTAATACATAAAAAGAGGAGATTGGAGGGTGAGTGATACACACCTTATATTTTAATATGTATTGCATTACGGAGAGCGTCGAGGCCCAGTGGTTAAACACCCTGGCTCAGAACCAGATAGTCCCGAGATCAATCCTGGCCGAAACACACCTACTTTGTGCTCATTGTACAATTTGCGGCTAACTCTCCGCTGATGGCCCCTTACCTTGTTGGGTTCTAATTCCCGCGACGAAATGTAAGCTTCTGAATGTTCCGTTCACCATAACGGCAACAATCAGCGGGCCTCTGACTAACACATTTGTGATATGGTCGTGAGGGTATGTTATATTATGTTATATGTATTGCATTAACGCTTCCTCTCCCAACTCGCACTGGCCCCGCAGCAATATGATATCTGGTGTGCGCGCGCGCACGCAACGGCTCCTTGGGTTGGCGCACGCGGCGGCACGCGGGCGCATGCGCGTCTGCGATGTCATCCATCAAGAATTGCGTCTACGCTCTGTTTCTGAGCTAATTACACACTGATGGGTACTGGTCTATCCGTTCGGGGTATTGCGTTATATTCATACTTACAAATACACCTTTGTAAGTAACCGAATGGTTGGCCTATTTTTAACCCCTCATTTGTCATCTAAAAGTTAGTATGGCGGCCCAGGCCAGCCATGAGAGAAGTAATTAAATATTTAGGACATTTACGGACAGTGTAGTGAAACAACTTCCCGATCCGGTGGTAAGCGTCACATTTATTTAAGTACAGTATATTTATTGTATACCTACAATATTATGGTCTACTATTAATTATATTTTGTTTGTCAATTAGATTTGACGATTTGAACTTACTTTGTAATAGGTATATTCATGAAGTTATTTTTGATTGTTTTGTTGTTGTTTAGTAAAATAATCTTCACCTACCAACCAGGTGGTTAGCTAAAAAATTGTTTAGGTTTGGTCTAAGTACTAGGAAGCCGCTTAACAACCTAATTCCCACCCAATTCTTCCAGCTGACCAGCTTTTCCAAAAAATATTATTGATATCTATGATAGAGTAACAGAACATAAGTGAGTGCGGCCATTTTCATAAAAAATAAATGTCACAAATAGATAAGAAATATCTGGAGCCTTTATATTTTTTTAAAAAGCTATTTTTATAATTAGTAGTGGCTTTACTTTTTCAAGTCATTATTGTTTACTAAATAAAACAGTAGTTTTAATGAATGCGATTAATAACAACAAGAAAGTTAACGTGGATGTATTTTTAAAAAGGCCACTACGATCGCATACCCTCTGCCCCAAGGAAAGGGTACCATGCCGTGGTATTCCCAGGTCAGGCAATAGCATAGCCTGAGTTTGTGATCAGATATTTAAGCCAATACCTACCTACTTGATCGCAAGTTATAAAGGTCATACATATATGGAGAAGGTATAAAGGTCATACATATATACATAGGTAGAAATAGGATGGGGTCAGTAAAAGAGGCTTAGGGAAACAGAGAGCAGCAGACTACATTTTCACTATCAAACGCAGAATACACAGGGCAACCCACAAAATCCGACTCGACAAACAAAAGCTACACTACATTAAAAACGTCATAAAAAATGCACTTTCAAATACTCGTATAAATAGGCAGAAAAGAAGATGATATAAAAAACAGTTTCAACAAACATTTGTTGAAGACTGTTTTTAAGGTGATTGTTCACATTGGGAGTAAGTAACATAGGTACTTACTCCCAATGGGATTGTTCACCTTCCCCAACAATAAAGCGACAAATCTTTATATCTTTTGCTAAAGTTGATGCCAAAAGCTCATCGCCAACCCTACCACAAAAGTAGGTATAGTAAACATGTCGTGAGATGCATTAACGGTTGTTAACTCGTCAAGGTCGACAGCTGAGCACAATCGTTGCGACTGGGTGTTAAACGCTTTTTTCAAACAAATCTTGTGCCAGATTCTCGTTTACTGTGCTTCTGTGTCTGGCCGGTGTCTGTGCATGCCTAATGAAGTTACATCACTGAACTAATAACCGAATTGTTTAGAGATAATATATTGTGTAACAGTTTTTAGGTGAAGTTTTACTTTCTTTAAAAAAAACCTAGCTAAAAAAAAATTAGTTTTTAAGGAAAACTGATAGGTAGTGCCGTTTCATCCTAAATCACAAATTTGTTCACAAATTAAAATCAAAATGCAATGGTCAAAAACAGGAGTAACCAAATCAAAACAATAATTTAAAATATGTTTCTAATATTTGTTTGACTTCATTTTTTCGATCGAATATATACTCAGAAATACATACATAAACACATGAAAGATGTAGCTCAAATTCGTTTTAATTTTTCTATATTCTGAGCATCATTACATTGATTTGAAAAGTTCATGAAACGCCTCTAACATCATAATTATTCTTATTTGCTAAAATGTCCAAAGTTTTTCGAAACTTAGTAAATTTTGCACTTGAGTAAGTAGATCTTGCCCTATGACCCACTTAACTATAAAGTGATTAGCCATTTTGTATCATCTACACTACGAGAAGACCCGACCTTGTCTGTTGTTATTGTCTTCAACCTTGATTGCGAAACTGTAATGTATATCTCGTTAACGGCAAATTAAGATCCGAAGATAGTGAGGAGGTCGCTCTCAGCCGGAAACCATGCGAGAATCATTTGATGATGAGTTAGAGCATTTGAGAGGTGCCTGGGGATTAGTAGCGTTAGTTGGCAACGATTACCGATGAATTTATGTCTAGGTACTCGGGGGGGCTAGCTATGAACAAAAACCAAACGTGATTAGAAAAAAAGGAAAAACCTTTTTTGATTTTGAACATTGCAACGTACAAAAAAAGTGGTTAAAGATGAAACATACAAAAAAAGTGGTTAAAGATAAAACATACAAAAAAAAGTGGTTAGAAAAATAACCAAAAGAAAAACAAAGAATAATTTCCACCAGACAGCAGTGTTACGATGTCCAAACGATGTTGATGTTGATGCAATAAAGTTTTTGAAGTTTGTTTAGGGTGATATTAGTTCATTGCTAGGTTGGCTAGCCCACCTACCTACCTAGGGTGGTGTCCCCCCTAGTTAGAGGGTGTAATATAATCGGCTCCTATACATAAATTCCTGAAAGACTCACAACAACTAATGATTTATATAAAACCTAATAAGTATTATTCAATTAGTTAGGGTGTCCGTTGTATGGTGTTAATTAGCACATTAAATCGCATAATTTCCCTTTCTCATAACCCTTTTTCTACATTAATTACTTTCACAGTGCTACAAGTAATTAAATGCAAAAAATAGCAGATCTATTTAATAAAAAAAAAATAACAAAAGCCTCTACTGTTTTAAAATTATATCATCAACCCACGAGCAATAGCCGCGATTGTTTCTTTAAATTAAAACTATCATTTTACACTCTGATTCCTCTGAATACGATCGTCTATACAATAATCAGTCAATATAATGAGCGCTGAGCGATCATCAATTATAGTTCGTAACTAATTAACCGAGATGGTCTTGTCTCAGATGCTCTATGGTCTCAGACAGAAGAAAGCAAGAGCACGCACACGATTGTTGAGACTTGCTTGACGATACCGTTAGGGGGTGGGCAAAGTTATAGGGGGAAGCGGGAGCATATTGAGGTACCCGTGGTGCAGTTGTGACAGTGATGGGCGACGATCGCTGTTGTGAAGCAACACAAGCCGGGTTGGAAATGGGATGGGTGACCACCCCGACCGAAATTTAGAGATGCGTATTTCGGGCATCTCCGTGCTACGGAAGGCACGTTAAGCAGTAGGTCCCGGTTGTCGTCGCTAGATGTCAGTCGTTAAGCCTAGTCAGAGGCCTTAGGGCGGCTTGATGACATCTGACATTGAGGTTGCTCACTAACCTTACACCCCTACAACACAACAATCCGCACTGAGCCCGCGTGTTGGAGTATGGGTTGTTCCACGTCATTGTTGAGATGAGGCCTGTGCCCAGCAGTGGGACGTATATAGGCCGTTTATGTATGTGTGTGGGCGTGTAAAGCAGTTAGCGTTAGCAAGCAAAATGACAGTTAAACAACAAACAAACAACAGCTTCAATACGTACCGCTGGGCACTTCAACTATTAAAAAGCGCGAGCCATACCCAATACGTGAGCTCGGTGCTGATCGTAGGAGGAGTGTAAGGTTGGTGACAAACACCAGATTGTATAAGTCCACTCTAAGGCTTCCGACTGGGCTCAACGACTGAATATAGTTAAGCCCAGTCGGAGTCAGACTGATAGCGACGTCAGTCGGGACCGACCGCTTCTGCCTTCCGAAGCACGCAGATGCGTAAAAAATACATAAGTCATTTTCGAAAAGACTATCACAAAAAGAACGAGAACAAAGGACAGGAAAAAGAAAATATAATGAGTACAATACAATGAGTATAGTAGTTTATAATTCAGTTTTCTAATTTACTAATTTGATATTCAAAAAAATTTTTTTTCAATTATTAAAGAAGTTGTTTTTGAGGTTCAGGTCCGCAAAAAAATCTTAATGCTGTCTTGTCTGAAAGTGTATGTTACAGTTGAGTCATACAGTGAAGTTATTGTAACTTGGACCACAAAACCGCAATCGATGAGTTTATCTATTATTACTATGTCTCTCCATTTGAAAGTGCCAGACTCATCCTTATGTAACTGAAACGTGCGTCACAAACGTACTTATAACCTTTTTGTGTCCATCAGGCGACCCAAACGTGATCTAATTTTTGTTTTGTTATTAGCTTCTTTCTAGAACGCTTGTGATTGGCTGTAATGATTTATTGTATGAAATGAAAGTCGCATTATGTTAGGTCAGTGAAGAGACAGACATTTATCAAAAGTCGGTTCAGCAGTTCTTCAATATTATGAAACGCTAACAATAACTGTGAGGAAACTTTATATCATTCCTAGTTGTAAATCCTAAACTATTTCACTTTCACTACTACTGTAGTGAAAGGTTGGAACTTCCAAAAGTACTAAAATCGAACTCAAAAAAAAACAGTTGTGTTTGAAAACGTGAAAATACTTAATCCTCTTTGTAACATCCGGTAGAAAGAAAAAAAGAAGAAAATACATTGAAATGAAAGCTAATATAAAAGTTACAACAGTCAGAAATAAGCCTATGATATGATTCTTTCATCTTTATTTTCTATTCCATGGGTGATTTTTCATTTAATTATGGCTCCACTTGCCAGCTACCTATATAGGCCTTAACCGAGCACTTATAAATCAGCCTTGATATTTAATAACTAAGATTGATAATAATTATTACAGATGTAAAGCTGACATTAAGACTAAGCTTTTAACAACATTATGTGTGACTAAGCGCAATTACTGACAAAAGCTTACGCTTAAAGGTTTGACTACTGTGATAAGATCGATCAATAATATCAAATGGCTTCCTTATTAGTTGAGTTAATATATATTTAAGTATTTCGTGTCTTTAGGGGTGTTAAAAACCAATCAGCTGGTCGTTTCAGGGACTTACGAGGATTCAACTGACAGCTTAGAATTTCTAATCAACCTCACTTTTACGATGGTGAGGTGATCATTATCTATACTCGAATGCAGGTCGCCTATGTATGGTTGTTTTCTACGTATGTTATATATCTACAAAAAAAAAGTTAGTTGATTGTATATGTATCCATTTATAAAAGCTTTGCCAGGTTTGGTGTAAGACTAGATCAGTTTTATTTAATAAATGCACATCATCACGTTTCGTTTTGGCAACGGATAAGGCATTGAAGAAAGAAATAGAAACGATTTTGAAAAAAAAATCTTTCATAGGCATAGCTTTTCCATTTAAAAAAAACAAAAACATCTTATAAATTTGGGGCCAGACAGTAGATACATGTATAATTATATCCCATATTTTGATAGCCCTATGATTTAACATCGCCCTTGACATCAGTCTCGCGAGAACATGATGAGCAAGCGAATTCACACGATCTCGACATTTAACACATGACGATTTTTATCAGATCTTCTTCCAAATGTCAAAAAAATATATAAATATTGCACTACTTACTACAAAAACTACATTGAACTATTCCTAAACCTGTAAAGAATAGAATTAATAAGTTCAATATGAACTAAGACGAATTTTCAAGAAAATTGATTGCAGAAATGCCGACCTAAGAAAGTCTCTAAGTATTATATGTTTAATAAAAAAGTGTAATTTGCAAAATAATTTAAAGAAAATATAAATTAAGTACTTACAAGTATATTCGATTTTTTATTTTATTTGACTTTTGTGGTAAGTAATACGCAAGGACAGAATTCATGCGTAGTCGTTTTTCGGGCGCTTTTTAATAAACTTACGCCCTGTTACGAGTACATGTGGTTCAGTCGAATGATTGTGGAATCGATCCTACGCACCTACCTAATTATTTTTACAACATCATAAGAATTGAAGTTTCCAAACAACATAATTATCCTAAAGAGTAATAAATCGACGTTTAAGCCTCCAAAAATACCATATTAGGGCTAATTAAGCGATTTAAGTCGAAAAAACTATTGTTTGCTACTCGTACAACCATAGCGGAGTTAACTGTGAGAGACAACAGCTTGCAAAATCAGCATGTTTTGTTTCACTGACGTGTGGAGTATAATGAGAGATTTTAAAGTGTCAAGGGCACATACTTGCAGAACATTTGTATTTTGTGGTTTTATTTCGTTCTTTGCCGACACTTTTTGATGGGAATTCTTTTAATACGGCAGCACAAAGGTTGTTGTAAATGATAATGTGAATTACGTTTTGTTATTATAAGTTGGCTGACTAATCGACTTTATAAAGACGACAGGTAAGCAACTGTCTCTACGAATTTGATAAGACCGTACAGTCAGTAGCTTTATTAAAACCAAAGAATAGCACTCGAGGCTGCTTGTATTAACTTTATGATACAATAAACACAATAAAGACAAACATTACAAATAAGGCGTTGTCCTAAAACAACGCGATAACGCGTCCATCGCGCGAATAAGCGACGCGACCATTGTACTAATCGACGATCAAACATATTGATTTAGTCATAATCTGGTGAATAGTGCCGCTCACTATCACATATCATGATTGCGTATTCACCTTCTATTGGACTCCCTGATTTTGTTAAAATACGATCATCGCATAGTGTGATCGTGCGATGATTGCGTCATCGCGTTGTAATAATAGGGCAACGCCCAATACATGCATGACTTTGAAGTGTAAGTACTTTTTGATTCAGGTGTCGTTGCAGAATGCAATCTCTTTCAGAAGACATTCAGGTAGATAAGGCGGTGCAAGATTCTCAACAATCCTTCAGTACTACTGGTACTAAAGGAGGAAATTGAGTAGCCTGGCTGTTTTAATTTGGGGCTAGATGGCGCAGTGGGAATAATGTCCGATGATATTTATTATTGTTATTACGAAGAAAAGTTATATACCGTTCTCTGATGGCGAATTATTTTAGAAAGTATTTTTCTGCTGATATCTCAAGCAGTTTTCGTGATGTCATTATAATGGTATCAAATGTCCATTCCAAATTTAACTGTACACAAACGTATAGTCAGTTCAAGTTAAAATTGCAGTGATTTTTAAATTTCATTCTGTCGCACACGAAAAAACTCAGATCCACAACCTTTGCGTTCGAAAGTATGCGTTCCGCTAGTCACTGTAGACTTTGCTTTCTAATTAGGAACGATTTGATTGGTAAGAGGGCGTGCTAGGTCGAAGAAGAAGTATGAAATCACTGCATTCTTAACGCGAACGGACTATACACAAGTGATGTAATGCTAAAACCATGATAGTATCATTTGTTTCATCTACACCGTACAATTGGCATGTCTGTCTGTCTGCGCAAGTATTGTGCGCTGTTTGTTCAAGTCTTCAAAAGATCAATGACGTTGCCTTTTCGGGGGGGAAAGCTGAGATGATTTAGATTTCAAATCGATGTTTTGATCGCATTTCTTTTGTTGGGGTAGGTTGTTTAGTTTAGCTACATCGTGTTTATGCGGATAACGAGAGGTTAAAGGTGTATCGACTTTCGTTTCAGTCAAAATCGGACACTTTATGCTAGGTATTTTATTTTGTTAAGACTTCCATAGATTCTGCATAACGTTACCTAATAATGGACTTTTAGCAAACTTGAGTAGATGTTTTGTAACGTTTTATAAATGATGTTAATGCTTTATAGAGACTTGTCATTGCTAAATTGAATGAAACAAATAATATTTAAGAGTTATAGATACCCGAAACAACGAAGGTAACACAAACACCCAGACCCAGCACAGATATGTGTTTTATCAACAAATATTTGTGCTAGTGCGGGAATCGAATCCACTAGCCATTGAGTCACAACCGCCAGGATAGATTCGTTGAAATTATTTAATTTTACTGATGTTTTCAGATTCTCTTCATTTTGTCTGCATAGCCAAGCTATATTTAATTTGATATATTTTTATAGGACATTATGGAGGTATGTATCTAAGTATGTATTTGACGTTGTCCGTCAGTTTTAGTTACTATTATTATTACTTGTGCACTTGCCTACCCTTCTAGTCAATTTTCCTCTACCTGTGGGTTGTTTGGAAGAGATCGCTTTTTAGCGATAAAGCCTCCCAAATTGTACATTTACGTCAATCTGTGTTACTTTGATTTCTGTTGTTTTGGTGTGCAATAAATAATATATCTATCTATCTAAGCTAGTATTATTTTTCAAGAGCATTTCGTTTTTCCCAGTTTTTGTAGGCTTCAATCTAAACAACCAGCTCGTCCAAGATGTTTTGAGCTATTGTTAGAATTAGAGAAGCCGTGTTAAAACGTCCAAAGACAATGGCAAGAGGAGGATGTCAGGCGTTAGTAACAGTGTTTCCCGCGCCCCAAAATGTTTTATCTCGAAGTAAACTAAGCCACAGCATCAGCTGTTATATAAGCACAATTATGCCTCGCGTGGGAAGCTATTGTTATGCTGATCAAATTATTAAGACACCTGACGGTAGTAGGGTTGGAAGAATTTGTCTTTTTTCCTTTTCATTCCACGTTTCCTCGTCAATGTCTTTATCTATTATACGTACATTACTGTGTCTATTTCGCATTTTATGTTGTGGTTGTGTGTTCTTACTAAGCTGTATGGCGTTTTTGTGTTTGGTGCTTGTATTTGCAGACAGTCAGCAAAAGTCAGTTAAGTTGGTGAAATTTGCTTTTTTGCAAGTTTTTGGCATGGCCACTTCCAGCTTTTAGGACCTCAAGACAGCAAAAGGCTTTTTTTCAAGCGGTAATCCCTTTACGGACTTCCCGCCCTCCGGGGAAGAGCAGGGGTATGTGAGGCTCGCCTGCTGTGATGCAGGAGGCACTACTCACTGAACCCCCCGGTGACCTACATATTTCAGCGCGTATCCAGAGGGTCCTCATGATCTCTGGTCAAGAACTCTGTGCCGATGGACCCCTGGCGCGCTATGCTGGCATAACCAGCCCAGGGGTCACTTGGAATGAAGGCACATAGCCCCCACCGTGTGCACTCCCAGTGACCCCGAAGGTCCCCCGTTAGTCGCCTCTTACGACAGGCGGAGGGAGCCTTGGCTGCATTCTAAGGCCCCATACCACAGGGCGAGAGACACCTGATTTAACCAATTTTACTACTCTTTCTTGTATTACAAAACTTGCAGCTAACTCTCCGGTCAACACAATGATGGGCTTAAATTCGCTCTGAACAGTGGTTTTCTGGATATTTCATTCAACATGGTGGCGAAATCATCGTGCATCTGACTACATCGTGTATAATATCGACGATAGCGTAGTTTTACAAGAAAAATCCGCAACAGCGAAGAGTTCACAGCCTTAATTACCTGACAGCATACCAAAAGCTGCGTATGCGCCGTTTTCAGGTCGTGCGGCTGGTATGTGGATCACGCTGCGTGTGATTTGCATGAAAACTGTTTTGACAATACGTCACGGTGTATTATGACGTAATTCTTGCTGAATAGCCAGTGGCACACTGAAAAAATGTTTAGTAGTTGCTAATTTAACTATTTTTACTCGCAAAAAGCTTGCTAACTGGGTTGCTAGTTCTCACCTATAATAAAATCTTGGTCCTTTTCTGAAATTTTCAGCTCTCGGCGCCTTAAGGTTGAGAGCCTTCCGTGCCAACACTTCAGTCCGGTAGAGCTATCAAAGCCATCAGCGGCTAAACAAGGGTAGTATGTAATTTGGATAAAAAGGTTTTGAAAATAACAAATAATTATTTCTTATTTATATTTTGAAATAACAAAAATTGTTCTGCTGCTAATTTTTTCCATTGATAGCCGTTTTGCTGTCGCTAGTTACCGTTATGATGAAATATCAAGAGTAAATTACATTGTCAGTAAAAATACTTATAAGGAAAAACAAACATAACTATAAATAACTTGTAAACAAATCAGTCAGAGATCATTGTACCGTATACCGTACGTAAAAGCTGTTCTCAATGAAGTAACCGCGAACCGGTTCTGGACCGGTAGTGTACCGGTTTGAATGCCAAGGCCATCGGTATACCGGTAGACTGATAAGTGCAAGGACGATGCATCGTGACGGGGATTACCAGCGATCTTTTTGAAAGTGAAAGTCATTTTGAAAATAAGCAACCTTATCAGCGTGAGCTAAGTACTTAACTGCTGGCATCTTTGTCCTCTTGGACTTGAAGGTTGACCATCCTCATTAATAAAAGGAGTTGTTCCAAAATGTATGTAATCTATGACGAATCTATGAACAGTCAACAGCACATCAGGCTACCCATTTTCATCTCAAAGAAATTAGATGGCAATGATTTAAACAATAATTAACTATTCATAGCAATATAAAGTAACTGATTGAATTCAAACAGTAGAATTTCAACAAGAAAAACTGGGTGCTGGGATCCAAACTATTAAAAGAAGTGCAGCTATTACTGTAAGCTATATTAACTCAGTATGTTTCACTGTATGTTGCACAACAAGTATATCTATATTATGCACTTTTAACTAAACACCAAGAAAAAACCTAAAGTTAAAATGTGCAAAGTAAATAAAACAACTCATTTTATTTTTCAAACAAATAAAAACCTCCATCTAAAGATACATTAGTCTTTTGTTTCTACTGAAGTCTACTTGCGCAGACGTATGCACTAATCAGCTGGTCACATCATTAGTGCACAGCAGAAGCTCATTTAAATTAATAGTAAAATGCACGTCCGCTTTGCGTAACTATATGGGAAGGTGGCCTTTGCCGCATCAACATACACGGCTGCAGTAGGGTTAGCAATGGAAAATATAACGGTATGATTATTTATTTTTTACTAAGTGCTTTTACTAATTGTATCCAGGGCCGTGAGTTGCAATTTCATGATGAGCAAAATAGCTCAGAAGCTCAAAAACAAGCATGACCTACCTATGAAGGGGCGCAGGTGATCATGGAGTTTACAGACCTTGATGTCAAATTTTATCAAGCCGCCCTAAGTCCTCAAATACGCTTAACGACAGGCCTCTAGCGATGTCAGTCGATATCAATAGCTTAACGTGTCGTTATAAGTAATTCAATTCAAATCTTTATTGCGGGTCACATAGGAATAAGTTGACATTGTTTAGGTAGGTACATGTGACGCCCTGTATTTAAGTACGTAGATACCTTAAAAATACAGCACAAACGACCGTTATCGATTGTCCTCTTCACTACTAGTCTTCAAATCGGTCGGTAACATCTTTTTATTTACTGTCTAACATTCTAATGGGGAAGGCCTAACACATCTTATTAGCGTCAAATAAATACATAGAGCTCCCCATAGCTTCCCAGAAATACAGACTACTAAAATCCTTTCTCAAGTCACACAACACGTCAATAAGAAAACAATCAAAAACATCAAGCAACAGGCATCTAAATTCCTTTACCGACCAATCTATTTAAAGATGTTTCAAAATGTAATATTGTCCAAAATGCAGGTTTTGAACTATAAACAAAGCGCGCAAGTAACAATGTCCAGTTTTTCGTAATAGAAGACATGGGAAGGTGGCCTTTCAAATGCAATATCTGCATCTTGCAGGCCATCGCATCTCGCTAGCATCACTTATCTGGAGCGACAGCAAAACAAACTGGATGAAGGAAAATTAATACATATCCTACTAATATTATAAAGGCTAAAGTTTGTATGTCTGGATGTGCCGTGTTGCTCCTTCACGTAAAAACTACAGAATGGATTCGAATGATACTTTACAATGATATAGCTTATACATCTGAACAACACAAAGACTACAATTTATAAAAAATAATGCCTTTTTTTCTTACTTAAGTCCATACCGACGAAGTCCCAAAATAAAAGCTTGTACTGTGTGTCCATGATCGATAAACAATCCGTCTCTGTCAGCTACCTTCAAACTATCGCAGACCGCGGCCTAAATTAAAGGTTAACCAGTAGAGTTTAGGGCATCATTATTGTTAAATAGTAACATATAAAATTCGATCAAACACCCAGAGATGTGATCCTGAGTGGTGATCTAAACCCCCGGGGCAACATTTCTACCTAATACGCCAACGCGCTAGTCCAAAATATGCCATTAAATAAGTGTGGCCTAATTTGTCAAGTATTGTTTTCACTATGGCTTGTAGTATACATTGCGGAAGCTATTAAATTGTATCTCATAACTTTTATTTAGAGGAGGCCTTTGTCGTACACTCTTATTGTTTTATGTTATTATACCCCGTTTCGACATAGACTATCTTCAGGTGAAGGGTTTTTTTCTGCTAATTATATGGTAAATAAAGAATTGAGGAAGCACAACCTACTCATTCATCATAAAATCTTGTTATTTAATTGTTTACGTAGGGTTAACAATTCCTTCTTCAAATAAAACGTTTTTTTCGATCATTTCACAATATTGCGGTTATATTTCTGTGAAACTAGTAAAAAGAAAGTTCAACTGTGGTTTTATGCTAATAAAATAGCAATGATTCTAAAGATTGACATCATATAATTAGTTTTGTTTTTGTTAATTGTCAAGAGTTTGATGTATTGCTAAATTATGCTGTAAGTTTAACTTTCAAATGAGATAGATGTAGGTATGTGATGTGAATGTATAGATGCATGCATAAAGAGATAGGAGGAAGCTTCGATAAAATAATATAATAGTAGTTTAAGTGTTTGAAAGGTACAAATCACTTTTACATTAGTTTACGATTACATATGTTGATGATTATGATATAAGCTGTATTTTTTATGATTTGGATGTTCATTGTATTTAAGTTCTATACTAAACTGAAATGAAGTGAAGGGGTCATATTTATTGTTTTTTCTTTCATCGCTATTTCGGTAGTTCCCTTAGAAGGTCTAATTAAAAATGATTATATAACCATATTTTATTACCCTTGCCTTTAATAAATAATAAAAATCTTCTATTTATTTATCTCCTGATAATAAGGGAAGAAATTAGATAAGACACTTTTTGTGATAAAGCTCGTCAAATGTACACAAAATATATGTAAATTGGGTAGAGTAGCTTTGTTTTCTTTAAAACAACAAAATACTCTACTAAATAAACTACAAAACGAACTAATTACAACAGTCTGTTAAATACCACCATATTTACCATATGTTGTTACCATATTTTTAATGACCTTTCTGCGGGCCAGGGCAAGTTTACCGAAATGATTCAGAAAGGTAGTGAATTTGCACCATTTTGAGAATATCAACTAATGATCATTCGTAACAAAATAATTCTGCTATCACTACACGTACACTCACAGACCAAATTGATTGTGTCCTTGAACTTTCATACGCCGACGTCAAATTGGATACAGTCGGCACCGTAAAAGCGTACTTGTAGAGCGATTCTGTAAATTCATTTCGATTTCACATGTCAGAAAACCAAGTGCGCAGTTTTTATAAGTGCAATATTGTAATTTTCGCACAACTACCTCAGGAATGAACTCGTACAAAAACATTCGTAGTAGATTATTTCTGCCCCAATTACCCATTTTCACAATTAAATGAAGTGGATTATTCCGAATGGGTGAAAACCTGAGCCTGAGCCTCTAACTAACAATTAATAGGTAATTGTTAGTATGAGGTTCTTAGGAACAGATTCAAACATTCAATTACAAATAAAACAAAACATTATATCACAGAAATAGACGAACAAATGTAAACTAAGTACCGTACCTAATTTCACAACTAAAAATTCTCCAGACACAAGTTATTAAAAAGTCAAGAGCTATTAATCAACACTGCGTAATCACAATCATATATCGTAAACATATCTAAATACTAATTGCAGGTATTGAAACATTACCAGTTCGTTTGGTAACCTTGTAGTATAATTATACTTCATGTGACATTTTAGATCGACACAATCTGCAATGTCAACGCCTCTAAAACAATTTGTCCCAGTCGCTAATCTAATGTAAGTAGGAGCACACGACAGCGTGCTGATCCAAGATCGGGATGCCTTCGAATGTGTCTAGTTAGTTTTTACAATATCAATAGCAGAAAATACGGGGTTTTCATTAGAAATCATCGGCCAGAAGATTCCTTCTATATATATTACCAAAGCGGCCAGAAGCTACCACCACTTGCTGCTATCTTTAATAGGACTTCCGTTCACCCTGAGTACTAAAAAAAAGTGATATGAGTAACCGCAACCGTCTGATATCAGTGATAGAGTCAGATTATTGATATTGATTGAAATATTAAAATAAAGATCGATAATCAGAACCCAAGTGTTCAAGAAAGACGATGTGCATTTGGCATATTTCAGATTTCTGGTTTTGAAAATAGTTAAGCTTTTTTTATGAACTCTTAAACCAGAAACCGGTATTAAACATAATAATCTAAGTATTTAAAGAAAGCAAGAGCTTTGCTGGTTTTTTCCACTAAGTCCTTAAAACTTCAATATAATTTGACTTTTAGAAGACCTGCGTAATGTCTAGACTAGTTGATATTAAATCTTAGAAGTCTAGTTTGTAATTATGTAACAGTATTTCCCTCAGGCTATTACTTTTATGATTCACGGAAGAGAGTAAGTATCTACTTAGCATACTCGACGTGTTCAGCCAGGATGTGTCAAGTGTTTGATAAATAATCCAAAATACTAATTACTTTGCATGCTTCATCACAGTTTTCCAAGCGTTTATTTTACTTTTGACAGATCACGCACGTAAATTTTTGTAGTATTTATTTAAACAATGTACTACAGGGAATACTGTACTTCATGAACGGGCTTCGCCCACTTAGAGATGTGTCATTCTTAATTAATGACAATGGACTGTAAGACGAATACTCGCTAACTGCTGTCAGTTTACAGGGCTGACGTTTTTTCTTAGGTGTAGATAGTTTATTCTGTTCCATGCCACTACTGCCGCAGCCTTCATTAGTTATTTTTGCCCCTGTTGAAGCACTAATACCTAATGCTGCTGTAACATGGTCTCCAACTTGAGTCACTGATAAGAGACCCCCTATTACGGCTTTAATAATGAGTGTATTACATCGATTAAAACTTCTTTAGGAATAAAATCGATCAATAAAATAAATCGAATCGGCAACGGGTTCGGGTATTACAGCTGGCAAAAGTTAAATAAACGCTTGGAAAGAGTATAGCTTTGTGATTCTTGCCAAACTGTAATTTAATCAACCATTAGGTGCGTCGCGGAATGTTTATTTACTTAATGTTAACACATTTGGAATTTAATAGTTATTTTACGGCGTTCTTTTGTTTTGCGATAACCTTTTTGTAATGTTGTAAAATATTTGAAAGTAAGACAGTAAGTAATGAACTAAACAAATAAACGTTATGCAATTGCAAAGACTTTCAAAATGATGCATTTAGTTTTATGTGGGATTCATTTGCTTTATTATCTTATCTTTATTGCGTATTTTAAAAGCTCCGAAAATCTGAAGAGCGCAGACAGGAATTTTAACCAAACTTATCTTAGAATCTTTCAGACTGACACGTTCCTAGGTTATGTTTAGTTGCACAATGAGGCTTTGTAGCACATCATTAATTATAGTTATTTACATAAGACATAAGCACTCGAACAATGGGGCCATGGGAACAAGAGAGGAGCGAGCAAGTGTATTTGATATAATTTATATTTTAATTACTACACGGCGGTACAAAGTCATCGCGTGCGGAAATAGAATTCGTAAACTTTAGCACATAATCAGGTGGTTACAATAAAACAATTACTCGTCATTGTCTGAATATTAGTTACTGTTTCTCGTAATATTTTCCTTTTTGTGGAGGCAAGGTAATTTTTAGTATTTTAATATCATTCAAATTAAAAAAATGTTGCAAAAAAAATGTTGCTGGGTTTTAGTGCCAAAAGGTAAAATTTTTACTTCTTTTCCAGCATGACACGTAAACATATGTCACAAGGGCAGATTTATTGACATTAGCGCATAGGACCTCTGACATATGGCACAAAGTGGTGAAAATTTTCGAGAAAATGTCTTGTACAGTCAGCATCAAAATGATGTGTGTTAACCAGTTCCAGTGATCAAAAAGCTTTTGAGGGTTTAACAAGTTAATTTCGTTCAAATTCCTATTCCTCAGAAATCATCGACCGAATACACATAATCTTAAAGATATGAAAAAAACAACATGTTGAATTGTCTTCTTACCGTTTCGGTCGCACAGATGGGTTTTCTCCAAAATGCCTTGATGAACCTTTTATCAATCTGCAACAAAAACAACATAAAATGTTATATCCGTTTTGTCTTAATATATTTGGTACATAGATAATAAGTTAAATAATTAATTTATGATACGTTTTTTTCAAGAATGTAAATATTTTTATTGAGAATCAAAAAAGGTTACATTGATTGGATTTTTGAGTCGGTATTAAACGAAGAATATGAAAATAGAAACAAGATAAGATCTAGTTTTTACCACAAACACACAAATATATACCAAGTGTTTAGAATGAAATTTCTAGCTTAGAGCACAGCAAGGCTTAAAGCAGTATTTCAATCCAATTTATTCTTATTATCGCTACTTTCACTGAAGCAGAGCCTTACGCTTACGCGACGAAACCCGCGACCTCTGCTCCGCCGATAAATCAAAGCAGCTGGTCCCCAACTGTGTCGTGATGACATTTGAATGAAAGAAGGGTGATAGCCATCATCTTCCTTACATTCCACCTTAGAGTTATGTCATGACTGTATTTCTTATTCAATAGATTTCTTAGGCGAATGCTACCCTAATACCCTACCCTACTCGTCGATAAATATCTTGATCCGTCAATCTATATAATAATAGTTCAACTGGAAAGAGGTGTAAATCTCACAATTCCGAAAGTTTTTACTGCACCTACAATTTACTGATCTGTACTCTAAAATATGTAAGACTGTTAAACTTGACATACTCGTAGAACTCAACAAAACCTCAAATACATAAAATTCCTCGTCTCAACTTAGCTAATTTAAAAGTAACCCAAATTCATATAAAATGGCAATTATATTCGGTCAAAAACTCAAGAAACTGTTTCTAATAATTCGCATCTACCTAACCATAAACGGTTGACAAAAATAGGGCACGGTTGCGATCTGTTCCCACAAAGTGGGTAGCGGTTACAAAACTGCGGCAAAGATCAACTGCCGGTTGGCCAATCCGTCGATGAGAGCTCTCTATCACTACTTGTAAGTAGGGGTGTCTGTGCGAAGGTATGCAAGGATTGCTTTACATCCTAACCTATGAAGATATTCCATGAATTGAAATAAGCTAGATTTCATAGAGGTGTACGTGGCGTAGTTGTGATCGGCGACGATCGCTGTTAAAGGCAAATTACGCCGGGTCGGAAACGGGATGGGTGACAAACCTGACCGAAATTTAGTAATGTATTTTTTGGAGTTTCTTGCTTCGGAAGACACGTTAAGCTGTTGGCCCCGGTTGACGTTGCGAGATGTCATTCATAAGGTTTAGAGGGAGTTGTGGGCTTAGGGACACGACTAGGTCTAGTTTCAAACAACGCTAGGTGCGTCTTAAATCCACCACCGAAGGGTAGCCTATTACTTGCAGTTTGCATCCATCTAAATTATAGAATTAAGAATTTAAAATTAGGAAAGATCTCTGAAATACTTTTCGACTGAGGCCAATACTAAATTCATCAAATGGTAGAGGTAGAGTCTGCCAGATACAGAACAAAACAAATATTTGTCACATCAACGATACATACAAATTAATGCAATGAGGTGAATAACTAATTCAAGCAATAATTGAATGCGAGCGAGTAGAGATCATCTGTTTCCCTAATCGCGTGTTCATAATTCATGTTCCATTTATATGACCATTTTCTCGAGAATACTCTAACAATTGTTATTGTTGGCATTTATTTATTAACACGCATAATTAACACGAATGCCAGTTAAATTAGCGACAAAAGCTGAGAAAATGTTATTAATAACGCTATCAAGATTATAATCATACTGTTGATCAATAAGAATACCGATTTAAAGGTGAATCGTTTAGTGAGAAAGTTGGGATGATGGTGCGAGAGCAGCTGTGCTTAAATTAGGTCAGATGATTTTGATGAAAGATGTACCAGATTTATTTTCTTCAACTTCGGAAAACGGCTCTTGTTCCTTGTTGGCCAAACATTCGGTAGAGTGGGGATCGCTCCCGTTTCGTCATCCAGGATGCGGCCCAATGGGGTGGACTGCCTCAGTCACCTCATTCAGTGAAATGGCGTGGGATGGCAGAAAAAAAATGCGCGAGGACTGTCTCAGTCAGTAGGGGTCAGTTACTGCCTGTGAGGTGGCGTGGGATGGCGGGGGTATTCCGCGAGTGCTATGCCTGGTGGAGATTTGTGGTAAGGGTGGGATACACTGACGCACGCGCGTGGCGACGGTCTCTTGGTGGATGATCTGCTCTCTATGATTGGCGCTCTGCATCCTGTGCTCGGGCCAGTGCATCCAGTGGCTGTTTCGGTAGCGTGGGGTGGCGAAAAAAATTTCGCGGGTATCCCGTTTCGGGCACTACATGGTGAGTCCAGTCGCGGACAGTCGTTGCCGGGTTATGGAAGCGCGCGTAGCAAACCCACGCAGGGTCACCGTGGGGTTTAGTGAATAGTTCTGCCGCGTTACGGCAGGGAGTCTCACATACCCCTGCCCTTCTCGGCTCCGATCGAGAGGGACGGGAAGTCTGTAAATGGATTCCTCACGAAAAAAAAGGTTTATTTTCTTATTTTATTTTATAGCACACCCATGTGTAGGTACTTAAAAAATATTTCCGTCTATTGAAGATTGCTCTAACAAGTCGTTTATGACAAATGTGTCTTTATAAAAGGCAGTTGGTTTTTATGTGATTGCCTTTTGTCATCGGCAGTATAGGGTTATGCAAATAACCATTTGTTTTCTTTGTTATGGGACTGCTGTGTTGTACTCAATTTAAGCCATTTTGGAGTTGAAATGGTAGTACTTGTCGTTTATCTAAACACAATTGTTGAAAGAGAACTCTTCAAGAGGTTAAACTGCTGAAAGAGAGAATAAATTAAATTTAAAATGCTGATAAACTATTGTCTGTCACGATGTCATGTTTAGTATTTTGTAACAGTGTCAACTCTATAGCATGCTATACCGGTAACTAAACAGCATTTGCTCACATCTCTCAGAACTCTAATAGTGAGTATACCTTAAGACTTTGGTGAGATTGTAATCAATGCATCATTAATATCTTACCGTTATACATAGTTTGAAGGCCGTAAGTATATTATATATATTCTATCTTTTATATATTCTATATATATATATAGGCTATATTTCTATCTTTTTTCTTACTGAGAGCCTTAGAAAACCTACAGGTAAGTATGACAGACCGTCAGGCCCTTTCTGCAGAAATAATGTATGGGTCACTTGAAGTATATTGCGGTTACACAGTAGACATTAATTACATAATTATAATTACCTACACCTAGGAACATCTTTGTCGTGTCTGAGAAACCGCGAGATTCTAATGAATTAAGTTTATTAAATTGCGTAATTTTGGACAATTATGTGTTTTTGCCACATTTTAGCGTGTGTTTAACCAAGCTAATTTCTCAGTATAGACGTGTTTTGAGTATGTTAACCCAATTATGGTTAGGACATAAATAAACTCAGGTATTAATAAAATTGCTGTAATATTCTAACGTTTAATAACCATATTTAGTTAGTCATGTTGACCTGTTTTATGTTTGATTCCACAAACATGTTTTTAAAACTAAGAAGCTTTAAAAGGCAAGCCGGTCTTTATTCAAAAACTAGCGTCTGCATCACGTCCTTAAGCTGAGTATGATCCATTTCACTTTCCTTCGTGTTAATTGGTTCAATAGTCCGTTCACGTTAAGAATGCAGTGATTCATTAATTTAATTCTGTCACACACGAAAAAACTCAGATTCACAACGTTCCGCTGGTCACTGAGGACTTGCTTCCGAATTGGGACCGATTTGATTGGTAAGGGGGTGTGCTAGGTCAAAGGACTGCATTCTTAACGCGAACAGACCATAGTTTATTTTGATGAAGATGCGATGTCCTGAGGTTATGAATATCCTTTTAAGAATTTCTTCGGGACACCTAAGGCTGACTGATATTTGGCTCAGTGCAGTAGCTGGTCACTATGGTAATACAGCCATCATTCCGAGATCCTTGCCACAAATCGTTGCAAACGTTTGCTGGCCTATAGACTTTTTAGGTTTTGTAAAAACTGCAGCTAACAGTTATTTTTATTGGAAGAGCAGCCGCTCAGCTTGCTAAAAACCCAGATTAAACCCTCGCCTGAAATTTAAGTTACTGGTAATTCTATCTTTTGGTACGTCGCTATGTACGTTGTACTTACAATTGGCGTTTAGTATCTGTTAAAAACAGAAATAAAAACAGTCTACTTACAACTTTTTTCTTTCCAAATTTGAACCGTTTGCTGTCTTTTTTTATTTTTTTTAGGAGGGTATTCGAAGTCTGTAGTTTTAACATACAGTTCAGGTATGAGTTGCGGGTATATAGTTTTGATATGAAGGTTTGTCAGGGCAAAAAAAGCAAACCTGCTAATGTATACAGTGTTCAAAATGTACTTTTCTGTGTTTTTGATAGTTTAGTTTCCCTGATGATAAATTTATTTGCGGAAATTCCGGTTTAAATGTTGTTGAATTTTTTCAAAAAGTGAACAACATTATTGGCCTTGCTGTTTCCCCGTTGTACTAACACAAAAATTTACCAGTCATCTAATAACATGTATCAGAAGACGGACAAATGTAAGTGCGAGGGAGAAAGCAGTATCGCGTGCGCGCGCGCAGCGTGACTGCGACGATGAAAGTGATTCTGTTCGGATTATTTTGTAATCCTCGTAATGTGGCGGGTGATTTGCAATGGGTGGAGTTTATTAGCCTTGGGAAAGGTGTCGTTGATCTATTGGATAGACGATTTAATTGTTTAGCTGTTACTGTTAATATGTCATCTCTCTTGAATATAGTGTGGTATTTCAATATCTGGCTTTTAGACTATCCAAATACAAATTAGGTGGCAAATACCTATCGGTGGCAAATACCTTATGGTGCCGAACACCTACTTAATGCTGCCATTTCTAGTTCCGATTACTGAAATTGCGCGAAGGAGTTTCAGGTGAAAGTGTACGACTCCACTTTGGCAGTACTAATTTTTAGCTTAAGAAGAGCATTTTCCTACTACTCCTGATACGCTTCAAGTTGTTTTCATCTAGTTTGGAGACAAGTCTTGAATTTAAAAAAAATATGTTTGAATTTTGCACTGCCAACTGCATTTCTGTCTTGCCTAATAGTTGACCGGTAGATCATGGTTTAAACATCAAGTTCATATTCTGTACTTTTTAGATTAAAGAAACCAATAGATGGATGTTGATAATGTTGTAGTCATAGTCAATCAATTGAAGCCTTAATAAATAGAATCATAAAATTCGACATTATAGAAGTAGTTGTGTGACTGCACAAAACAGTGAATACACAAACTATGAGACCGTTGAGACATACACATAAATGCATGGTCCTACATGGCCGGAGGGCACACGATCTGAAGCTCTCGGCCACAGTTAGGCCTATTAAGCAAAAGTCAGGGTCACTGCGCTTTCGAAATTGTAACACCGAGTCCCGATATGGTTACCGTCACTGACTCATCGGTAACCATTGTAATAATATGATGAGTACTGATAGTGAGAGTATTAAATGTAGTCCTCCTTGTGACGATATTCTTTAAGGAGATAAGACTAAGCAAGAAACTGTATCCCAAGCTTGGATTTCATGTTGAAAAGAGTAACTGCTGAGCTCCTTGCTGATTCTTTTAAAGGCAAGCCGAACCGAATTTTTGATTATTTTTTTATTACTATTTGCAAACTTAACGACTAAGTTCTCTACCAGTACACGCAGATTAGGAAGAAGATAGATTTCTAGATACTAGATAGCTATTGTTGTCAAAATTAAATTAAATGTGTGTCTGAATGTTTGTTGTCTTGCCGCACTGTGTGAAGCGGCGCCTGTGTCGGCTTCGTCCAATTCGACACAACCATGACCTTCCACAAACACAGAGTAGTTTATTGATACAGATAAAATTATTTTAATGGAGCTCGGTCACGTTTGTTTAGCAAATAATTAAGTGCTCTGATCAAACGTGACTGTAAAATATCACTTAAGTTTGTGTGAATATGGAGCATTACGTCTGTGAGCTTATAGAACGGCTGTAAAACAGAGTTAGAAATATTTTATATTTTCTGTATTATTTTCCTTTTTCTCTACCAGAAGGTTATCTGGAAGAGATCACTTTTAGCGATAAGGCCGCCTACATTGTACAGCTAAATCTCTGTAAGCATTTTTACGTAATTGTTTTCTTTTTGAAATAAAGCATATCTTAACTTATTTAAACATTAAACATTACACCTACTAATTTGCTTCTTTTGCCCTCTGACAAAACAGGGCCAATGCCATTACCACGTGCATAGAGAGTATAAGATTTAAAGGTTTTTTTGACCGAGCTCTGGTTGAAATCAAAATATGTAAATTATTGACTACATCAATAATTAGATTTGTGAAACACGTTAAAAGCTCGACACACACGACAGAAGAAAATAGTAGGTACCAACTTACGAAGCAAAGAATAATCAAAAATAGATCAGGCGTAATTCGAATTCGAAGTAATTTGTTTTATTTGCCGCTGAGATACCTAGAACTTAAGCTTAATTCATCGTGAGAACAAAAAATATCGGAAATGACTACACACTTCACTCAGGGTCAAAATCCGTTTCATCCGAGCATTCCGCTCGGATTCGTGATACACCGTTTAGTTGCATAAGCAATTATAACTAATAACCTCTCCGTAATCTAGAAAGGTCGAAAGAAGCACCATTTGCTATAATTATACAACTTACTGGTTGCCTTATTTGTTTGAAGACGGGGTTAGGTTATTTAAGAGTAATTAAATAGTATTATATCATAGACAGACGGATAATTTTATTGCACATCAAAAACGTTGAAATGTTTTTGCAAGGAAAACTTTTTTCGATAATGCTGCAGGTATACAATATTAATATTCATGCTTAATCGTTGTTAGAGTTTTTTTTAAGCTTATGAAAGTTATTATTTAGGTCGAACATATTGTGCCAAAGTTCGTATAAAAATTATAATTTTCTACTTTGTGTTTTATAGTTGCGTGTCAAATTCTTACGTTATTTCCATAACTACTCGTACCTAAGGTATTATGATCATTACTTCATACTTTTGTAAAAATATGTCTCACTTACACGCAATTTGTCTACGAAAGCTTCAGGGCGTCATAACTTAAAGGTCAAAGAAAATTGCCTAAGACAGTCCACACGTCAAATAGACCTTTGTCCACATAATGATAGGGTGTATTTTAGTCCAAAATTATATTCTCTAATTATTTTCGTAATTAAAGTAATTGATTGTGACGTAAGTTTGTTTCGTGAAATGATGAATGTGTGAAGGTTATGTTTTTGACAATAGCATGTTACATTTAGGTGTCTACATTTATTCTGCTGTGGCTCTTTGGATATTATGACAATAATTGTGACAGCCCTGACTGAACGTTCTCACATGCCTTCACTTTTGAAATAAACTGCAGTAGCTTTAAAAATTTAGTACGCAATAACATTAGTAAATACTTTATGGGTTTTAAAAAGGATGGAACTTGAAATATCTTCTACATATTTTAGAACACACTTTTTAAGTTTGATATAGCTACTTACTTGAATACTTGAATTAGTCAAATACTTGAACCATGTAATAAAAAAAGAGATTGGCTCCAAAACACTTTGAACATTGGTAGGTATAAATCATTTGTTCAAGGAGGAGTAAAGGCGAATAAGTAAGGAGAGATATTTAATTGAAAAGTCACATATATTTTCGAATTGAAATCTGTAAAACTATTCAATCATGTTTTTTGTGGGCTATTACTGGTCATTACTTTTTAGAAAACCCAAAACAATTACTCCAAGAAACGTTAGCCTAATCATTTTACTTATATGACAAATGTATTTGAAACATGAAGGGCTATAAGTACATAAGGATATGAAAGTTGTATCTGTGTGTTCACTACTCTGGCCAGTGTCGTCCTCTCGATGCAATTCCAAAGTGCACTCGGTCACATTCACTTGCGATAGTAAATCGCGTAATTGGTTCAAACATCAATATTAATGTAGCATTTGAGAAGTATTTCGGATGCTCTAACAGCTTTAAAACATTGAAAGTTTTGCTAGAAGTTAAATAATTATCTTCTTATTTAGCTTTTATTTAGGTATGCTATAACTTGGGACTAATTAACTAATAAAAATAAAATACGAAATATTTAGGTATTTCAGTTTCGTACAATTAAGGCATTATAGTGATTGGAGTCCCCATTTAAGCAATAATTTTATCATTGTCTCTAGAGATTGCTAAATTTTTCAGCTCTTACAATAATATTAAAGAAAAAAATACGTTGTGGCATCATTACTATTGAAAAAAGTAAGGTTCTGATTTTCTTGCTGGGTTTGTTAAGAACAGGATTAGCGGTCACACTATGTTTGTATGTGTACAGTGTATTCACAAGTAATATTTATAATTATTGATTAATTTTTGATTGATCAAAGCGATTTTGCCGAGGAAGTAGAACCTTTTGAATGAAACTTTTACACAGGTCTGTTTTAATAGAGATTAATGTCTTTATACCTAAGCAAGCTTTGAGCATTAATATCGACCATTTTGGTGCCCTAGCAAAAAAAGAGGCCTCGAGCAGACTAAGAAAGCCATGATAGGAAAAGCCAGACTCCCATTTAATAAAAACTGTCGGCCATAGCTCTGGACCGTGAATAGTGTAGAAGTGATGGATAAGCCTTCACCTAGCAGTGAGATATTTTAAGCTAATAATAATAATAAAATAATTCATAAACAATGGTAATTATATGGGAGTGAGACGTGGTCGTTCACTATGGGTCTCATAAGAAGGCTCAAAGTCACCCAGCGAGCAATGGAGAGAGCGATGCTTGGTGTTTCCCTGCTTGATCGAATCAGAAATGATGAGATCCGCAGGAGAACTAAGGCAACCGACATCGCTCGAAGGATTGCATCGTTGAAGTGGCAGTGGGCGGGGCACATAGCGCGGAGAACCGATGGCCGTTGGGGCGGAAAGGTTCTCGAATGGCGACCGCGTACCGGACGACGTTCCGTGGGCAGGCCCTCCACAAGGTGGACCGACGATCTTGTCAAGGTCGCGGGAAGCCGCTGGATGCGGACAGCGCAGGACCGATCGTTGTGGAGATCTTTGGGGGAGGCCTATGCCCAGCAGTGGGCGTCGTTCGGCTGACATGATGATGATGAATGGTAATTATTACCTAGTACCTTGGCATCTATTGCAATCGGAAACACAAATTTACACATAAGTACTCAACAAAAACTATGTCAAAATTGAGATATGTTCTGATTCCCAAATCTGGGTCTGTCGACCTCACAATACACCAAAACCGAAAAAAAGTCCCGACCGTAATTCTTAGGAAATAGGGTTCAAAATTGGCAATGGGAAACCGCAAGATCACTAATCGATTTTAAATAACTCCATTCGCTAGAAACGGTTGCGCGTTTGTGTCGCAACTCTTCCTGTGGACGCGAACTGTGACCTGTGCGCTAAAACATACTGCGTGATTGTAATTGTTCTTTGAAAGTTTTTTTGTAATACCAATTACTGATTGGCAGTGAAAGGGTTTTTTTCCGATCGCTTTTTAACGCGCATTCCTAATTCTGTGATTCCAATTTCTGTTCTTGACATTTTCCAAGTGTAATTTCCTTGGAAAATCTTTGAATTATAATTTCTGTTCAAATATTATTTTTCAATAAAAAAAAGCGAACCATTCTGAGCACCGTCGAACTTTTCATTTAATTTATGTCTTTCTCAATAAATTATAAAACTTTTGTTTATGAAAAAAAACAATTTTCCTTCTCTAACAAAGTACCGCGTTAAAATTGTACCTAATATGCTAAACATACATTTTGGACAGAACTTTCGGCAGAACTTTCGTAATTAGTTGAATCCACATTCAGCACATCTCTTATTTTTGTTCAAAATCGCGGAAAAACAAAGCGCGTTTTAGAATTTCCGTGTAAGCGAGTAAAGTGTTTGAACGCAAAAGCTTTTTTAGCAGTAACTTGTCACAATTCTCACGTGGTTCTGACCGCGTTACGCACGTCATCGGTTTCGGTAAATAAATGGATTTATTGTGCAATCAATAAATACAGTTGAAGTAATTGTAGAAGTTGTGATTGTGTTACGACAGATGTAACATCTTTTGGAGTTGAGAAATTTTCAAGTGTTAGGAATAACACTTGAAAATTATTACTTTGTTTGCAAATACGAATTAGTTTTTTCGCTTCCTATAACCATTATAACCTAGACTCAGATTACAATCACCGAGCTAATTTGAATCCAACGTGTAGAGTGATAAGTCGAGTGAGGGACCCGTCATCCGGGTTGTTTAGGCTTTTCATCGGTGTGTTCCATCACCGAAGATTTAGCTGGAAATTGTACAAAATCAGTCATGAACTTTTTACTTTAAATAGGTTAACATATTTGGTTTTGAGTATGCTCCCTGAGGTGCTTTTTTTTTAAGACACTGAGATATTTTATTGAAACCCCTGGTATTCCATGAATCTATAATCTGCGGTTACCGCGTCCCATCAGACGGTCTATAAACTTTTTGTCGCCCTCTATGAAAAAGCACATTAGGCTATGTTTACATGACATGTGTTTGTTTCACACACGAGTCTAATGGAATGACACGTCGATTGAAAAGGATTCGCCATGCCGGCGCGGGCGAGGCGTTGCGAGAGCTTTGATACCGCTCAATTACGTTTGCGCTGCGCAAGCGACGAGCGATTGTTACAAACTATTGATTTGCGCTACAACTTTGACATTTTTATGTTTTACATTTGATTGAAACTTACGGGGACTGATAATCAGAAGAGTTTTATATTGAAAAGTATTTTTCAACTTTCTGTATTCTAATTTATTTTAATTATCAACTTCTACTTGATTTTTCAGTGTGTGAAAATCTCTTTTCATGTTCGTTTTTCATACTTTTCATATCTACCATAGAACCAGACCTCCTATGTGGTGTTTCATGTTGTTCTGTTATTAAACATACTATAAATATTCCTTTCAAGTTATTTTAATCATTTATTTTTGGCGAGTTTTTCCAATGGCTTTACTCTCTAGAGTGGAAAAAGTTGTCTTGAAGAGTGAAAAGGTGTTTTTTAATACGTTACAAGCCTTAGTTTCATTAGGTCTTCAGTTTAAAAACTTTAGTCACTTTAGTCTGCGCTTCCTCTGCTCACTTACACCACGCAGCCTTACACTATATGTTGCAATAATTATGTTTATTTAGAAGCATTATTCAGCAGCTGTAACCTTTAGGGAATGGCCAGCTGAATGGTAGTTATGATCATTAGGGCGGAACAGATTCTTTGTGCAGAGGCTATTTGAGCAGAAGGTAATGTCCTGAGATTGGCAGTGTGTCGTATGAGACGGTACATGTGGCAATGCTATTTAGAATCTTCTCTACATAATGTAAAGCCACTTTCAATCACGTCTTTTCACGTTGGTGTTAAGACGACTGTTCATTTAAGGAAGCGCACGCAGTTTTTGTAGGGTTTTTTAATTTCATTAAATATTTCTCCTGATTAGTTTATAAGTATAGAAACGTGCTTATTGTATTTATGAATTACCTATTTTAAAAAGCAATGCTCATTTTGAGGGTTATTGCTAAGTAAACCGTCCTTTGTTGTGATAAGATTAGTGGCTCTTCATTACTCTCAATTCATTTAGTTAAACAGTATACTTATTTTGTGAAAACAAACGAGATATTTTGAATACATTAATAATTATAATTTAATTTTAACAGGCCGTTAGTACCATATTGGCAGGATCAAGTCCACCCTGAACAAAATAAAAAAAAAAACAGTTCTGCGTCTGTGCATATTTTTAAAATGGTTCCGATGCCATAGTACAAGCTCCGCTTAGTTCTTTATAAAAAAGTATTATCACCTTACCATATTTGGTACAACAATTGAAACAAAAAAATATGCTTCTGAGCTATCCGTTTCTCTGACTACCTCGATTGTGGTACAATCGTGAGCGTATGTATGTATGTATGAAGCTAAATATGACGCAATTCATTCAACAATTTCGTACTCAGATCATATCGTAATCTCAAGGCATTTCAATAAATTAACTAAATAAATCACATTAATCTGTGCGTTTTATTTTTTGGCCAAAAAGGGCCATAGTTATACTAAACAATATGAAGCAACGAACAAAAACTAGTGAGCCGAACAATTTAACAAAAGAACAGATAATATCTGGTCCCACCAAATACAGAAGCTAAAACTAAGGGCCAAGTTCTTAACCACAAAATGGTTTGATCAAAATATATGAAAAAATGGTGTGTATTCAGGTTAAATAATTATTATTGTAAAGGATTATTATTACTCTACCTGGGGTAACTTCTGTTAGACAAGGTTTCCATGATGAAAAAATAAAAAACTCTACAACAGCAGAGTACTGATCTAATAATCACGCTAGCCACATACGCATGGGCGACCTTACTTAGTACTAGTACCATGGGAGATATCGTGGCTATAAAGGCGATGTATGTATGAAAATTAACCATCTTTGAGTGGGTTTTAAGAGGGCTTGAATACGGCTCTCACCAATAACTAACCTAAAATAAGCAGTAACCATCTGGCGAGGAGGGTAGAGATCCAGTCAAATAGTTACTCTGGTTCATGGTGGTTCCAATGTTATCAACATTAACGGGATAACATTCATATTATCCTCGGCAGTTTTGAATGTTTTTCTTTGTTAGAAACAAAATATCATTACAGAAATATTAAATAAAACAACAACAAAATTAAAACATCAAAACAAAATTGGTAGTGATATCAAAACAAAATTCAAAATGTAGTTTTATTAAATGTACAGCTAATTTTCGGAGCTTGGCTTGACCTCTGCGATGCGCTTACAGTGGCAACAATAGCTTATATAATGCTATTATAACTCCAATAAACGGACAGTAAGCTATGAATGTAGATAGTAGATTCGTTGCATACTATAAAGAGCATGTGTGTTTAGTACGGTGACGAAAGTAATATAATACTAGTGGCCGCCCGCGACTTCGCCGCGTGGATTTTGGTTTAAAAAAAGGTTTTTTTCATACATTGTAGCCTATGTCTTAGTCAAATGCATAAGCATTATTATTGTAGTTTCATTAGAATCGTTGAAATACATTCAGCAGTTTTTACGTAAAAGAGCAATACAGCTCATCCATCTACACATAATGATCGCTTTCATAATATTAACTAGGAGCCGCCCGCGACTTCGTCCGCGTGGACTAAGGTTTTTTTTTTATAATTGTAGTCTATGCCCTATTCAGATGTATAAGCTATATTATTGTAAAGTTTCATTAAAATCCATTCAGTAGTTTTCACGTGAAAGAGCAACACGGCACATCCATCCACACATACAAACTTTCTCATTTATTATATTAGTAGAGTAATGCGGTGGGAATGTGATATTTGTCTGTGACTGATATTAAATCGATCATTGTGCAATGTAAGTCAGTATGATAAGTAGGAGGTAGCCATTTTTACGAGTAGGTCATATGCAATGACCCGTTAGAGTAGTAGATAAAGATCCTGCTTAGCGCGAAGGTCGTGGGTGCGATGCGTATTTGTTTTAGATCTGTGATTGGGGATATAATTGGCATAATTACAATAATCTCACTACATCTTCCTTGTACTTATAGTAGATATTTCTTCAGTTTGAAAAAACGTTGAAAGATGACGATATGAAAGTTTTTGAGGCTGAGAACATAAAGAAAACTTTTCATTTAATCAAAACAACATTAACATACAGTGACCAAAATGCATACTTTTGTTAAATGTAAAATAAAAGAACCTGTAGAGCCTTAATGATATCATAACTCATTGCTTAGAATAGAATAGAATAATAATTTATTGCAGTGAGTGTGGTACATATAGATTTTATATAACATTAGTAAATAACAACATTGGTATAATAGCAGTAACAAGCTCTCCTTTAGCAGATAAAATGTTTTTATTGGCAGTGGCAAAAACCGTCAAAGCTCCATACAAAGAACATCAACGCAGTAGAGACGCCACTCACATTTTGTCGTACTGAACAAACGCTAATTTACTTGACTCTATAATGTTTTATTCATATTAATTATCATTATTCAGCATTCTTTTATAATCTACGACCTATCAAAGAACGTTTATACGAGTATGAATAGATATATATATTTTACTTTTTTTTAACGTGTTCTAAATGTATTAATTATCCAATATCTACTTCGAAATGACCCGTGAGAACTCAGTCTGGCACCCACATTTTGAGCTCTGCTTACGTTTGGGTCGAATCTTAAGAGCTCCTAAATCAGGAAACTCGATGATTTTGGCATGGATTCAAACTCGTGAGAGACCGAAGTAACTATATCTATTTTGTATTCCCCTAAACTGTAATAAGATACCAAATTGCCCATAAGTAAAGCCGCCGACGGAAAGAGACTTTAGTATGTAGTTACTTCATTTTTATGTATTTTGTGTATGTTTATGGCTATTTGAATTTAATGTACCATCGCCATCATATGACATGTACCACCATCGACCACATCATCACTTACCATCAGGTGAGATGGTGGTCAAATGACTGCCTATTTCCAATAAAAAAATATGTCAAAGACACCGCCAACAAGTTTTCTGCGTCGCCCAATAGTTGACTGGTAGAGAATGCCTTTAGGCATTAAGTCCGCCATTTGAAAATTTTCTTCATTGTTCAATAAAGAATAAATAAATAAATAAAGAGCTATTTACAAACGGAAGACCATAACTCTAAAAGCTACTTGTCCACTTAGTCAACGAGTGCATGCGTACAAATTCGTAGTGATAGTAACATTTGCGTGATAAAGTCAAGGGAAACAAACAAAGTAGTAAAAGGACGCGAGAGGGCAGCACTGCGGAGAGCGTGCGCGTGCGCTGACAAACATCTTCAAGGATAAGCGACGGGAGGAGGAAATGCAAGATTGCACGTAATCTTCTTGTTTTTTATTTGTGCAATAATAAATATAACATAATACACGGTCACTTTATCCCAAACAGGCTTGTCAGAGGTGAAAAAGGTGTTGCCGTCCATTCAAACAACGTTCAAGCCCACATTTCGCTGAACAAATATCGAACACAACATGGTAGATTTTAACTCGAGATCAACTCGATTCCAAGGTAGAGGATTGAACCATTAGGTGAAAGTAAATTTAAATAAATAAATGTTTGGTTTACACCACGATCATAAGACTCAATTTTAAACAGAGTTAAAGCCAACCATAGTACCCAAAGTAGTACTGATATGTCCCAAAACAACATTATCTGATAAGAATGTTAAATATTCGTCAATATTTCTTAGATAGATAATAGCACCTACCGACTAAAAAACAAATATCTTCATACTGTTAATCTTTCTCTTGTGTGGGAATCGAATCCACGACCGACAGGATATCTCTACTATAGCAACAATAAGCCTTGTTGTGTGTAAAGCCACTGCAGTTTATTCTGAAAATTAATATAATTAAATATGAAATCACCGTTTTTGTTATACATAACATAACATACCCTCACGACCATATCCTTAGTGGGTTAGTCAGAGGCACACTGGTTGTTGCCGTCATGGTGAACGGAACATCCTGAAGCCCACATTGCTCCGAGGGAATTTGAACCCAACGTGGAGCGAGCCTACCTCCGTTATCCGGGTTGCTTGAGTTTTATTTCAGAGTGTTTAATCACCGGAGAGTTAGCCGCAAATTGTACAATGAACACAAAGTAGGAGTGTTCCGGGCAAATTTGATCTCGGGACCATCGGCTTCCGAGCCAGAGTGTTCAAGCACTGGGCCACGACGCTCGTTTTTGTTATATCCGTCGAAAAAAGATGAACATTCATTACCCCTTAATGTAATAGAGATGTCATGCCACTTTTACATTCATATGAATTAGCTTTAAACTTTCGTGCCCAAATATAACATTCACCACTTGTAAAAGCATTCGCAAGTTTCCGGAGAAGCTATGAGTAAGCAGTGCAAGTCATATGCCAGATAATCTAAATCGATAGTTATAAGATTAGGAGCTTACGAAAACCATAATTGGGTTGCATAAAGAATCTCATTACAGCCAATTTCGATCTTTATGTCAAATACAGACTGTGAGCATAATTTAGTTCTTAACACAGCTTTTGACATTAACATCCTATAACATACGCCATTATGTACCCTGGAATTCACAAACGTCAATCAACGCTAAGCACACGCTCACGCTCATGCTGTCCCGTAAAACGTCAATAGAACTGAACAGTTACACTTCAGAGGAATGCTCAACGTTGGTTTGCGTTTGTGAATTCGGGGTTTAGTTGCAAATGAATACTAAAATGAACTTACGATTATATCCCAAAGGCGGGTTGTCGGAGGAACACTAATTGTTGCCGTCTAGTGAACGAAACGTTCAAACGCTGACACTTTGCATAGCGAATTTGAATTGCAATCTAATTATAAATGAATTACCGAAACGGTTAATTGGATTAACAAAAACAGAAGGGGATGAAAAGCAAATTTATTTTCTAGTTACCCGATGAAGAAACGGTCATGTTTTGTCATGTCTTTGGCACACTTACTTCATTTTAAGGGTGTGCACAGAGGGTTTTCATTAAGAGTGAGTGTCACTAGAAATAATTCCACGCAGCGTCGTCGAGCCCCAAACTTAGCGAAGCTCGAACTATGGGATACTTAAAGAAATAACGATGGAAAAACATACTAAAATACTTTGTTGTTTCTATTGTGCGCGGATCGAACCCGCAACCTCTGGTGAGGTAGCCTACGTGGCAACCATTACACCAAATGGTTCGACAAACAACGCCGCCACCGGCAGATTTCCTCTAGTCTTCATGCATTTTATATGGACTCACCGCACACGGTGAAGCCGAAAGCCGATACACGACACACGCTACATAACAACATACCCTCACGACCATATCACGGGAATTTGAACCCAACGTCGTAAGGGGCGAGCCTATCGCCGTTATCCGGGTTGCTTGGGTTCTATGTCGGTGTTTTCCATCATCGGAGAGTTAACCGCAAATGGTACAATGAACACAAAGTAAGTGTGTTCCGGCCAGATTCGATCTCGGGACCACCTGGTTCCGAGCCAGAGTGTTTAGCCACTGGGCCATGACGCTCTCTACAAACGACAAACTACAAACCATAGGAATATGACAGGTGGTGGCGTTTTGTGGCACCACATAACGCTGGGACGCTAAGGCCCACAGCAGACATGCTCGTTTTAGCATCAGTGGCCGGCGATTCATCCTCTTTTTAGTAGCTGAATGCAGCGACATTTAAAAATTAAATTTTCGGTAACTAATGCAGGCGTCCAGTAGCGGAAACGCGTGATTTCGATACCGCGTCCGAACGCAAAAAAAAGACATAATAAGTTATTTCATTTTTGTCGCACCGCCCACTGTACTTTTCTGCTTAGCCTTATGGTTGACTAGTAGAGAATGCCTCATTGGCATTAAGTCCGCCTTTTGTACCATTCATTGTTGTGCAATAAAGATAAATAAATAAATAATCTCAAGACTTTATTGCGAACGCAGAAACTCCCCAAATCATGCTTCAGCGTCGATACATTCGCGAATACGCCGAAGCTAAAAGTAGCCTATCTGTTGTGGCTCTTGAAGGGCTTATAGGCGTCCACAAACATCAGATAAGGGCCTTGGAAGAGATAGTTTAGGAAGGAAAGTGACCCAGCACATCAGCACGCGAATCGTGTCGACATATTTACAATTTTACGGACACAGCATGGTCTACGCATTAACTTTACATTTTACTCTTTTTACGTGTTTTAATGCCACGCAAACTTTTACTTGCACACAAAGCAAAGACATTATGCCTGGAACTACTAGCTAATAAGTACATCTGATAAAGTTGACGTAACCTGCTTCATTATAACCACAAGCACCACAACATCTCTGTCGATCTTAATAATTCATCTCTGTATAACATCATACAACATCATACATCACCATGTCGTCAGCTTCTGAATTTTGAAAACACATTCTGCCATTCATTACGGACCAATTACTGAGATTGAATGGAAATTGGCATGTTGTACTATTAAAGAGATTCAAATTTTATGATCCATGTGTAAAATGGAAATGATTAAGTATGGCTTCGTAACACGTCATTAGAAACTTCAATTGACTACTTATACACCTAATTCGTTTGCCGTCTTTGCATCTGAAAGTTCTTGAGTAATTATCAAGAGAAATTATCTTTGGAATTTGTCTAAAGTTTATTGTTTTAGTCATATTATTGGAATACTTAAGTTCCAGTGTCAGTTTTACAACGTGTTTAATAAAGGTGCTTAAAGTTTGCGCATGATGAGAGTGAAATAAATATTTTATAGCCCCGAGGTAAACCCTGAATTATCATCTGAATAAAAAACAACAGACACCAACTATCATTATGCTAGTAATAAGCCAATATTTGCTCTGAACATCACAGTAGCTAGTACAATATTGTACGGAGGCTAGTATGCCGGAGGGACTCTCCAAAAAAGCAAGCGCTAAAAAATTTGATTGAATGACAGTAAGTAAATCTCATTTTGACATGTTACTGATTTAGCGACTTCTGATGACATCCCATAAACTTTTGGCGCTTTTTTCAAAAAGTCGGAGTCAGCGTGTTGCACTGTAGTGTAGGCACCTCAACCCCTATATATACGCATTGTTAGACAGGTGTTACTGGCTCGATGTTGCGCTTTATTGTGTCCTATTGTTCATATAGACAATGCGTATATATAGGGGTTGAGGTGCCTACACTACAGCACAACCCCCAAGTCTCTACAAACGGCCCAATTTAATCAATTTTATAGCATTTAAAACTTTCGCTTCTAATATGTTTAGGGCTGCTTTCTGACCAAAAATACGCCCAATCGAAATTGAATTTTCCCCCACGCTCTCTTAGCCAACTATACTTGTCTAAATCTTAGCTTATTTTCAAGTATTTACCTCAGCTGGCTCTAATTATCAAAAAATACACGTTATTTCGTACAAGTTTGTACTGCCATAATTAGAAGACAATTAGGTTACAGTTGCCACACTTACCACCGGTCAATCTTCCCACGGCACAAGTTCACAACAACTGAAAAGTTTTGTCACTTGTCACACGAGAAATTTGAAATATAACAGTCACTTAGCGTTATGCACTTTCAAGACCACTAGAAAATTAAAGAAGAATACAATTAGAAAATAAACTAATAACGTTTATAATCGCGTGCGGCGTTCTAGCAAAAAACACTGTTCTATTTCATCTAATAACATGTGAAAACATGTTAATTATCATATGTCAAAGCTGTATGATCCCATAGTTCCTGCATTGTATAATCTAGACATAACACTGATATAAGAAAAACTAAGCCCGAGAGTTATAACGGAATACACACTCTAACAATAGTTCTCACGGCTTTAGCTTTTGTTACGCAAAAATTGCACATAATTAGTTAAGTTTTTTTACTTCTAACGTTCATTCGGACATTGTCTATATTTGACAAAACATTGTTAGTAAACTTGTTGTCTATGTGAAAAAAATACAATTTAACTATTGTTTAAGCGGGAATTAGAATAAGATAAGACACGAGGTTATGTAAAATCTAAGCCAGAGGTCGTCGGATTAAGCTGATTTAAATGAGCGAAATTCTCTAGAAATTCTCTGTCACAAAATTTAAACAATTGAAAGTGCAAAGCGCTGGCGACGTTTTGAATAAATATTAATATTGAGATATACCGATGCGACTAGTAAGTTGCGCTTGGGAGGATGCGCTCGCGGCGACGGCCAGCGAAGACTGCGCGCCGTGCGCCGGCGCAGATGCCAGCCGCGGAGGGATGGGAGATGAGTTGGGCAAACTGGCATTGGTAGAAAGTTAGGAGTGCATGTCAAGGTTGCCACTAGACTAAGGGTTTATTGGTGGTCGATTGGTGTAAGTGTCAAAACTTTTTAATTGTGCTGTGGTGACCTAGGTCGTTAGGCCGTGGGGACTGGTGATGATCTTCGAGATGGGAACTTTTTGAATGTTATTTTGTAGAATTTTCCGGGCGGTTTTACGATAACTTAATGCTGTAGGTCTAAGGGTATTTTTAATAATTAACTCCGCCGTAGACGGTCCCAAGCCCGGTTTGTGAAAGGAGGAGGGTTGGCATGTGAGTAGCGTACACCTACTGTCATCTGGATCAAAACAGCCGTAAAAGTACGCCAACGCCGAGTAGTAGGCGGCGGTAAATTAACCTACTCAGTTCAGAGGTTCCAGAGACCTTGGGAATTAAATACCCCCTAAACAATCTGACGTAGAAGGTAATGGGAACCCACTACGTTCAACCTCCCAAGAGAACTCTATGAAAACGGCTAATAAGAGAAGTACTTGTACGTCGGACGATCCGACTGACCCCCGGCGCTCGTCGATACCCGGGTCGACAAGTGTGAAATATGCTACCGAAGACCCCTCGCCAGTGTGTCAGCAGGCTGCCGAGGCAAGTAATGTGACTGAGGACAGCAATGGAAAACCGTCTATTCGTTCCAAACACAAAATAGGCACATGGAATGTCAGAGGACTGTTACAGGCGGGCAAACTCGCAATCATTGAAAAAGAAATGAGTAAACATCAGCTCGTAATACTGGGATTATGTGAAACTCACATGAAAGGGAAGGGCCATTTTAAGACATCGAATGGGAATACAATATTCTTCTCTGGTCACGAGTCAAAAAGCAAGAATGGCATAGGCGTTATAGTGTCTGGCAAGTTGGCTCATTCCGTCACGGGTTACAATACCGTAAATGACAGAATAATGACCATCCGCATAGGATGTACCCCACTTCCTCTAAATATCATCCAGATCTATGCGCCAACGGCTCAGTCAACGCAGGAAGATATCGACACTTTCTATAATACCTTGCAAATAACGGTGGATGGTATATCCAAACGTGAAATAACGATGATCCAGGGAGATTGGAATGCTAAGGTCGGAAACACAGAACAGGACGACCATATCCGACACATCGTCGGGAAGTACGGACTTGGTGTACGAAACGAAAGAGGCGAGCGGTTCATGGATTTCTGTGTTAGCAATGATCTCAATATAACAAACACCTGCTTTAAACACCATAAACGTAGGTTATATACCTGGATATCCCCTGGCGATCGTTACCGTAACCAGATAGACTATATCACTATTGCAAACAGATGGAGATCGTCTATAACAAACATAAAAACGCGTCCAGGTGCAGACTGTGGGTCTGACCACCAGTTGTTGGTCATCGATATTCGAATACGTCTTAAGTCATGTCGCAAGAAAACGAATCGCATTTCAAGACTCTCACCAACGGAATACGACATTTTCCAAAGGAAGTCCGAGCCTGAGCTGTCGGAGTTGTTGTTGTCAGGACTCGCGTCCACTGACCCAGATGAACAATGGCAACAATTTAAATTAAAAATTACCAATACAATGAGCGGTTTGGCTAAGAAGTCCATAAATAAAAGAGATTGGATGTCCAATGAGGTATGGTCTAATATAGAACTGCGCAAAGAACTGAAGAGTGGCGTGAAATCGGACAACTTCGCAGAAGACTATTCACAGTTAACCAAACTGATTCAAAGACAGTGCAGAAGGGATAAAAATCAGTACCTGGAATCAGTCTGTAACGAAATTGAACGCCATGCAGAAAAGTACCAAACTGCTGATCTCTTCAGAAAGGTCAAACAAATAACACGCGAATTTAAGCCATCCTCATGGGTGATAGATGACAAAGATGGCAATCCCATACATGAAGTCGCCGAAGTTGCTGAGAGATGGAGGGAATATTGCGAGGCACTCTACCAGGATCAACGATCCCACGCCCCACTTTCGAATGAACCTATATCAGATGTCGAACCCAGTATACTTCGCTCGGAGGTTGAAGACGCGATTCGGAAACTCAAACGGAACAAGGCGCCGGGTCCTGATCAAATTACAGCGGAGATTTTAAAAGGCCTAGGCCCCAACGGAATCACCTATCTACATAACATCTGTAATGCGATATGGCAGACTGGACGTTGGCCGTCTGACTGGGTGCACTCCTCTATCCTTCCTCTGCATAAAAAGGGCTCGGTACGCAACTGTAACAACTACAGAACTTTAGCTCTAATATCACATGCTAGTAAAATCCTGCTATACATCATCAATGCCAGGCTAAGATCTTACCTGGACTGGCAAATACCTCAAGAACAAGCAGGATTTGTCAAGGGAAGAGGTACTAGAGAGCAAATATTGAATCTGAGACTGATAGTGGAAAAATGCTATGAATACAACACCCCAATTTTCATATCTTTTGTTGACTACCAAAAAGCTTTCGACTGTGTTCAATGGGACAAACTGTGGGAGGTTCTTAGAGAAACAGGTGTCCCCGCTCACCTTGTCATGCTGATTCGCAATCTGTACGAATCAGGATATGGCACTGTTACAGTAGGAGATGCAACATCAAGTCGTTTCAAATTCCATAAAGGCGTTCGTCAGGGTTGTGTTATATCTCCCATATTATTTAACATGTATGGCGAGTATATCATGCGCCAATCGCTTGAGAACTGGGAGGGTGGAATCAAAATAAACGGAGTCAACATATCCAATCTCCGCTACGCAGATGACACTACCCTCTTTGCATCATCCGAGGCGGAAATGGCAGAGTTGCTGAAACGTCTGGAGACCGTAAGTCGAGGCATGGGACTCGCTATTAATAAATCGAAGACCAAGGTTATGGTGATTGATCGTTTCGCAACAATTCAGCGTATGGACCTCCTACAAGCGTATGACACTGTGGACCAGTTCCAATACTTAGGCTCAGTTATCAATAACACCGGCAAATGCGAGCCAGAAATACGCAGACGAATAGGCATGGCGAAGACGGCAATGACTCAGCTGAACAAGGTGTGGAAAGACAGGAATATCAGAATTCGGACTAAAATACATCTGGTCCGTACACTAGTCTTCCCCATTGCTTTATACGGCGCCGAAACTTGGGCGTTCAAGGCCGCAGACAGGCAGAGAGTTAACGCTTTTGAAATGTGGTGTTGGCGCCGTATGCTGCGAATACCATGGACAGCCCATCGTACAAATATCTCCATCCTGAAACAGCTCAAGATAGAAAATACTAAGCGTCTGTATATAGTCTGTTTGGAGCGCATAGTGCGGTACTTTGGCCACATTGCACGCAGAGGTGCCGACAATCTTGAGCGCCTGATGGTGACGGGGAAAATAGAGGGAAAAAGACCTCGAGGCCGAAGTCCTCAACGATGGGCAGATCAGATATCCCATAGTTTGAACATCCCCATTAGCGCTGCCCTGCACCAAGCGACGGACCGAAACCGATGGAGACAGCTCGTTGGCCGCTTGATCAAGAGTCACGATCCTCAGCAGTGAGGGAACGACTAAGAAGAGATTTTTAATAAATTATTTTAAATAGTATATATGTGTTGCTTGTTTTTGTGTGTTTGGAGGCCAACAGTATTTATTCAATCAATAAAAATAGAGATCAATCTCTAAATTCTATTTAATATTAAATCTATTTACCTAATACTCGTAATTAAGTAAATGGATAGAGATAAAATGTCCTTAAATCTGATGAGCTCCAAGTCGGATAAAACAAAATTTTGAAACTTCTTGAGTTTCCTTATGCGGTGTCGAAAATGGTCTATCTATGAGCTACGACCGGTCACTGTAAATATATGGGTGAGGCCTATGTGCAGCAATGAACGCCATACCATGGCTGAAAAAGATGATGACGATGATGAAATGAAGAACGTCGGGTTCAGAAAAACTCCTGCTTTTGCTGTAAACTTGTTTCTAATATTTAATCTTAAAAACAAAATTGATTGAAGTAATTTTGTTATTAAGATTAAATATTTCCTCTCACTTAATTGCGTATTTTGACAGCACTAAGAATTGAAGAAACAAAACTTCAAGTGGTGCTGTAGGACTTTTTGAGTTTTTATGTATAAACAGTAACCCGTTTACTTGGTTAAATTACCTTTTGTTGTACAATGTTTAATTTGCTGTGAGGGTTTCTTATTTCTAATAATAATTAAAGGAAAAGTGTAGTTTTAAAAATTATATTGGAAATATACAGGGTGTTTCAAAAATACCCCTAAAGACTGAAATGGCATAGAAAGTGAATGAATCTGAAATAGTAGGTGTTGTCCCTTTTTTCATATCTTTGACGGTTTCGATAAAAACGTACATCAAATGTTTACCAAAATGTCGATATTAATTCGATTTATTGATTTATAACGTAGGGGCGTGAACAAAGGAGGTCGCTCCTGGTCACTCCCTTTTAGGGTCAACTTGAACCCAAATAAGTGCTTTGTGTTTCTATGGTCAATGTTTTTATTTCAGGTTAATTTACTCAAAATTCAAATTAAGAGCTACGACTGTAAGAAATTAACAAGGGACTCCTTTCAGGAGTTTGTATAACCCCCTTCAGTTATTAGGGGTATTTTTGTAACTCCCTGTATAGGTATTCAATGACTCCTACTACATTAGAGATCGCGGGTTTGAACCCCGGATATACAATCATGTGTGTGCACGAACATCGTATGTGCATGTGCATGTATGTATTAACAAAAAAAACAACTATGTTTATTCGGAGTCTAGTACCCATTGTAAGTACAAGCTTTGTTCAGTTCAGCTAAATGAATATCCAATGGTGTTTTTTTATTATTTCTAAGCCAGTTACTGACACTAAGCCCATGGAACACAACTGCTTGGTCTTAGACCAGTAGCTTCTGGTCAAGATAGGATATCCTAAACATATATTTTGAATATTTAACATAACTTAACATACCCTCACGACGATATCCCTAATGACCGGAGAGTTAGCCGCAAATTGTACATTGAACACAAAGTAGTGTGTTCCGGCCAGACTTGATCTGGGGACCACCAGGTTCCGAGCCAGAGTGTTAACCCACTGGGCTAAGACGCTCTTCAAATAAATATTCAACATAAAGCTAAAACACGCCAAATGCACGTATTTTTCTGAATTCACGAGCCGATTGACCTTCCACGTCCAGCTCAAATTTGAGATCTTAATCCATCGACTTTATTAGCATTGTAAGCTCAGATAGCCATTTATATCCGTAATGTATGTTTTATAATAAAAATACGTAGATAGGTTACTTGTGCTAAAAAAGTGGCACACGAAATCAGGACTTCGACCACCTGAGCAAAGCATTGGCAGTTTGAGACAACACTGCGCCACATGTATCTGTCTCGTTTACGCTCTAGTAAATAATCATGCTATCTTGTACACACGGTCAAATTACAGCGTCTGTACTGACATAACCTATCTACGTCTTTTTTAATGTAATATCATTGCAACAAAGGACTTTCCCAGTACGAGCAGAACTGAATAGTCTTTAATGATAAAATGGGTATACTTTTGTGGACTATCTGTATTGAAATAGAAACGTGTAGTTGTTAGGGTTGGGTTTCATATTTTCAGGGCCACTTATTACCTAAGCAGTATTTTTTTTCCTGAGAGGAAAAAGACGAATGACAGAATGCCATGCAATGAACTTTATTTTCAATATTAATTTATGAAAAATAACAATACAGTGACGCCAGTTTCAACGCTATTCAAATGAAAAGAGGAATGGCAATATTACAAAATGAAGAGCACTTTTACTTTTGAATGCTTTTAAAAAGGGCTGAAGGTTATCAACTAGGGGATTTGTCTATCAAGGAAGCTTATGTTCAGCAGTGGACATCATGGCTGATGATGATGATGATGAATGAATTAAGAGGTGTATTAAGCCCCTAACATTTAAATTGAATGGGAAACGTAGCCCCCAACAATCGAAGACGTTCGCCATCCATCAAGCATTGTTACCTTCACCACATTTCCATGCTAATAGCGCCTTAGGAGCAGTGGCTCATTACGTCGCATTGTGCAGGTCATGGGTTCAACTCACGCTCGTAAATATATCAGGGTAGGAAGTTTGAGAAAGTTCTGCCTTAGGCGCGATAAAATGCTTTCGATGACGTGAAATCAAAGAGTTTATCTCTGCTCTAAATAGTTTGAAGCAAAGTCACGAAGATGTCTCTTTGCTCACTTGGCTTAGTTGGGAAAATTACAATTGTTGTTAGGGCCCCCTTTGACATAAAGATGTTTACTTTATTTCTTGTTAACTATTTATTTTGAAAGATAATATACAACTACATATTCTGTGAAATTAACGTCTACCTGTTACCGTTATTACATATTAAATAAAAAAAACGAAAAAACACGTTTATTGTATGGGGACCGCCCTTAATAAAAAAAATTGTCTATGGTATTTCTTGCTACAGGGGCAACAGAAGAACAGAGGCGCCCACATCAACCTTTACAAAACCATTGCAAAATGGGTCTTATGTCAGGAGCATAAAGTGCCCCTATGTAAAGGTTGATGCGCCTCTATACATAATTTGTGAAAAATTCAGCTTTCTAGTTATCACGGTTGATGTGATCAGCCTGGTGACAGAAAAACATAAAGTCGTGGAGGCTTGGTTATAGGCTTCCGTTTTTACTTTTTAGGCCCTAGGGTGAGGTAGGATTCCGTAACTAGAAGTAGGCAGGTAGGCAAGTAGGCAGAAGAAAATGATCAGACGGTTATTTTCGAATGTGTCATATTTTAGCCCAAATAAAGACCGTTTGTGGTATTAATTGAAAGTTCTTTCTTATCAGTGGCTCAATCTTAGCTAATAAACAATCGTCGCCCAGTGGTTAAACACTCGGGCTCGGAACCCGGCGGTCCTGAGTTGAAGACTGGCCGGAACATCTACTTGAGTTCATTGTACAGTTTGCTCCCAACTTGCTGGTGATGTACTGCGGTTGTGTGTGAATATATTGAGTGGCTGTCTGCAAAGTTAGGCTATCTCTCAGCAAACATTGAGAGGCCACTGCTGAATAAGTTTCCTACGTAGATTACCAGAGCGGCCGGTTATACTTACCGGCCGCTACCTCCCTTCCAGCTACCTTCCATACTCATACACCTAGCGGGTAGGAACGACCTACGCTGTTACTCTATTAAAAGTAAAAGTTAAAATAATTCATGTTTATATAACCTTATAAAAGCACTGAGGCATTGTCATACCATTTCATAGTCGTAACAAATAGATAAATACAAATCAATAAATAATAATGTGACTGTATAGTCGGTGGTAGCACCGGCTATCGCGATTAAATGACTACATTCTGACACTACTAGTGACATAAACTAAATTTTAAGAGAGCCGTTTGACGAAGATAACAAATAAAATAGAAACTACTCGTACATTATGCTATGTAATCTTTCGTGAAAATAAAAATTGAACGTAAAATCGAATGTCTAATTCATCAAATCTCAATTCACTTTTATCTACGTTTTTACATCAAATCGCACAAAAGCTTTCTCCGCATTATCTGGAATTGTAACGAACGTTCCTGTATTCAGAGAAACGTCTGAATTAGATGAAGCAACCTTTCACGGAATCGTCCAATTTATTTACTTAGAAAATCACAACAATTCTGATCTGTCGATAACGGAGATCCGGCGTGATAAGATGTGGAAACTACTGCGGGCAAATACTAAACAAATACAGAAGGCAGATAGTAGAGATTGTCTAAGCTGAAATGAAGCGCCCCTCCACCGCATCTGCGCATACAAAAGTGCTTGCTTGTATACGTACGTGCAATGGAGGGGCGCGTCATTTCACCTAAGACGATCTCTACCTTCAAGTACTTCAGTTCAGATGAAAAGTTTATATGTTGACAGTTGGAATAACCTTATCATAAATCAGCAGCCATACGATGTCCACTGCAGAACATAAGCCTCCACCATAAATTTCCGAAGTGGTTGGTTGTAGGCGGCTTGTATCCATCGAAGTCCACCTATGGATGATTTCCCACCCTACGCTTGGTTTCAAATGGTCTTAATTCAAGAAATGGTGGTAGATGTTTAAGTCAAATAATCTGGCGCTTTAACCCAGTGCTCACTGTGTGGTCTCTACCTACATGGTACCCCATAGGATAGCATACCCGATGTGGTATGCTCAACAGCAATAATCTTCCTTTACACGGAAAACTCTAAGACTGCAGCAAAGACGGTCTTAGGCCAACGATATCATTTGAAAAGGATGTTTCATCATATTAAGAGTTGTTTGAATTGATTCAATTGATGGCCATTTGCTCACCCTACAGTCTGGTTTCGGTAGATACTGGCTGCCTACGACCGTCCGCTATGGAAATCTATGAGGAAAGAGAAGGAGGTCATATGGTTGATGATGATGATGATGACAATCTGGCGGAAATTTTAAAGCCAAAACCCCTCATGCTTTTGTTCAATACAAAAATCTCAAAATTTTTTTTTTTTATTTTCTAGTCATAGAAGTATTTTTTATTTTGCATTAGGGACTGGGCATTCATTTGATCACTATCTAACCTGGTGGTAAGTAAGTGAAGGTAAGTGAAGATGTAATCTACAGTGGTACATGAAAGTCCAGTGAATGGTTATTCACTCCTTTTTCAAGAGACCCAGATTATATTGGAACACATCCGCGGGAAGCGAGTATTATCCTAACGACTGTTATATTCTCTGTCTACTCTGTGGTAGGTCTTTCGGCACGGCCGGCCGGCTGAGGTATGGCTGAGACGCAGCTGCTTTACGGCGCTGCGCGAACAATGCGCGTGGTTTATGCGCCTCTGAAGAAAGTGCTGTGATCACATCACTCTTTGTTAGGACTTAGGACGCTTTCAAATTAGCGGGATGGTGAACTGCTAATAGCTCGGAAACAGTATGGATATGGTCCTGATTATAAACTCTGTTTTTTCCATACTTTTTTGCTCTCTTCCCATCCTAAGAGTGCTCTCTGGGCTGTCATTGCATCATTTGTAGGAAAAAAAACCTCCACAAAACATTTGGTTTCGTAGGGCCGGGACGAGAAGAGATGTTGTCGCTTGCAGTTTGCGGTCTGCAGTCCGTCTTGGAATTGTACCTTTAAACGTATTTACATGCGTCTGGCTGATGGTTTCGGTCGTTACATACCCTTAAAAATTGCTGAGGTTCTCGTAATCGTGAAGTCTTCAATGTTCTACTTAGGTATAGCTCTGTGAGAGTAGCTTTAAGATTTGTGGAAAAACACTATGAGACAACTATGTGTCACCGATATCGCGATTTTTGACAGGAGTCCTCCTTGATATTCATTCAACTAGCGGTTTTCCTTATGAATGAATGAATGGTTTACGTCTTCATCATAGGTACATAATTATGGTGTTAGGTACAGTTATCCAGTATCACTATGATCCACCTTAGAGTAGGCATCCGAATAATACAAGTGACTAAAACTAAAAAACAAAAAAAAACATACATAAATCTACTAACTAACTAAACTAAATTATCATTAAAATATTCATCTAATCTATAGTAGTACTTATTTTCTAACAAATTAACTAAAGCAACTTTGAACTCCTTAATTTACCGCCTTCTTTTTCGTCCGTTACTGTCCAGCAAATAACATTTCATTAGTAACCATTGTGATGGCTTCGATGTTTGTCATTCATGATTTGAACCGCATAAACAACATCAACATTTCTCAATATACAAATCAAGGACCCCAGACGAAGCCGGGCGCTAATAGCATAGTCCACGCCTGTCCGTCTGTCTATCACTCGGACACACGGTGTTAATGTTAAGGCGACGACTGGTATCGGAAGGAAAACTTAAAATACTTTGGAAATGTTTGATGGTAAAAAGGGTATGGTTGGTAGAGAATGTCTTTTTGACATTAAGTCTGCCTTTTGTACCATTCAATGTTGTGCAATAAAGAATAAATAAATGTTATTCGCTTTTGATAACCTTTCCAAGGTTTTTGTGACCCGTAAATATAACCTTATTATCCTGTTAAAGGTGAAAGTGGAAGATGATGATCTTCGGTTCAACTCGTTTTTCGCGGTTTGTTGATTTCATTGGCTTGTAGATTGAGTTTGTATTCACGTAAGCTGTAGTGGAAGCTGCTTCAGGTGAATTATTACATTTACAAATGTCGTTGCGAGAGAAGACGGTCCTAGGACTGCAAATTCTTACTGGCAAGATTGATGTCTTAAATGTTGAGAATTACGACTTGAGCACGCCTTTCTAACGGTAACTTATTTTCGAAACTTTTTTGTTCAAATTTCAAAACTCCGAAAACAGTTCAACAAAGTTTTGAACCCAGGGATATTTTTTTAAAATTTTACACGTTTTCCAGAAATACTTTAACCATTTTTTTATACAGTGGTTTTGCTTACAAATTATTTTCTTTAAAAACTAAAACTTTTAACTTTGATTTGCGTTTGTAATTTCATACGATGCGAAGAGATAGAATAAAATAACGGTCTTCATCTTAACAACCTCCTATGATTATAATTAGCGTAAATAATAAATTCTTCACACCAATCACGATCAAAATAAAGTGTCGCAATAATACAAAGCAACACCAAATTATATTCGAGATTGTATTTTAATTAAAAGTCTTCCCAGAAACATCACGAAGTCGTCAACCACCAATGTCACTGAATGAAACGTTAGAAAAATAACTGTGATTATCAAAAATGTTTCTATTAACATTGCGTGCGTTCGCCCTTGCGACGAAAATGGGAGATTCGTGACTCTTTCTCACATTTTTCAATTAAACAGCTTTAGTTTAATTGGGGCAGTGTCATTGTGGACTTTATGGCTTTATAATAGTTGTGTTTTGGACGAAAACTGTGGCAATTGCTGCAAAAATTGTTTTACAGACTACAAAAATCTTCTATGATCTTTGAACGGTGACATTAAGGGTGAAAATCGCAAGTCAGAGGTGCTCAGTGGTTGGTAGGTATGTTGTTTTGTTGTTGACAAATCACGAGTCGTTGGATGTTGCAAATGAAACAAACGTAGTAAAAGCTTCATGCAAGCTTTTGCGAGTTACGGTTATTTATTTAATCGTTTGACTGTTAAAATGGTTTTGTACAATTTATAACGAAGGCAGCTTATTGTTTTTTGCCTAACATGTAGAGCGTATATCTGAAGAATCTAAAGATTTTAACTTGAGTAAAGCATCGTATATGCTCATCGTATCAAATATATTCTTTAAACAGTATGACAACGTGAATATCTTTAGGGTAACTTATTCTAATTCACAGTCAGTCACAAAATGCATACTCTATTGAAATTAGGTTCACTAAATTAAAACTAAAACATTTCATAAGCAAAACATTATAGGTAGGTAGCTACACAAACATTCATTGTAAGTTTTAAGTTTTTTTTAGGTAAGAGTTCTTTTTTAAATTTTATTTCAGGAATCACTTGTTTAAAATGTATTGTGATAATCCCGATTAAAGCCTAATCCGTATCCCCTTAGTCCGTATGTGTCGTCAATACAATGACCTTTCACAAGAGGTAGACATTGATATCTTCGCTGTCAGTCCAAATGCCTTCAAGAGGAGCCTCAGAACCTTCTACCAGTGATCACTGATCACTTGTATTTCACGTATTTTTAGTTTATAAAATCGCACTTTAAAACAAATGTGTTTAAGCTTAAGTTTAGTCTTTAAGATAATTAAATTTTGTTTTTCTTTGTCCATCAAGTCAGGGACACATGTTTTTGGGTGATAGTTTAGTCTTTAAGTTACTCGCATGCTTAAATTTTAAAATTGTTCTTTGACTGTTACCTGTTATGTGTTCTTAAATAAATAAATAAATAAAGCTGCTATAGGAGCTTATATTTTTTAGACTTGACGGTAGTTTGTTATACATTTGTGCTCCTTCAAAAGTAATGCTTTTCTTCGCGTAATTAGTGCGAACTTTAGGCAACACCAACAGGCTGGGCCGGCGAAGACTTCGTGTCCTTTTTAATTTACATTTTGCTAAAAAGGAAAGGTTAGTGTGAATTGTTTTATCGATTATTTTCCTAATTAATAGGCAAATATTATAATTGTAAAGTTACTAGGGTAGCAGAAAAGGATTTTCATGATTTTATTTTGCTTCCTTTGAAGCTGATCAAGCTTGGTTTTGGAAGCTGTGCCCTATACTTCAATTAAGTAAAGAAGATGGGATTTTACTTATTTTTAGATTTTATTTTAAAGAATTATAAATTGAAATTTGTTAAGAATAAACGCTAGAAAGGCCATGGGTTTGAGCCCTATCTGATAGCTCAACCATTTACTTAAAGATAATGAATTTTGCGAGCGGGGTTGGGTAGTAGTCCAAATCTTAAACTGTTTATGAGAGATATGAAAGAATACTCAAAATATCTCAAGGATAATTTATACAAACACTCAAACATTATTCTGATTTCCAAAAAGCTTTTTAATTAGCTGGGAAGTGGATTATTCTTTTTTAAAGTGTTTTGAAGAAATATCACTGCGCCATAGCGTAGTCTTTCTTCATCATCCACTGAATCCTCCGATGTTTATAAGGTCGTCCGCTTACCAGGAACAAATTCAAGGCTTTTTTTGGCTATCCAGATGTCGTTTTTCATGCAAATCCAAAAAAAAAATACAGTTTGCGGCCAGGATAACCCTGGAGGCGGTCGTTGACTCGAACGAAGGGTTTAACAAAAAAGTAGGAATTCACTATTTCTAATTGAGACCTAGGCGTTGCTGTTAGAAATAAGATATTTGCTCACCGCTCCATGGCCAAAGGACGCAGTAGATCGTCAGTAGAAAGCCTGAGAAGTAGGTCCCGGATCAGAGCGAGATAGCATCACATCCGCGTCCCGTATATCCTTTGCGCTCGTCTTGACACTGTGTGAAAGAAAACGTTCACGACCATGTACCTCATAGGGTTGTCACTGTCTATGTAGTTTAGGTAAAAAGAAAAGGTATCGTTTACTAGAAGCATTTAGGGTGTAATTTTGCGAGGAGATAAGATACTTTTTTAATGGGAACATTTTTATAAAATAAGATTATTAATATTTAAATTGCTCTAAAATGTTTTTCTTCTTTGTTAATTTTTCTATTGTGTTTGAGTGCAATAAAGTGTTTCTTATCTTATCTTAAATTAAAATTTCTAATGCATTATGATTAAATTATTGTAGCTTATAGGTACTTATGAAAAATAAACAATCTATATACGTCCCACAGCTAAGCACGAGCGCATGTCATACTCCAGCAAGCGGGCTCAGAAGTAAATCATCATCCATCACGGTGGGTCATTCCGACGCGGGTTATCTCTTACTATTAAACGATATGCGATAGTAAGATAGCTAAAACAGCTTATCGTTTTAGGATTAATTGATATTTGAAAAGTTAAGCAACTTGAGCAACCTTTGCTTTTTATGTAATTCAATATAGTTTATTAAACATGTAATTACTGCGAACTGTCTTGCAATGTTAAGTTCAATAGAAAAGTTGTAATTCCATTATGTCAAAATTACCACAATTAGGTACCCACATAATAACTGGCAACCCTACACAGCCAGCAACAAACAGTAGGCGGGTTGCGTAGCTCAGATGACACGTGTGATGTCTCATCCGTTTACTCGAAAGCACATCGCTGCTCGAACGCCGAAGATAGTGCTGAGGGGGTAGAACTTTCGCAAACTGGCTATCTAATCATTGCTATCAACATTCGTAGCCATATGAAGAATTCTAAACAAAAAGAAAAAACATTAATTCGCCAGAAAACTAACCATTTTAAAAAATTTACAGAAGCAATTAACTCGTAGGTAAGCTTATTTGTGATTTATATGCCGTTCATCAACAGCTCCATCATCACCCTCATCAACTTCCGTATGACGTCCACTGTTGATAAGAAGCTTCCCCCAAAGATTTTCATAGCCTTAGGTTTCAGGCGACCTGCATTCACCGAAACGTGACGTAAACGGCCTATAAATGTCCCACCGCTGGGCACAAGAATCACCTCAACTATGAGGTGGTATTCACCGAAACCCTGAGTTTTTTCAACTGCTTATTCTGCGTATGGCTAACTGTACCTTTCAAATTGATGTAAATCTACCGACTCCACTGAGAGCAAAAAGGCTAATGTAATTTATTTGATGTAATTGTGTATCTCATGTTTAAGTCAGTATTATTATCGTTCATAATCGAAATAAAGTTATCTGAAGTAACGTAAGGTTAGCTGTTAACTCCTGTATTTATAATTTTGTTGTTTACTATACTGAGAGCATTAGTGAATATCAGTAAACATTTGAGTGCTTTCCAACCCACTGCTGGAGTCATTGATAGAAAGATAGATAGATCATTTATTTCTCAAAATACATTGATGCGTTTCATAACATTTAAAATACATGACTGTCCAGTTTGAGATCGTCAATACAATAAAAAAACAAAATAAATTAAAATAAATCATGTCAGAAAATAATAATTTACAATGTTGTCAAATCAATAAAAAAATAAAAGAAACAATCACAATACCTAAATACAACAGCCAGGTAATAGGTACCTAAAAATGTCAAAATAATTAAAATAAACATAAACAAAATTCATATAAAAAACAATAATTAATTACTTACAAGTCATCGGTCAAATAATAATAATAATAATCCAGAATTCGTCTAATGAGGTGGGTTCGAGGTCATATTCATAAATTCATTTATACAGGGTGGCCCAGCGACAGTGGTCCAAAAATTTTTTTTAGGTAGAGGGCATCATAACAAGTCATTTAAAAAAACATTAGTTCCGCGAAAATCAATACTTTACAAGTTAGGATTTTTTCAAGTTTCTTTTGCAATTCCTCAACTCCAATCACTTAATTCACTCTTGTTTGGAAACTATCGCACTGAATGAGTTCAAATTTGGTATAGATGTACAATAGTAATGTAGAAACCATATTATGTGCGAGTTTTGAGTTTATTCTAAGACAATTTTTTGATTCAATTTTCATCAAAAAAATTTCGCCATTTCAAAAACTAATACAATTTTCAAAAAATCACCGCTGCAATTTTTGTGCACTTGATGATTTGTTTATGATCTTAAAAACTGTCCATAAGTATGATAATAGTCTATGCAAAAACTTGAATTGATGCAACCAATGGCACACTTTCAAAATTAACATCATGTACGGTAAGTCGCTAAAACTCAGAATAGGTCATTTCTGCACTGACCCTAATTTAAAAAAAAAGTATCCAAAATATTTTTTTTTCGGATAGAGGGCAACATAGCAACTCATTTAAAAAAACATTAGATAGTCCAAAACCAATAGTATAGAAGTTACTATTTTTTAAATTTTGGGCCTTAGTGGTTGAACTTCAGAGACATAGATCACTTTTGCTTGTAAACTATTCGACTAAGGAACTTCAAATTCAAAATATGGGATGACTTAATAATGAATCCCATCCTTTAATTGGCTTCGCTTTATTTTATGTTGACTGGTAGATAATGCCTTAACAGCATTAAGTCCGCCTTTTGTATCACTCATGGTATTGTAATGAATAAATGAGATAAATCCTTTTTCACTGTCTTCTGAATAGATGATACAAACACAAGTGATTTATGTCTCTGAAGTTTAACCACTAAGGCCCAAAATTTTAAAAAATAATAACTTCTAAACTATTGGTTTTGGACTATCTAATGTTCTTTTTAAATGAGTTGCTATGTTGCCCTCTATCCGAAAAAAAATATTTTGGATACTTTTTTTTTTAAATTAGGGTCAGTGCAGAAATGACCTATTCTGAGTTTTAGCGACTAACCGTACATGATGTTAATTTTGAAAGTGTTCCATTGGTTGCATCAGTTCAAGTTTTTGCATAGACTATAATCATACTTATGGACAGTTTTTAAGATCATAAACAAATCATCAAGTGCACAAAAATTGCAGCGGTGATTTTTTGAAAATTGTATTAGTTTTTCAAATGGCGAAAAATTTTTGACGAAAATTGAAAAAAAAAACAAATTGTTTTAGAATAAACTCAAAACTCGCACATAATATGGTTTCTACATTACTATTGTACATCTATACCAAATTTGAACTGATTCAGTGCGATAGTTTCCAAACAAGAGTGAATTAAGTGATTGGAGTTGAGAAATTTCAAGAGACACTTAAAAAAATCATAACTTCTAAAGTATTGATTTTCGCGGAACTAATGTTTGTTTTAAATGACTTGTTATGATGCCCTCTACCTAAAAAAAATTTTTGGACCACTGTCGCTGGGCCACCCTGTAGAATAAAGAGGATTATCAAGTAAAAGGTTTCTCAGTCGGCGCTGAAATGCTTCGTTAGACGGTTCGTTTTTAAGCTCAATAGGAAGTCGCTCATAATACGTTGATCCTATGACACGCGGTTTTTTTTCAGACAGTGCCATGCGACGAGGGACTGCTCTTAGGCGGCCTGCAACGTGTTTACGTTTGCCGTCAACGTCCATCCGTGGGAATGTTGATAGATCTGGATCCAACAGCCTGCTATTCTGATCTTTTTTACGTCCAATTGCCACTTTCCAGTAACGGCCTAACCTTAGCTAAGCTTAGGCACGTTACGTTGAAAGCGTTGTTGAAGCCCATTGTTCGCTAATGCTAAGGAAGCCAAAACTGAGGCCACAGCTAGTTAAATGAAAGGAAGCCAATCAAAAGCTCCTTCGAAAGCTGAAAATCATCCGGTAAAAAGTTTTCGCACCACGAAAAACTCAGACAACACGTATAAAAGTTGATAGATAAGTTGCAACTCTTTCGATTGATACAGCACAGATTACAATGCAAAACATAGAGTTATAATCGCGTGCTTTGACTACATACTTACATTACTAATTGCCATGCAAAAGAACCCATAATGCGTTCAGAAACCTCTTTTATCAATAGATTCGACCTAAATCTAAGCTGATATCTTTGCGTGCCCAAGTATATAGAGAATAACTTAAACCCAGAAAGAATGGTCTCGATTCTATACAGCAAAAACGTGTTTGATATTATTTTACTCACCTTCTAGGTGTGGGAACGTTGGCATAGTGCTGTACGCTGTTTGGCTATCGATAAGTTGTAAAGATTCAGATTTATTCTTTACTCAAAAAATGAGCTGCCATTGTTACATAGAAACACCCAACATCGAGAAACTGCAAAAGTTATATGCTTAACTACTTACTTAGATGGGAAAGCAAAAATTTTCTGTAAAATGTATTGGATTTGTAATATGGTAAATAAATTGTATATTTCTCATTTTACAAGGCCAAAGGAATGAAGAACATTGAAAAAGAACACGTACCTTGTAATAAAGCGAAGATTATTTTTCAGATGAGACACGACGTATTTAATGTGAAGAACATTATCCCACCCAACCTTTTTACTATAGATACTCACTTGATTCAATCGATGTTCCAGATACTTTTACAATCTTTCGTATACAGTCATAGATTCTAAAACAACTTTGTTACGAAAGATAGGAAAACCAGAAAAAGACATACGGTCTTAGCTTCAGGCGGGAATCGAAACCGCGTCTTTCGCAAACCGGGCGACTGCACTTATTTTTCTGTTTTTCTTATCTTTAGTAAGATGATAACGCATTATCCCTAATGCTAAAATAAAAAATAGCTTTTGTTACTGTCGACCACTTGGCCACTTTTATCGATATTCTAGCTCAGAGCATCACTACACACGAAAACTATTCACAGCGTTGACACGGATCCCGGCGCGGGCGCACCGTAATCATTGTTATTATGCCATTTTTGTCGTGACGCAAGCGCAGCGAGCGGGAAGATGCGCGGGCGGTTTTTACGCCACTTACTAGCTTTATTAGTAGCTCTAAGGCTTAGATTAGACCTGATATGATGATAAAATCTGATCTTCTTGAGAATAAGGCAAATTATTACTAAAGTACTTTAATTATTTATTTTTCATACTAAGTATCATTATCTACCTTCTTACTAAGGTGGCTTTTCAATTTTGATTTACGAAATAGGGGAATAAAGATTTGTAGCTGAAGTTGTTGTGTGAACAGAGTTATTTGTGATATTTCACCACTAAAAGAGAAGATAGGTGATTTATTAAATTTATACATGTTTTTAGCTTTAGAGCCTCATATTTTTTAAATGTTCAACGTCAGTCAAGCATACGATACACCCTAAAGTAGTTAAACTATTGGCTGTGGAATACCAGGCGTAAGTACCTACTTATCACTCACGGTCAATGATCTTATTAGAACTTTTAACGCTTGTTTTTCAAAATCTTCAGACTAAAGTCTGCTAAAGCTAAAGCTCATCGGGAACATCTCGATAAAGAGTTAATTTCATACGACTATACCCACTTTGTTGAAATGGCAGCCAAGTACCCTTAGGCTAAATCATACATAAAGATTAAACTAACAAAGTCATTTATTTGCAAAGAACACAGTTGGGACACTAGGTAGTCATCAATAACCAACTGGAGACATACAATACATTCGGCCTGCTGGCAGACTTGCAAATATTTTTTTAAAGATTGTGTTGATCTCTCATTTTTTCGGCTACAGCTTAAGTATTTCCACTATCGACCAGAGTGGTGAGTGGTAATACTTTTATGAGGAACTCCGTTTACTGTTCACCTTACACTATCTGGCACCATCAATTAATGGTCTCAACACTTGAAATATAGTGTTGTTTTTTTTATTATTATGACATAGATATCTAAATAGAAATAGAAATAAGTTTATTCGGTACAAACACATACACATTTAAATTTACAAAAAGAAAGTAATTTGAACAAAACGAAAATAAAAGCAAAAAAAAAATCTGCTAGCTATTCAAAAATAGGGATAGATTTACATCAATTAGGACTTAGGATAACAAGTATTAGATTAATAAAATATGTATATCCGACAGAAGAGATCCAAATTCCAAACAAATTGATTCACAATGTGAACAAAGGCTTACCACTAACAATGCTTGTGAGTGATTGTTATAAGTTGGTTATACAACGATGGATTATGCTGATCCATCAATACCGAGTTAGAGAAGGTAATTCAATGTGCCGTAAAATCATCAATTTGCGCGTGAGTCGGTACCCACATACCTTTGACCTTGTTCGTACAATAGGATTAGAAGTTAAGTAATCTTCTTTGCGTTCCATTATGTCTGGTGAACAGGCTAGCTAATTTATTAAATTATTTTTTGCTTATTAGATTGGTCCGTTGATGCAATAGATCCTGCCCATTGCAGGCGATATTCATGAGATTAATAATTAACAGTAAAATTAATCGGAGACCGTCTCGTGGCCCAGTGGTTTAGAATTCTGGCGTGGAAAAAGTCTGCCCGGAACACCTTTTTGGTATTCATTATACAATTTGCACATCATGTATCCGGTGAAGGAAAACACCAATGAAAAACCTAAACCACCCGGATAACTTTTTTTCTATCTGTCTTCCCTTCAGAACTCCCTCAGGGGCACCTTGCTGCCCGGGGATGCGACAAGTTTTCGTCGGACTCTACCGACTAAAATTCAACGGTAACTGACCTCGGCGCTATGGCGGCGCATCTACCTAAAAAATTATCACAACACCTCTCCACCGCCAGTGCTTGGCCTTGGGTCCCTCCCCAACCGGACCCCAATGATGGGTCGGTACCAAACGCAAGCGCTTGGAGTAAACAGGCAAGTTCACCGTCTAGGTAGAAACCGTGCAATGAGGGCTAGATTAACCCCCTCTACCACCACCTAAGGGGCGATATATTTTTTTTCTCTGACTAGTACAAGGTCCGTCTGACATATGAACGTATTATAAACATTTTCTCTCCTCTATCCTATTTGTTGTGCCCGAGAGGGTCTGTAATGAACATACCAAGTTTGTGACATCTACCACTAAATTATGGATTGCAAATAAATGATTGAGTATTGAGTATCTCGATAAGGCTTTTGTTTTTTATTAAATCAAATTGCACAAAAAAAAATTACATTAGTTACTGACCATGGACCTTTATCTTTGCCAAATCATGATACCATTAAAGATGCCAATGTGAATAAACTTAATATCACGTCACTAGGTGACCCATCCAATATTGACCCTGTCAAACGTTTCTTAACTTTGTGATGGATGGAATCGCCACGCTTGCGCCCGCGCCGCTCAGAGTCCGGTCGACATACCGTGATGTCCTCACCGAGATTGGATAACGGTGCTGATAAAATAATTACATCTGATCCACGAAGCGAGGTTACGTTTTGATATTTGAAGGGATACTCGATTGACAAGGTGATAATAAGAGTAAGCAGTATAACAATCTTTTCTTTTAAAATCATTTGTCTTTATTGATCATCAACGCACAGCTCCACAATGTTTTACTGAGTCTAATAAATTGTTATGTTTATAGCTTTTTGTTTAGAAAACTTAGAGAAAGTTTTATTATTTTTCTGTAAAAAAACTCGAATCGTTTTCTATTAAGTGTCAATAATGGCTGATTTTGGTACTTTTGGATACCTATAACAATGAAAGTGAAACATTTTGAAGTCTGTTATAAGTTACGAGTATGTTATAGTTATAACAGTGCATTAAATACTTTAGCCTATTCGTAACCATTCGTAACTTTGATGGGGCTTTAACTCTTGATGTTTATGTCAACTATCTTTATATTTTTATTACCGTCAGTTTTACCACGTAAGACAAACAATAAACTCTAAGTACCCTACCAGATGGGTTACGTAGTCTCAATGGCTATAAAATAAAGAAAATCAATTACTTATTGAGTGATGGTTATCGACAAGAAAATTAGCCATTAAGTTTGAGTTCCTTGAACTTTTCAAATGTCCCCTTCGCACCATAAAGCTTACTTTCAACACAAACGGTCAAGGACAGTCGTCCTAAAAACATATCAAATTGATCGTCTAATTAAATAGGTATTGCCGCCCACCGGCCGTTACAAAGTGAAATGGCCTACAATGGCACTAATTCTGCCATTCTGCACAATGCAGAGCTCATCAGGGTACATTGTGCGAGGTTGGGCAACGATACCTACGCCTTATGGACATGTTTCTGCAATCTGATGCTGAACAACAACCGAGGATCCTGACTAAAAGTAGGCGAAACGAAAAATTAACAAGTATGCACGGCTTGAATATACTTAAACCCCGAATTCACAAACGCAAATCAGCTTTGAGCACCTCTAAAAATATGTCTGTCCTTTTCAGTTCTATTGACATTTTATGGGACATCATGAGCGTGAGCGCGTGCTTAGTGTTGATTGACGTTTGTGAATTCGGGTGTTAGTGAAGTAAATGCATGTCGCCTATGCAAAGGAAGTTAAGGCTTTTTTTAATGACTGTCGCTGCTTACTCCCGAATTCACGCACGTCAATCAACGCTAAGCACGCGTTCACGCTCATGCTGAGCTCATGCTCATGCTGCCACTGAGGGATGCTCAACATTGATTGCGTTTGTGAATTCAGTGGTTAGTCTCTGATGGCTTTGACAACTCTACCGGACTGTAGGGTGTGCGCAGGGGGCTCTCAACCCTATAAGGGCCCTCGCCCACGGCGACTTTTGTAGTGCGGCTGTTGCGCTTTTAGCAATCTTGTAGTTAGTAACAAATTTAAGCAATAAATATGGCAATTTAGCTTTTACGATCAACAAGTTGAGATGGTGCTAATTTGACTTAACAAACCATCAAAGTTAACTGCATCTTTCTAATATATGTTCCCAGAGCCTAACTCGATGATATGCCTTATTGCTGTTCATAACTCTTGCACTGTAACCATTTAATTGATTTTAATTGAGAAATTACGTGCCTACGACAACTCCACTGGGTGGTGAAACGTTTTTCTCAAGCGACCGTAAGAAAACTTGTCGCTACCGACACTTACGAATTTGTGATGTAAGTGTGTAATTGTCATGGGACGCCTGCAACTAAATACTTTTTCGTAAGTTGGGTGCCCGTGACATAGTGGCAAAAAAAAAGTATCAAAGTATGTTTATCCGTTGTCTAGTATCCCACAAAAACGGACTATAATTAGCCCACTTGGGATAGATGGCGCTGTGTGGAATAATGTCCAGAGATATTTATTAATTTATTTCATTTATACCTTTCCCTAAAATATGGTTCAGTGGGATAATGGCTGGCGCACACGTCAAGGGGCCACCTTCGGGAACTGGTCTGCTCTAGTTTACTTACTTAGTTTACCCAAATTTACTTAATAAGTTTCTGTTTTTTTTTTAAACTGTATGACTGTTGGTTTATTCATAAATTAACTTCGTACTGTAACACATGAGAATATTTGAAAAAAGTAACTGCTGAGTTTCTTGCCGGGTCTTCGCAGTAGAAACAACCTTCCGACGGTGGTAGAGTCACATTATGTACATGTATTTTATGTATTGTTTATATATCGTTTTATTATGTGTATGTTTATTAAAGGGGTTAAAATTAAATTTTTGACGATTTGAATGTACTTTGTAATGGCTTAATAGAATAAAGATCTATTGAATTAGAATTTGACACCCAATTGGCAACGTACCGATGTTAAACCACTCACACACAGCTATGAGCAACACGTGAAAACCTTTTAGTCATGTAGTTTTCAGGAAACCCTCGTGTTACGGACAGGCATGACTGACGTCGTTTAGTCGAGTCGAGGAGCCTCCGTCTGTGTCCTTATGGCGACTTGATAACAAACGTAAAAATAACAAAACAGCTAACACCATATCCTCAGCTTGACGCATCCACCTAATCTCTAAACACAAGGAAAATTGTTGAAAATACCTATTATTTACTGAAATTCAATAATACTCAAATAAAATTGATTCCCTTCATATTATTATTCACTATATTTTATCTTTAATTTGCTGTAACAGTCGACCGTGCAAAAATAACTTGTTTATAAATACGAGTAAGCATACATACTTAGGAGGCCACATAAGTGGACTTTGATTGACAAAATAGTGGACATAAGACATAAGGAACCCACCAGGCTATGAAAACAGCGTGTGAAGCACAGGACCTTTACAACAAAGAACAGAAGTGATGATTCTCACTCATTCACCTCATCAATTTGTCCATACACCCCAACAATAGTTTTAAACTAGTAGTACATACAATAATCACATTATCTCCAAAGAGCATGAATAGCGAAACCTGATTGATCATTACCTAACAAAGTACGAAGACTGTTCTGTTATTGTACTTAAAAAAATAATCAGCTTTTGCAATTTAGACTCTATGGTCGTCGTAAATCTCGAATTATGGCGGTTATTGTATAAATTATTGGCGTTTTGTGCGCTGTTCGACCGAGGAGCTCCGAGGAGATGGGAAATACGTTTTCCCACGATGTCAACGCTTCGCTGATCTATTGTTTATTCCTATAATCTTATTACCTCGACCTGTTAACGCAGAAGTTATGAAGACAAGAAAGACATAAAGGGTAGTAGATTTGATTATAGCTCCCGTACAAAGTACATTAATTTCCTAACCACTTATTCATAAAATCTCGAACAGCCCTACAGCATTAGCTTATACTGTGTACTGAGAAGATTCGTCTCTTTCATTCTCATTGCTGTCAACATTTGCAAGTAAGTGACAGGACGCTTCAATCGCTAAAAGAAAGCTGAAGGGTTAGGTTTTAGTCTCACTTACCTTCGAATTCACAAACGTCAATCAACGCTAAGCACTCGGTCACGCTCATACTGTCCCGTAAAATGTCAATAGAACTGAAAGGGATAGCTATACTTCTGTGGTATGCCCAACGTTGATTTGCGTTTGTTTAATTCGAGGTATATTCGTGTTTGTTGTTCTGTGTCCCTTTGTGTTATGGAAACAACGAAGCAAACACCCAGGCCCAACACAAATATCAGTTCCAGTACTCAAAAGGTCGAATCCCGTAGCGTTGAATGGGCGGTCTAATTAGATAATTGAAAAAGTAGGTATATGAGTGAGATCTAACCATAAATCATTTCAATATCTTCTAGGCTTATAACTTACAGACAACATTTTTTTGAAAAATGGTTACTAGGTTGCTACCTCATAAACAGTGTTTGCCTAATATTAACCAGATAATATCTAAGAAATCACACATTAATAATGGTAAACGAGGTATTAATTACCAATTGTACCTTTGTTCTTATCAATTAAAAGGATCACTATTCGGCAAAAGACAAAAGACATTTTCACACAAGTCTAATTTTGAACAATATGCAGTGAAAAAGGTGCCCTTTATGCATTAAGAAATATGTTGGACTTCTGTTCGGGGGTTTGAAAATGTTGGCTTATTGTGGTCTTCAAGATGACCTCACTCCACCTGATGGGAAGCAGCCAGATATGGGGTTGACAAGCAAAGTAATCTATAGTACATTGTTACGCTAGGGGTGAAAGTAACTTATTTAGTCCCGAGACGGGGTTTGGCGCCCGGAACGAAGTGAGGGCGCCAATAGTTCGAGGGACTAAATAAGTCTTTCACCCGAGGTAAACACTGTGCTTTTCATTACAAATACGAGGAAAGTAAAAATAAAAACATGAATTAGCTAAAGAAAAAATGAGGAAAATAATTGAAGATCGAATTGCCGCTTTCCCGCCTATTTTGTTTGTTTTTTTTCTGTGGCCGGCCCGCTATTCAGCCATTATTTTTTATTTGGAAAAATGGTAAATATTTTGCTCAAAGCTAAGTTATTTTAAAGAAATTGTTGAAACTAAATTATTATAAACTTATTTAAAACATATATATTCTCTGATCAATACTTAACTTTAAGTTATTTCAAATTTTACATCGTGGCTGTATAAGAAGTTGGAACATGGTTCAATAGATAATGTGAAAAAGAACTAGTTTTTAAAAAAAATATTTGACAGCTGTCAGTTGAAAGTGATTCTCCCTAGGGATGAAAAGTGTTACTTTCAGCCCGCTTCTCAGGTCAGTAATGACCTACTTTCAGAGTATGAGTAATGAAAAATACTTAACATAACATTTAAACATTTAGATAACAAATGTTCTAAGAATTATTGTCAGGAGTTAATAAACATACCGACTCCTTTAAACTGGCAACTCCTTTTGATTGGCACTTCAGTCTTTCTACGTATTACGACATTTGGCCAATGTTGTTCTACAGTATGCACCTAAAACTAGTATAGCCCTTCCCTCACATACTACCTATTTTCATTATCCCTCCATCCGTCAACCTACCGTTGAGCATGTCTATTGTTGAGTATATTCACTGCACATGAATATTCAGAATTTACCTTTAATTAATTAAATTAATTTGTAATTTATTTATTTAATTTTACTATACAAGTTTTGTGGCCTACTTACATAATAAAATACATTTTTCATTACTCATACTCGGAAAGTGGGTCATTACTGACCTGAGAAGCGGGCTGAAAGTAACACTTTTCATCCCTAGGGAGAATCACTTTCAACTGACAGCTGTCAAATATTTTTTTTTTAAAACTCGTTTTTTTCACATATCTATTGAACCATGTTCCAACTTTCTATACAGCCACGATGTAAAATTTGAAATAACTCAAAGTTAAGTATTGATCAGAGAATATATATGTTTAAAATAACTTTATTACAATTTAGTTTCAACAATTTCTTTAAAATAACTTAGCTTTGAACAAAATATTTACCATTTTTCCAATGATGAAAATAAAAAATAATGGCTGAATAGCGGGCCGGCCACAGAAAAAAAACAAACAAAATAGGCGGGAAAGCGGCAATTCGATCTTCATTTATTTTCCTCATTTTTTCTTTAGCTAATTCGTGTTTTTATTTTTACTTTCCTCGTATTTGTAATGAAAAGCACAGTGTTTACCTCGGGTGAAAGACTTATTTAGTCCCTCGAACTATTGGCGCCCTCACTTCGTTCCGGGCGCCAAACCCCGTCTCGGGACTAAATAAGTCATTTTCACCCCTCGTGTAACAATGTACTATTTTAAACTACCTGCTCGTCAATGGCACATTATGTGTCATGTAAACTTGTCCTAAAGTAAGTCATTATAGCCCTACGGTCTAACCGGGACATAATGTTGTACTGAATTTCATTATTTCCCTAGGCCATAAAGTGATTTGAATTTGGAATGCAACCGTGTAGTCAAAAATGTATAGGTGCAATGAGATTTTATTCCTAGTTCGAATGTCGTGTAGTACTGGCCACTAACAAAATAGATGCTAAAGAGAAAAAAGGCGTCGACCGCTTAAATAGCTCCTGAGTCCTGTGCTGATAAAATACCAAAGATTGTAACTCATCTTTCCGATGTCTTCGCACAACGGTCTTATGTTTCTAACATCACTTTGAATTTTTGATAAATACCTAATTTCTCATATTTATATTTCATTTATTTAACCTATTTTCACTTGAAACAAATATTTAAGCTCTTACTTTTTTCAGCCATTAATTTCGATTGACTCGCAGAAAGTATAAAAAGTAGAGTATGCATCGCGGGCTTAAAAGTGTATTTGTCTTGGGCGGTCTTGAACCCCTCGTATTCAGGATTCTAGCCTTAACTCCCTCGCTCCGCTCGGGAGTTAACCGTAGAATCCCTCATACTCGGGGTTCAATATGACGCCCGGGACATAATACACTTCTTTAAGCCCTTGTTACATAATCTACTATTTGGTTCATGAACTATCAACATTCGATTGCGCAATTAAGGAGATTGGTAGTGTCAAAAAGTACAAATTAATTTATTAACACTAAGTACCTACTTACTTTGTTACATGTTAGCATTATCTACTAATACTTTACATTAATACTAAATATCATGGGAAGTTGAAACAGTTCCCTTAAAAATAACATGGATGGAATCTTATGCTGTAACAACATACTGCAATTTATTTTGAGTCCCACACTAAGATAGTCCTGTACCGTAAAATAACTTCGCTTTGGCAAGATTATTTTTAATGAATGAAGTACTTACTAAACTATCCAAGTTCAACTTTCAGTCACATCTTAAGCAATTACAACAGATGTTATCGGCTAAATCATCTTTAATTTTATCAGCTCAATCTTCTACCTACCATCTTAAGTTGCAATAGAAGCGACATTCCGATCTATAAGCTGGCAGAGTCTAATGATTCAGAAGAACAATGCTCAATGCAGATGGCTAATTTGACAACTTTAAACAATGCCTCGGTCGAGTTTGAGCTTTTAGAATGTTTATTTTTAAATATCATAGCCTATTTGTGGATAGTCGAGGTTAGGCGTTCAACTTGAAGATCCCCAGCGAAGATAAGCGGGGTGGCGCTGAGCAAGAGACGGAGCTAAAGGTATTATCTTTTAGTAAATTGTGAATGTGCATACGAAATGTTTGGAAATTCAATAAATGGTACAACAAAACGGAGTCAGCGGGTTAAAAAATTATCTACAAGTTAAGCATTGGGTAAGACAGAAATGCTGTTGGCGGTGCAAAATCCTAAAGAAGAAAGAGAAAACCCGTTTACCAACCTGGTTTTGTATTTGACTATGAACAAGATAAAAGGTAAGTAGGTAGGTACTTAGTTTAGACAACCTATCCAAGATTAAGGGTATTATATTTAAAAGTAAGCTAGAAAACACATTTTTAATTAATGGTAGGTACCTACGCCTCAATTACTTTATGTATCATTTGTTAGGCCGGCATGTACCACCTTAGGCCACATCATCACTTACGATCAGGTGAGATTGTGGTCAAATGCGCGCCAAATTAAGCTATAAAAAAAAATATATATAAAAAGCTATGTATTATGTAATTCGACTCTCTCGTACCTTCCTACACTTAATGTTGCAAATAATCGAAAATTGTGCAAAAAACATGCCAAAAAATAACAATCGAAAGGACTCTTAACAACCAACTTGAAATCGAACCATTTGGACATCAACATGACAATTACAACAAAACAGTCATAGGTCACTAACTAATTAAAGCTATACAGACAGAGCGTGGGCAGAACAGTGAAGCAATTAATAGGTAACATCGATTGCTATTGATTTCGATTGCTTAAAGTAGGTATCTCATTTATCATAATTTTATTATAAATCATAGCTCGTAAACTGCTAAAAATCAGGGAACATACATGTGGCTCTGGTTTACCTTACTACAGGGTATTTACTATAGTGTACCTAAAAGCTTGTATGGAAATCAGCCTTTTGAACGGGTATTTGTAAACGAAGTTTTAAAAAAATGCTTGAAATTTTCCGCCTAAGGGCGAAGGCCCATTAGTGTAGCGCAACTTGAATCGCTGTGTCAAACGACGAAAGTGTTATGTATGGAAACCCATACATTTATTTAATGTTCAATGACATTAACGGTAGGGCCTTTTCCCAGCAGTAAGCTTATAATTAATATAATCATATTAATGACACGTACCACGCAGTAATTAGTATACAATCGTTCAACACAGCGCAATTCACTGAAATTCAATAAAAATCCCAAAATTAAAAGTACAAAGTCCACCCTTTGAACGAATATGTAATTCTGCATAGGTACGATAAAAAAATGCCCATTTTTTTCTGATTCAACTCTACTAAAATCCATCACATTGTCCAGCAACACGACAATTACAAAAGAAGAGCCATAGGTCACAACTAATTAGAGCCATAGACACCGTGGGCAGAACAGTGAAGCAATTAGGAGCATAGATTGCTATTGATTTTGATTACTTATGTAACTGACACGTTGTAATATCTGTAAGTAACGGTTCCACAGTTACGAAACAAAGTTCTTCCTGACAAGTATTAAGTTGCTGACGTGTGATGGAAAGTGTCTGTTTGATATTTTCCCCATAAACTTATTGTGTTGCTGTAAGTTACGTGTGCAACGCCTTTTGTGAGTGGTATGGTAATATTTACCATTGTGCGTATGTGTCGGGTTGTCTTAACGTTGGATGTCTGTTGAGTCGGTCATCGAAGACAGTTGGAAGTCCCTGTTCAATTAATATTAAAAGTTAGGTACTTTTCTATCGGTTAGCAATCTTACAGTGCGAGGCAAAAACAGCCGAAAAATCTTTTTACTAGAGCACTAGTAGAAGCTAACCCCCTTATTCTTAAAAACTAAGGTAACGCTGCAACATCTATTTAGCGATTGACGTGTCTTGTCACTTACTCGCAAATGTCGACAGCAACAAGAATAAAAGGGACAAAACGTTGGAAATGTTAACGTGGTGCTAAAGGGCAGTTTGAGATTTGATGAATAAGGGGGTAGAGATCGTCCAAGCTGAAATGACGTACCCCACCACTGCATCTTTGCTCACAACCAAGCACTCTTGTATGCGTAGATCCGATGGAGGGGCGCGTCATTTCAGCGTAGACGATCTCTAGGACTCTATCTTTTGTATTTATGCGGCTGGCCAGGTATACTGTGCGTCTTGCAACCGGGGTTTTTAAGTCGGAGTTCAGTCTTGCTAGTCACATCAAGACTGAACTTCGACTTAAAAACCTCGACCCATCGCCAGAAAGACCCAACCTGAATGGCTTGCAGGAGTCGCCATCACCGGACACGGTGTGGACGACATGTTGATGATGATGATTTATTTATTGAACACAAATAAAAATTGCGGAATTCGGGAATCTTAGTCTGCGGGAAACATCCCATCAACCACTTACAGCTCAGAAACCCACTCTTCGCTCTTCCCAGAGGCTTCTTAACGTCCTTTACCATTCAGAAAACAAACATTGTGCTGATGCTTTCCTACCTCCTAAATCATTTTTAATTAGCTTCCGCCAACTGGCATTATTCGGACTCAAAATTGTAATTACCTTTCGCTGAGCTGGCGCCATTCTAACCCAAAATTGCAATTAACTTAAAATAAACTTCGCAACTAGCGTTATTATATAATTTACTGAAATTTGAAAACAATGCAATCGTGTTAGCTTAGTTACCACTCGACAAATAGGGATGTTATTTCGTCACCACATTGTTTCCGATGCAATTTTTGTCTTCATAGGTCAAATTTGTTGAAATAGTACAATGTAATATGTTCCGGTGTCGTTTCTTATTTGGTGCCTTTTGATTAGCTATCATATTATAATGAGCAAGCGTGGAAAATCGGATGATTGGCCTTTATGTACTCGCAAGTAGGCTTTCAAGTCCATTTAGGCGTAGAGATGTCAAACACACGATAATGACACATTATTTATGATTGTAAGTATTATGTAAAGCTTGGTTCTACATGCTGCATACATTTATATGGACTCCTCTAATATTACCGTTAGAAACAAAAAAAATATTGTATCATTAGATACCAGGGATTTATCGTTCGATATTAAAATAAAGTCGATTTGATTTTTAAACTTTTTTATTCTAACATTCAAGAACACAATATGATTGTAAACACATATGAGAATAGATAGAAGATTGCAGCATTGGCTAAAATACTTTCACTGAAAGTTTGGCAGATTTCATGGGGCCCCAATAGCTCAATTGTAACGAGCTGAACCCGAATAGCTGGGACTGGGTTTGAGTCCTGTGATATCTACTTAGACTAGAATTCCAATCCAATATTTGAGATCATTAGTTTTACCTTAGATTACATTTATTTAGATTTTACTCAATAATTTACATAACTTTCACATTGATGTTACATATAACATACTATAAGATCAATATAAAAATTTGTTTTACTTACAAAATTAATTACTTCATTTACACCTTCTAAAAAAACAAATAACATGGATTTGTTTCTACATTGACATCTTTAAATCAGCAGTTTTGAAGCTCGTGCAGAAATTTTAGCAATGTCAAATACGATATGGCTCATTATTTATTATAAAATTGTATTATGTACCTTTGGAGTATGATTGATGTTAGGAATATTCTAAAACGTCAACCAAAGTTAAGCTGCTGTCGCTTTTCATTCTACTGACATAGGTATAGGTGTTACGAATGCAGCTAGCTCACTAGAGCAGTCACTTAAGACACCTGGGTCATTCACGGCCGAATTCACAAACGTAAATCAAACATTTGAGCGTTGCTAAAAGTGGTTCTTCGTATTCGCAAACGCTCTGAATATCAGATGCTCCTTCTTTTATGTGAGTAGATTAAGTTGATCACGCACTCAAACGAGAAAAAAGAATTCTTAAACGCTAATCAGTGTGGCACAGATAGTAAAAAGTGACAGTCAGTGTCATTGATGCTTCGCTAGAGACATCACCGATACATTTCAACACATGTGAGCCTTCCCTTGTGACCATAGGCAATGATATTATAATAAAAAGACGTAGATGGGTTCCTTGTGCTAAAAAAGTGGCACCCGAAATAAGTCAGTACTGACATAACCTATATTTTGTAATATCATTGACTATAGGGGTGTCATTTACGATGCACACTTCGAAAGGCACACGAGCGAATTCAAAATGAGATTTTATTTTGGCATTCCGAAAAACTCAATAACTACGCAATCGTAATCGTTTGGAGTGAGACGAACTAAGGCCCAAATTATTTCCATGCAAACCATGTTATAACACCTTGCAAATAACAATGAGAGCTATTACTTGGGAATTAGTCATGCATTCACTATAGTAAATATCTAACTATCCTATTGATAACTATATTTACATATTTAAACTATTTGCTTATAATTTATTTACTAATCATTTTTTTTTTATTCTATACCCTAATATTCGTATCAGCAGAGACATCGTTGTTTACAACTCACATTCTACGCTACATTATTATAAAAATAATAAATAAATAAAATAAAAGATTGCCATTTTATTACGACTTGTTAGGCGCAATGGCACGAGGGCCGGCTGAGACTCAATGGGTCGCGAGTTCCACTCCCGCACCTTTGGAAGTTCCACATAAAAAATAAAGAATACTTTTTTCAAACTTTTCTGTCTTACAATGGCTTTTTTATGTCATGGGTGCAAATCAACATTTTTATTATTTAATCTTCAAAATGTAGCCTGATAAATTGCCTATCAATTCTTTAATATTATAAATTTCTTTCAAAAGTCAATACTTTTGAAAGAACTTACTTACTTACTTTTGAACTAATGAACAATTTTGATAAATTTTGTTATTATGACTCAAATTTCAAAAATTCTTCCTGTAAAAAAAAATGACACTAAAGTCGACCATTACTTTAAACAGCATGTGCATTGAAGTTTCTAAACTGGTATGGATCCCAAGATCCATATCAGTTTATAACCTTAGGGTTGCCTGTTAGAATTGCAAAGATAATACGATAAATTATGAAACAAGGCGGCCTTATCCTCGAGGAATTCCATGATCCAATAAATTAGTGTTAATAAAAAAAACAGTTACTTACCTACTTACATCTTAATGACATATCTTAGTGCTTAAGCTACTTAAACTCTGGAAACGTTTACTTACACTTAGGCAACATTTATATGTATCTGAACATTTGGCACGCTGATTACGCAAAGACGTTCAACATCACAACGGGCTACCCCTTTCGGGTCAATCATCTTTCTTTTTTGCAAAAAAAAATATTTAGCAAAAGCGGGATAATAAAACCGAAAAAGGTAGCCTGATATGCAACGTAACGTCTCGTCAATTAATATTATAATGTACACTTAGTTGCAAATAAATACTTAAATAACAATAATAAATACAAAATATTTACACAATCAAATTTATAAACCAATATTTCACTTGCCTATTCAAATATTACAGCATCAAACATTCATCTGATATCTATATACATTAGTTGGCATGTTGTTGTTGTTGTTGTTGCATCTTTTCATAAAAGAACATAAAAATATAACGATTAAAAAAAGTTTTATCTATTGATTTCAATATTTAAATATCTATTTATTCAAATGCTTACCTAATTGGTAAATGTCTTCTCAATTATTATCAGAATATTTACACAATCAACTTAATAAACCAATATTTCACTTACCTACTCAAAATTGATACTTGATTCTATTCTAACACTGTTACATTTAATATTACAAAATTAAACATTTATATGATATCTATCTATATACATTAGTTGGCATATTGTTTCACCTTTTCATAAAAGAACATATAAATATAACGAGTAAAGAAAATAGTTTCATCTATCTATTGATTTCAATATTTAAATATTTATATATTCAAATGCATACCTAATTGGTAAATGTCTTCTCAATTGTTATCAGAATATTTACACAATCAACTTAATAAACCAATATTTCACTTACCTACTCGAAATGTAAACTTGATTTTATTCTAACACTGTTACATTAAGGTTGGGTTGCACCATCTGACTTTAACAATAACAAACATCAAAATTCCGGTTAAAGTTAAAGTTAGGCCCAAAAATGACGTCAAATTGTCAAATTTGACAAAAACTTTAACTTTAACCTTAACTTCTACTATGGTGCAACTTACCCTAAATATTACAACATTAAACATTCATATGATATCTATCTATATACATTAGTTGGCATACTGTTTCACCTTTTGATAAAAGAACATAATATAAATATAACGATTAAAAAAATAGTTTTATCTAATTGAAATATTTCTTCAACTCTTTTCTCATAAGTATTAATGTCTTATCAATTATTATCGGAATCTACACCAACAACTTTATTTACAAAATTTTACTTATTCAATTTGGTTTTTTAAACATAGGTACTTTTAGTCTAACACATTTAACAATACAATATTACAATTGTATCTCGTATCTATGTACATTAGTTGGCACGAATGTTTCGTCTTTTCAGAAGAGGAAATATAATTGTATCAATAACAAAAAATAGTTCCATATTATTGAAACTTTTACTAAAATTTACACTCTAATTTGGCAGAACTCGTAGTCTCAGCAGCTCTGTTAGTGCGAACCAGACGCCCGAACAGCTAAAAGCTGCCAGTTTGAGCTCTGCCTGATACTTACTGATACATTCCAGTAACTTTATTGACCTAACCTTAAAATTTAATAATACAATACTACCTACAATTGTATCTCATATCTATTTACATTCTTTGGCAACATGTTGCATTTTTTCAGAAGAGAAATTATAATTATAACAACAACAAAAATAGTTCCATCGTAATGAAACTTTTTCTAAAATACTTACACTAGAATTTGGCAGATCTCCTAGCCGCGGTTAGCTCAGTTAGTGCGAGCAGACGCCCGAACAGCTAAAGGCTGCCGGTTCGAGCCCTGCCTGATACCTACTTAGACTTAAATGATCTATGGTTGTCTTTATTACCTTATTTATTAGTTGTTTTTAACCTTAATTTTTATAGTATTCAATACATTTGCACAATCAACTTCATTTAACAAAGAGTTACTCAATCTGATTTTTTAACTTAAGTACTTACTTTTATTCTAACACCTTAACATTTATTAATACAATAATAAAATTGTATCTCATATCTATGTACATTAGTTGGCACGAATCTTTCGTCCTTTGAAAAGAGAAAATATAATGATAACAATAACAAAAAATAGTTCCACCTACTGAAACTCTTTCTAAAATACTTACACTAGAATTTGGGCAGTCTCGGTAGCTCTAGCGTTAGTGCGAGCAGACGCCCGAACAGCTAAAGGCTGCCGGTTTGAGCCCTGCCGGATACCTACTTAGATTTATGGCTATCTTAAAGGACGTGTAAACCTCCGTATATTTCTAATGAATATGATAATATGATTGGCATAGAAAAAATGTCAATGGAGTTACGAAGACGTATTTGCCAAAAAAATTAACTGCGTACTTAAATTTTGAAAAAAAATTGTGACCTAGCCAGAAATTAAACTTATAAGTTTTTTGGAAAAAACCAGGCCCTATATCATTGAACCATCCTCTAGAGTCGGTTATAAGGATCTAAATCTGGTAAGTGATGTTAAATGGGACCCTGTAGAAAATGTCTCACGTCCTCCTATTTTACGAATTGTAAATTGTCTCCGATTGTAAAAGTACAGACGAAGGACTTGATGCGAGAGACAAAGAAATTGAGGCGGTGAACAAGATTGGACACAAAATTTACGTCAGGCTTAAAATGTACATAAACACTAACCCCCTTATTCATAAAAACCAACACAACGCTAACGCATTGTTTAAGCTATTGACGTGTTCTGTCACTTACTCGCAAATGGCGGCAGCAACAAGAATGACAGTGATAAAGCGATACAAAAGTTATCGTGTTCTATAAGAGCTGTTTAAGTTTTTATGAGTAAGGGGGTGATTCTTTTCACTTTAAAAACACAAATGGCGATATTGATGCGAGAGAAAAAAAAAGTGGTGCAAAAGATAAAACACAGAATTAACCCCATACTAAAGAGCCTGAATAAACATCACTGATTTCAAGTAGGTGTCATTTATAATATCTATGTCCATCTTGAACTATGATCTTATAAAAAAATGTTCAAATGAGTCTCGAGGCTGATTGTAGAAAGATTTTTCTAAATTCAGTTCTTCTAAAATCATTTGGTACAGCATTATCTAGAGCTTAAATAAAGTGAAAAGTATGCGGCTGTAGCTCCAACTGCGCCATCTTAGCTAGCAATCTGTGCAGCCTTCGATGCGCACGCGCAGCCGAGCCGCTGGTGACACCGCCGCAAGACGCACTACTGCCCAAAGCACTCGGGTTGAGGGTAGTCGCGGCGGCGGAATATGACCTTCTAACAAAGTGACACCGAATGACCGATGCTGCTAAAAGTGTTTATTTAGTATTTTTTGCACTTTAAAAGGACGAATGGCGATGTTGATGCGAGAAAACAAAATTAAAGTGATGCACAATATGAAACACAAAATTAACCCCTTACTTAAGAGGCTGAATAAACATCACTGATTTCAAGTAGGTGTCATTTTAAAATCTTTGTGTACATCTTTAACTATGACTTATATAGAAAAATGTTCAAATGAGTCTCGAGGCTGATAGTAGAATGATTTTTCTAAATTCAGTTCTTCTAAAATCATTTGATACAGCTTTATCTAGAGCTTAAATAAAGTAGAAGGTGTGTGGTTGAAGTTCCAACTGCGCCATCTTAGCTAGTAATCTATGCAATCTTCGATGCGCACGCGCCGCTGAGCCACTAGTAACACCACCACAAGACGCACTACTGCCAAGTGCACTCGGGTTGAGGGTAGTAGCGGCGGCGGCGCGGCAGTACGTGCGGACCGCTTCCGGACGAACCTCTCGACACACGTCCAGGCGCTGGGCCACGTGACGAGGCATCTGTAACAAAGAACGAGGTCACACGAGCGAATAATTGAAAAATAAATATCATGGGATATCATCCAACACAGCACCGTTTACCCTTAAATTTTAAAAAAAATATGACCGATTTTAAGTTATTTCCGAGTTTAGTGATTTCTTATGTTAGAACTTAACAAGATTTGGTTATCACTCTTACCCACTGAGCGAGGTCTTCATTTTCCAAACCGATTGGAACGATCCGACCGACCCAAACTGATTCGTAGAGAGCGTAAAAACTGGGGGGCTAAAACGGCAACATTTAGATGATTCATATTATGAAAACATCTAACTGACGTTTCATCTAGGCCGCGGTCCGTTTCGAGTCAAAAGTGAGTAATAGCGCGCTGACGTCGCTCACGTTCATACAATTTATCAATTCGGGACGCGCATAATATGAATCATCTAAAATGTTGCTGTTTTAGCCCCCCTGATCTCACAAGCGCCCAATATTAATGAATGGTCATGGCGATGAACACGTAAGGTAACAGCCAATACACACATGTTTAAGTCAATTAAACACCAAAATAACAATACTTACATTAAATAACGGAGAATATAGTATAGGAGCCCACAGCGGGAGTAGTTTGTTCAACACGGTTGAGTTACATTCCAACAGCGACTCCAGAAGACTCAGGAAATGTAGATTTACTGTTTCAGCCAGCTGTGACAAGAGAACATAATGTTTTTTTGTTATTGTTTTAGCATTTTCCATGCAGTATCTTTACTAAAGATCTGAAAACCAGAAAGAGACATTTGGCCGGTCTGTTAATGTTCTCGGTAGCATAGTGGTTAGTGCAGTCGCCCGGTTTGCGAAAGATGCGGGTTCGATTCCTGCCTGATGCCAACATGACCAAATGTCTTTTTCTGATAGTAAGAGAACATAATATTTAAAAACATGAGGTGAGTAGCAAGCAACCTTGCAAACCGCGGTGACTGCGTCTTATTTATAAACATAGGTACATAATGAAACTGAAAAATAAACAATGGTGAACAACAGCTAATAATTAGCTGTTGAATTTCTCGGAAACCCTTTTTCGACCAGAGATTTTAATCTATGACTCTTCAGTCCCCATACCATTTGGTTACAGACGCGAAAGAGTTTCAGTCCCCATTCATCAGCGTCATATAATCATCATTCGATTGTGATTGTTTTGTTTGCCATGACGGCAACAATCTGTGTGACTACCCCTTCTGGGATATACCCCCGAATTCACAAACGCCAATCAAACGCTTAAGCTCATGCTGTCTCGTAAATTGTCAATAGAACTGAAAGAGACAGTTATAACTTCCGAAGGATGCTCAACTTTGATTAGCGTTTGTGTATTCGGTGGATAGTCGAGCGTAATGTGTGTATGTTATAATAATATAAAGGAATCTTACCACTTTTGACTGCACAGTAACTTGCAGTATAACCGGCACGAGCTTGCACCAGAACTCCAGCAGGATGCAAACGGTGGTGTTGTGGGGCTCACTGCTGGGCGTGCTGCCGTTGGCCAACTCCTCAAGGTAAAGAGTCCACAGCTGGCACAGGATGAAGGCGTGGAACAGCGCGTTCATCCGCTGGGCTGTGGGCTTGGATTGGTCCACGTATGATGACATTATGGTCTGTGAAATAATGTGGGGTTTAGATCATGTTTGTTGAAAGAAAGAAAGAAATAAAATTTATTGAACACTAAACTTAGCACTAAAATGTACAATGACGCTGGTTTTCAGGGGTCAGGGTTTTGTTGCATTCGACGACCTATATGTTGAATGGTTGAGAAATAGGTATACAAACTGTCGCGGGTTCAATCAAATTTAAAGAAGGAAAGAAAAATATCTTTATTTTTGATGAAATACTGATTTATTTGAAAAATAATGACGCAGACGAGATGAAAAACTGGCGTCAAAAACACGTTTGAGGTGATCTATAGTTAGATTTTAAGCAAAGCTAGGTTGTGTTGTTATGTTGATAATAATTTTCTTTTAATTATAAGGATGGCTAGGCTATCGCATTAGGTTAATACACCTGTAATGGTAGTTTAAGCTTTTTACAAATAAATAAATAAATGTTAAGTTGACACCCTTTTACGGTGGAATTCACAAAAGCAAATTAAATAGTTGAGCGTTTAACAAATACTTGAACAACGCTCAAACTGTTTTTTCGCATTCACAAAGGTTCATCAATTGCTCCTCCTCTCACGTGATTAAACTAAGTTGATTAAGCACTCAAACGAGAAAATCGTATTCATGAAAGACAATCAACGTGCCACAGATAATAAAATGCCATAAAATGTGACAAATAGCATGCTCAAATATTTAAAAAGTTGAGAGCGGTCGCGACCTATCTTAAATATTTGATTTGGAAGTATTTCAGCTTTAACGCCCGTTTTAAGGACTTTGGTAGAAGAAGTACCCCTTGTTAGAAGTCTCTGTAATGTGTAATACCTAAAAACACTACAGAAATATGTCAAAACGCAATTTCAAATGCTACTAAGAATTGCAGTTTCCGACAAAAGAAATTAGTCAGTACGTCCCCAAATTGGAAGAAAAGCAATCAAGCAACACAGCCAATATACGGAATACTCCTCGCTCTCCATCATTATGTCAAGGGCAGTTATCAAAGACCCACAATCAGAACAGGATACTACCATTTCCAAAAGACTCTTCCAGACTCCAATGTTTGCTAAACTGTAGCTTGGATGCCAATGCCAGTTATCAAAAATCCTGGGTCAAAAGAATAATTAGTACCATTATCAAAAAAGTGATTCAAAGTGTGGCTACCCATGTTTTTTTCTCAATTTTAAGAATAGCTGCTGGACAAACACATTATTGCTTCATTAAAGGCTCTGGACCACAATAAAGAGACTGTTTGGTATTCTCAAAAGAAGATTTCTTGTCCTTATCTATATCAATTATTGGGAATGGCCTATGTTGGTATAGTTATAATCCCACCAACAACAGTGGAATGTGCAGTGTACTGTAAGCTCTGTTAGGAACACATGATGTTAAGTCGTTGGTGTTGTGTAGAAGGCACCTAACATGATGTAATAGTGTAGTGAACACGAACTGCATAAATAAACACCGTCAAATCAATAATTGTTTTATTTAACAACTAATTATTACATCATATTGATTAGTTCTAAAACACAAGTTCTTTTCCTAATCTATCCACCCATCATGTCTCACTGCAGGGGAAAAGCCATCACTCCCAGTTTTAACCTACTTAAGGTTGTATGTTTGTTTCCCACTATACACCTAAAATTGTGTAATGAATAAGTATTTGTGTCTATCCTGTGTTTGGGTGTTATTTCTATTTACTAAAGTACCTATGTATTAAGAAACAATATTGTTTGTTCAGTCTTCATGATCTATGCTAAATTTTGGGAGCAGTGACCCCGGTGTGGATCTTGAATATAAATTATGAGTTTCATGATAATTAATGAAAACACAAAATAAAAATGAATAATTTATTTTATATAATTCAAAATAACAAATAAACTACATAGGTTCACACAGTTGAAATAGAACATTACAATGTGAAATCACAACAAGATAACAATTTGTTAAGATGAGGAACACTTTATTGCACGCACACTATGAAAGTAATACATTTTTACCATAAAATACAAGTTAGGCAGTCTTATTGCTGAAAACAATCTATTTCAGACAACCTACAGGCAGAGGAATAATGATAGAAAAGGTTAGCAAGTCAAGCTAGTTTGTTGCTGAAATACCCAGCAGAACGGTACTGTCTTTTTAAAAAAAGGCTATCATTTTAAACATTATATTTATAACGTATTATATATTCAGTGTCCACTATTGATTTGATGCAAGTGGTTAAAGATTCAAACAGCTATGAAATACATATTTTGCTGTAATGCCTGCCAAATTAAAGTTTATAGTAAGTTATGTGTTTTACAAACAATACCAATACATACAATACATTAAATGCTCCTCAGTGTCAATATTCTATTGAACAAATAGAGTCTACTACCAATAAAATTGATTGTTTTGGCATAAATATAATTCTTCTTCTCTTGCACCTTCTAGGTCTCCTTCTCCATATAAAGTTAGTCACTATAGCGGTCACAGTTGGCAAATAATATGCAATATCATCATATTTTATGTTTAACTTTTGTGGTTGTACTGCCTTATTAATTATTTCCTTCATTTTGGTTATCTGCTACTCCATGAAGAGCTGGAAAGTAAAATACTTGTTAATTACATTTGTTTTTCAGCAAATAAAGAAAGGTAGGTAATGGCTAAATTTACACAGTGGAACTTTTAACATCAAACAAAAAACTGTTTTGATTTTAACTGACTGTATTGAAGATTGTAAACTCAGCTAAATAGAGTTATTTACTTACCTAATAATCCATTTCCAAACTATCCATTTTCAGCTTGGCTTATTTTATTTGAGTTATTGTCTTTGCAAGTACTTTATCTGCAGTCAAGATCTGATAAGATCAAGTGCAAGATCTTACACTGACTGTAACGATGATCCTCCAGAAACCCAGATAATTACTTGGAAATGTAGTTACATTTAAAATTTAATTTAATAACTACGTAATTCTAACCTAAATTCTTAAAATGACTGATTGACACATATTTGACATTTGGTTGCGTTCCGTTTTTACATAAATATTGTTTTAAAAATGACGAAGTATTGTTTTGTTTATTCCATTTATTTTTTTTGTTCAAACATGCGTAAATTTCAAATTAATAACCAAGCTACGTTACAGTCATCTTAAATTGAGATAGATCTGTGAAAAAACCCAAGAATTGTTCATTTCCAGCAATAATTTCGACAAACAACGAAACGAATCGAGGCACAAAACCATAGTTCCATCAAATGGTTAGCGAGAACGAATGATTCTTTTTGCAATGTTGGCATTTCGGTTTGTTTGAAAGATGCTCAGCTGATCACGGTAGAAAACTGCTTAATGAACGTTTGTGAATAGCATTTAAGTTAAGCGTGCGATTAAACTAATGGCTTAATTAGCTGAGTGAGTGATCTGATTTGCCTTTGTGAATTCCACCGTTAGTGCCGCAAAATAGTGTTATTATTCTAGCACCTTACCTTACTTGTAACAACAACAATTTAATGATTGTAATTTTAGGGCCAGTTTTAACATACAGTTAAGGTATGGATTTCAGGTTTTAATATAGAGATTTATCAGGGCAAAAAGGTTTTCGAACCTGCTAATGTATACAGTGTTCAAAATGTTTTTTTCCTATATTTCTAAAAGTTTATTTTGGCTGATCATAAATGTATATAATCTATTCTTAGATATAGGGATCAGTAATAACCAAAATTGTGTTGCTCTGAAAGAGATTACAATTTTATTGAATAAACAAAACATTACACTTTTATAAAACAATCTTAATAAACACTAACTAACTCACCTGAAAGAGAAACAACATTTAAAGCTACTGCTTCACCATTTCTTATTATATTATTCAAATTACAAATTTAATGTTTTCACAAATTTATCATAACCATCATTTGTTGCTAAGTCATTCTATCAATGTGACAGATGGCTTCATAGATTAGAAACGAGTTCACGAATGAGGTGGTTAAACGAAGTGTCAGCCACTTCGTTTACATGTATTTAGGGAAATTACGGTTTATGTGTTGTTGAATAATATAATAATTTTAGGGTGGATTGCACCATCTGACTTTAACAATAACAAACATCAAAATTTCAGTTAAAGTTACCGGTTAGAACCAAAAATGACGTCAAATTGTCAAATTTGACAAAAACTTTAACTTTAACTTTAACTTCTACTATGGTGCAACTTACCCTTAATGTGTTGTTGTCGTTTACGAAACCGTTAAAGCTCGTGCTAGAGCTACCGATGGCGCTTAGTACCTGTATGTGGTCGGTGATGTGGCAGGAGGAGTCGGGAGGCACGGGCTGGTGCAAGGGGAGGGCCCCCCGCGCGTTGCACAGGGCCCCCATCACCAGCCACGATACCAGACGCACTCGGCTTACACACTCGCAGAGCTCTCGGGATCTGCACGGGAGAAAAGGAGATTAAAATTACTTCTGTTGACCCTGCTTCTGATTCACGACACAAGCAAAAGTATTCAATGATATTCTAATGAAAAGAGGAATGCTGAAACCTATCTAAGGTTTCAGCATTCCTAAATTGACAAAGCTCATGCAGGTCTTTCGCTCATTGTCGTATTCCCGGTCATTAAATCGTTAGATCCCTAAGCAATGCACTTGCATTTTGCACCTTGTACGAAGGAATTAAGAGTCAATATCGTGTATGCACAATCGTAAACAATTCGGGGAGTAGCCGGTCATTCCGGTCTGTCATTTCCTTACACAAAGGTCCGTCAGTCGTCTCTAGATATTGGTGGTGATTGGTTGGTTGATTGGTGAGTGGTTGCGTGGCGGGCCGCGGCCCAGCTCCAGCGCCAGCTCCAGCGCCAGCTCCAGCGCCAGCTCCATGGAGACACAGACACAGACACAGACACAGACACAGACACAGACGCTGTATACAGTACCCGGGCGCGTTGACGGCGAGCCAGGGCACGTGGCGCGTGGCGGGCCGGTCGGAGCGGCCTCGGTTCAGCTCCAGCGCCAGCTCCATGGAGACACAGACACAGACACAGACACAGACACAGACACAGACACAGACGCTGTATACAGTACCCGGGCGCGTTGACGGCGAGCCAGGGCACGTGGCGCGTGGCGGGCCGGTCGGAGCGGCCTCGGTTCAGCTCCAGCGCCAGCTCCATGGAGACACAGACACAGACACAGACACAGACACAGACACAGACGCTGTATACAGTACCCGGGCGCGTTGACGGCGAGCCAGGGCACGTGGCGCGTGGCGGGCCGGTCGGAGCGGCCTCGGTTCAGCTCCAGCGCCAGCTCCATGGAGACACAGACACAGACACAGACACAGACACAGACACAGACGCTGTATACAGTACCCGGGCGCGTTGACGGCGAGCCAGGGCACGTGGCGCGTGGCGGGCCGGTCGGAGCGGCCTCGGTTCAGCTCCAGCGCCAGCTCCATGGAGACACAGACACAGACACAGACACAGACACAGACGCTGTATACAGTACCCGGGCGCGTTGACGGCGAGCCAGGGCACGTGGCGCGTGGCGGGCCGGTCGGAGCGGCCTCGGTTCAGCTCCAGCGCCAGCTCCATGGAGACACAGACACAGACACAGACACAGACACAGACACAGACGCTGTATACAGTACCCGGGCGCGTTGACGGCGAGCCAGGGCACGTGGCGCGTGGCGGGCCGGTCGGAGCGGCCTCGGTTCAGCTCCAGCGCCAGCTCCATGGAGACACAGACACAGACACAGACACAGACACAGACACAGACGCTGTATACAGTACCCGGGCGCGTTGACGGCGAGCCAGGGCACGTGGCGCGTGGCGGGCCGGTCGGAGCGGCCTCGGTTCAGCTCCAGCGCCAGCTCCATGGAGACACAGACACAGACACAGACACAGACACAGACACAGACGCTGTATACAGTACCCGGGCGCGTTGACGGCGAGCCAGGGCACGTGGCGCGTGGCGGGCCGGTCGGAGCGGCCTCGGTTCAGCTCCAGCGCCAGCTCCATGGAGACATATTGAGCGATGCCGCCTTTAACGATGCAGCCTAGTGTGTCCTCGTTCAGGCAGATCAGGTTACGGTTTACTATCGATTTTGATACCGATCCCTGGGAAAGGAAAACTTAATTCTGAAAAAACACTTTAATTATGCAGCACCTAACACTTTCATTTCTGGAGGACCTTACAAATAAGACATTCGGTGTCAACAATTTGCAGCGGCCATGTCAACTTTTTTATGCAATTATTGATACCCAATCAACATGGCAAGTTACACGATTAAACAGCACATCCAAACGATAAAACTTTATCATCGAAATGAGTGTTCACTAATGCAAACATTGCGGACATTGCATCATTTTTATGGCAGACGCGATGACCTTTCATAGTCAACTCCCCAACGTTTGGTGGCCGAATTCGAGACGACCGGTATGTTAACAGCCAACTAACTCTTGAGAGTCAAAGGAACGACAGAATGGTCGAAAACATTGCCGCTGTCCGTAAGAGTGTAAAGGAAACTCCAAGGCAGTCGGTTTCTCACTGTGCACAAGACCTCTGCTTTTTACATACTTCAACTTGGCGAATTTTGCGGAGATTTGGACCTGAACCCGTACAAGATTCAACTGACTCAGAAGTTATATTTTTTATCTGCAGTATTGTTACCTATCTTGAACCACCGCATTCGTCTTGTTTTTATACTTGTAGGTTGTCAGGAAGAGATTGCTATTAACAAAGAGGCTAACCTTGATCTTATTCAGCAGATGCGGATCCTGTAACAGTTCAATCATATCGGGCAAGTGCGGCCTCATGCAGTCCACGGCGCCGCTGCCCAACTCCTTAACTTCAGAGCCGCTGGGACCAGCTGTTAGGAGGTCGCCTGTGTTCAGCTGAGGAGGTAGGAGGAGAGTGCAGCCGTGACCTGAGGGAGGAACATAATTTATTAGCTCTTAAATCAAATCTGTATATATGAAAAATCAATTGATGTTCGTTAGTCCAGATAAAACTCAAGAACGGCTGGACCAATTTGGCTTATGTTAGTTTTGAAATGTTTGTGGAAGTTCAGGGAACGTTGGAAAGATCGGTAAACATGATAAAATATTAGGAATAATAGTAAAAATCACAATAAAGTTTTTCTTAGCAAGCATTTCTACCTTTCAAACACTAAAATAATGCTTGACAACAGAACTACGTCTATCGGGACCGCTCGTCAGAAATTAAGATGCAAGATAACTCGAGTCAATTAATACGAGTAGGATAAAAACTAAACGACAAGGAAATCAGGATCCAGACTCAGCATGTGCAAGGTGTTATAGATAAGAGAAATCAAACAAAATGCTGGAAAAGCAAATGTTATAGGGTCTACGGCGTTATTCTGAATATTGTTTAATTTTTGAAAATTTTCTTTCTATTCCTTGAAGATCACCGAGCCTTTCAAAATGCTTAGACTAGTTAATATATCAGACTCGAAGGACCACTAACTTGTATGCTGAATAAAATGCAGGTTTAGAAAATTTCAACAAAGTTTTCATTAAATGTGTGTGGATTGTGTAAGGGTGACGACCTTTACACAATCCACACACACCGCAACAAAAGAATCGGTAGTTCAGTCACACAAATAATTAATACATGTTTCCTTCTTTCTATAGTTACTGGTTCTTGGGTACAAAACAAAGGGCTTGAAAAGGCAGCTATTCATAGGCATCAAGGTAATAGACTAACTGCATTACTGTAGTCGTCAACCTAATATCGGCCGCTTTTTATCGGAGTGTCAACTTGAAATTCACAAATAAAAAGACTCAAGAAGTTGAGACAGACTCACCTTGCAAGACATACTGTATAAGTATAAACAGGTTATCATCCGGCACAGTGGTCTTGGTCCTCAACGCCTGCACCAGTTCGTAGACCAGGACCCGGCAGACCAGCAGTTTATCCCGGTCTCGGCTGAAGGCTCTCACGCAGACCACAGACAGTTCTGATATGACGGATAGCTTCACCACGAAGTTCTGGATGCCGTAGCTGATGATCTTGGATATTGGTTCTAGGATTGCCTGTTGGAAGAAAAACAATAGTGAGAAAGGAAGAGTATTCGCTTGTTTGTTGCACATTGAGAAGTTAATTTGACGGAGTTGTGCGGGCCTACGGGGCGCTGTAGTAAAGTAAAGTAAAAATAGTCTTTATTCATGTAAACTTATTAAAAAGCACTTATGACAAGTCAAAACATAAAAATTAAAAAGTAATAATGTGATTCTACCACCGGTTCGGATGTGTTGATTGTGCCCAGGCCTGCGGGGCGCTGTACTTTGTGTCCGTGCTATTGACTGTACCTTGTGTCCGGGCGGTAATTTGTCATGCTATTGACTGTAACTTGTGTTCAAGCAGTAGTCTGTCATGCCATTGACTGTACCTTGTGTCCGGCGGTCATCTGTCATGTCATTGACTCTACCTTGTGTTCAAGCTGTAGTCTCTCATGCCATTGACTGTACCATGTGTCCGGGCGGTAATCGGTCATGCCATTGACTGTACCTTGTGTTCAAGCTGTAGTCTCTCATGCCATTGACTGTAACATGTGTCCGGGCGGTAATCGGTCATGCCATTGACTGTACCTTGTGTTCAAGCTGTAGTCTCTCATGCCATTGACTGTAACATGTGTCCGGGCGGTAATCGGTCATGCCATTGACTGTACCTTGTGTTCAAGCTGTAGTCTCTCATACCATTGACTCTACCTTGTGTCCGAGCGGTAATTTGTCATGCTATTGACTGTAACTTGTGTTCAAGCTGTAGTCTGTCATGTCATTGACTGTACCTTGTGTCCGGCGGTCATCTGTCATGTCATTGACTGTACCTTGTGTTCAAGCTGTAGTCTCTCATGCCATTGACTGTACCTTGTGTTCAAGCTGTAGTCTTTCATGCCATTGACTGTACCATGTGTCCGGGCGGTAATCTGTCATTGCATTGACTGTACCTTGTGTTACCGGTGGCGTCAAAAGGCGGCGGCGTTAAATCGTCCAGCTGTGGCAGCTGCAGCGCCGTATCTTATCTTATCTTACCTTGTGTTGTGGCGCGGCGGGCAGGCGCAGCACGGCGGCGGCGGCGCGCAGCAGCGGCGACACATCGTCCAGCTGTGGCAGCTGCAGCGCCGTATCTTATCTTATCTTACCTTGTGTTGTGGCGCGGCGGGCAGGCGCAGCACGGCGGCGGCGGCGCGCAGCAGCGGCGACACATCGTCCAGCTGTGGCAGCTGCAGCGCCGTATCTTATCTTATCTTACCTTGTGTTGTGGCGCGGCGGGCAGGCGCAGCACGGCGGCGGCGGCGCGCAGCAGCGGCGACACATCGTCCAGCTGTGGCAGCTGCAGCGCCGTATCTTATCTTATCTTACCTTGTGTTGTGGCGCGGCGGGCAGGCGCAGCACGGCGGCGGCGGCGCGCAGCAGCGGCGACACATCGTCCAGCTGTGGCAGCTGCAGCGCCGTATCTTATCTTATCTTACCTTGTGTTGTGGCGCGGCGGGCAGGCGCAGCACGGCGGCGGCGGCGCGCAGCAGCGGCGACACATCGTCCAGCTGTGGCAGCTGCAGCGCCGTATCTTATCTTATCTTACCTTGTGTTGTGGCGCGGCGGGCAGGCGCAGCACGGCGGCGGCGGCGCGCAGCAGCGGCGACACATCGTCCAGCTGTGGCAGCTGCAGCGCCGTATCTTATCTTATCTTACCTTGTGTTGTGGCGCGGCGGGCAGGCGCAGCACGGCGGCGGCGGCGCGCAGCAGCGGCGACACATCGTCCAGCTGTGGCAGCTGCAGCGCCGTATCTTATCTTATCTTACCTTGTGTTGTGGCGCGGCGGGCAGGCGCAGCACGGCGGCGGCGGCGCGCAGCAGCGGCGACACATCGTCCAGCTGTGGCAGCTGCAGCGCCGTATCTTATCTTATCTTACCTTGTGTTGTGGCGCGGCGGGCAGGCGCAGCACGGCGGCGGCGGCGCGCAGCAGCGGCGACACATCGTCCAGCTGTGGCAGCTGCAGCGCCGTATCTTATCTTATCTTACCTTGTGTTGTGGCGCGGCGGGCAGGCGCAGCACGGCGGCGGCGGCGCGCAGCAGCGGCGACACATCGTCCAGCTGTGGCAGCTGCAGCGCTGTTGCGCGCAACAATGTGTCTAGTTGGGTCAGTAAAGGTGCGCAGGCGCTGGCCGGGCCGAGCGCTTCGGGAGCCAGGCATTCCAGGTACATCGCTATGTTGCCCGCTATTACTGTTATTTGCTGGAAATAACATTTATCAATGGTTATTATTGTTTTTAGCATTTTCCATGCAGTATCTTTACTAAAAATCTGAAAACCAGAAAAAGACATTTTGTCATGTTGGCATCAGGCAGGAATCGAACCCGCATCTTTCGCAAACCGGGCGACTGCACTAACCACTATACTACCGAGACCAGACCGGCCGAATCGTTCTGGTATATTTACCCTATGAGCCAGGGTGATTTCATCAATGTTATAGGCATCCACCTCTAACAACCAGTCTGCCTGATGCCAACATGACCAAATGTCTTTTTCTGGTTCTTCTTTAATATTGAACAATGTTTATGGGATTCAATTAGGCAGTTATGGATCTCACCCCAAAATTCACAAACGGCAATCAAAGTCAAGCAGCCGTTACAATTTCAGCTATCAGTTTCTGATCTATAGACACTTTATGAGACGACATGAGTTGAGGGAGTGCTCAACTTTGATTAATGTTCGTGAATTCGCAGGTCAGTGGACTCTTGGTGATATCTTATGCACTGTCACAGAAAAAAACAGTAGATATATAAAAGTTGAGACGCCTAATAAGATTGCCCTTATTACACATTTTCAACTGGATTTCTTTGAAATCAACCTTCAACGGGCTTCACTGACTCGACCTTCAGCTCTACTACGACCTCTACCTCTACCTTACCAGATATTATGCTAAACAAATAACAACTTCGGGGCAAACTTGCTCCATCTAGAGCCAAAGGATCATGGCAGTCTCCTATACTCGTAATAACTTTGATTCAACTAATTTTTTAGCGTCTACTGTTGAAAAAAAGCAGAGTTTACATTCCGGTACAACTACGAGTATGTCTAAGTTACGGACTATAAGAAAATATATATTTACGTTGGAAGTTTTAAAAATAAGTCTTGGCTGCTGTTTGAAATTAAGGCTCTGTACTGGGGTCTGCCGGGGAGAATATCTGTCATTTTTGAAATCGATTGTGACAGATATAGTCACACAGTTAGGCCGCGCATAAATTGCGGTACGATCATTCGCTGCCTTCACCAAAGATATTTTCATTCCACCGCTCAAAATATTTCAGAATATTAGACAAAGGAAACCAGACCAAAAACGTTAAAAAAGTCACATTATGCTCCACGCTTTATCCGTCAGAAGCTAGGTGCTGCCAAGATGGTCATTTTCGAAGATAGGAATAACGGATACTGATGAAATAAACAACTTATTTGACAGTTTAGTTTTAGAGTGTTTTCTCTATGCTAAATTGCTAGGTAAAATAAAAGTATCAAGTGAACTCACATCAATAGGTAAAGTTTTCTTAGCGTTGAGCTGCTCCACCACGAGCTGAAGCGGACCACATGGATACAGCTCGTTGAAGTCCACGAACGCCTGCGCGATGCTCTTGAAAAACATCAGGCGTTGTTTCTCTGGAAAATAGAACTTATTTCAAACGAATAACCCCCAAATTCACAAACGCTAAGTACGCACTCACGCTCATGCTGTCCCGTAAAATGTCAATAGAACTGAAAGGGACAGCATGAGCGTAAGCGCGTGCTTAGCGTTGATTGACGTTTGTGAATTCGGGTGTTTGTCGCCTAAATGTTATTTTTGGCTTACATTTGCTATGCATTTTTTATCAATAGCTCTTGCATTCATTTGAATGATTGTATGATATGTGACATTTTATTGTCAGCGATGGTTTCACGACAAACTACGTGATTATTTAATGACCAACATTGCCGTGGAGGTTCACTGATGATTTGGAAAATGGTGAAGTGAATTCTAAATTTCTAAATTTCTCCACACAACTCTACACAACAGTAGGCCATACTGCGATCGCCAACCCGACTGCCAAGCATGGCGATTATGGCAAACCCCACCAAAATGAATGGGGAAAGGGGGCCCAGCAGTGGGCGTCTTACGGCGGATATGGAAGTAAGCACTTACCTGGCGTCCTCTGCAAGAAGACCTGAAGGAAGACGTTATTAGGAGCGAGCTGATGCAGCACACAGCGCAGGAACTGGTGCGCGACGAACACGGCGCTGCCGGGCAGCCGCGTGTTAGTGTCGGCCTGCCAGGAGTAGTTGCCGAGCTGGACCACCCTGGGTACCACATAGTGACTGATTTATTAACAACACACATGTTCTTATTTTCAAAAGAATTGTGTGTATTGTCATTTTTTTAAATATGATATCATATTGCATATATCGGCTCCGATGAGATAAGATGGCTTCGGAAAACAAAAATTCATGACGTATCTTGGAATGTTCAAAACATTACAATGTTAGGGTTTTCCATCGGTGTTATTTATAACGTCCGTTACGGTTTTCATTGCCAATTTATGTAAGTATAAGATTAGACCTAAAATACAGCCCTAAGAATTCGAAAGTTAACTTCAAACCACTGTTAGTTTTGCACACTGTTACTTTGCGTTCGTTATAATAATTAAGTTAAAATCAGTTCGTTTATAAAAACCATTCCAAAGAACTAAGAAAGAAGTCCTAAATCCCTCTTGAAGAAATATAATACGACCCTGTATCAAAAGCCTAGCTAAGATCCAAAACTCTAAACTCCATACCTGCTAACAGCGTGCAACAAAGCTGGCAACACAGCCGCGGCCGCAGCGGGCTCGCGATGCACAAACGTCGCTAATACAATAACACACAGTCCCAGTTCTTCATCACTATACTGTTCCACTGCTATACCGCATTCAGCACCTGGACGAAATAAGAAAAAATATTTAAAATTGTTGATTTCTTAAGAGAAACAGTCTTTTTTGCTACTTATGCCAATTATTTCGTTACGTCACAGTTTACCAAAATAGTCGGACAAGCTAATCTGTAAGCCTTCTGAAAGTGTGAGCCGGACTAATGTGTCCGTGACATATTAGCTCGTATGTGACTTGACGTTGAGAACACAAATAATACTCACGTAAATAAATGACTAGATTATTTATTACTGTTTACCTTTGCCGCATCATTCAAGAATTCTATTTGGCATATTAAACATCATCAAAACGGTGGTGTTTGGTTGTTCAATTTAAGCAGTGTTATATTTTGAATGAATTGTATCTTTTAGAACCTTCGATTTAAAACTTAATGAAAACAAAATAACAGCAAAATGTGGTGGCTAACACAGTGTAAGATAAGATAAGTGATATCTAATAGCAGACTTACAGCGGTAGCAGAGCGTAGACTCGGTGTTGCCAGGCTGCGCATGCGCCTGCTGCGTGCCCGCCTCCCACCAGCCGCCCGCGCCCTCCCCGCCCTCGGCGCCCTCGCCGCCCTCGCCGCCCTCGCAGCCGCTATCTGCGGATACAACAAACGTTATTTATTACTGGCTAAAGTTACCAAAAGAACTAATCGTTGTGGAGATCGTTGGGGAGGCGTATGCCCAGTAGTGGGCGTCTTGCGGTTGACATGACGAAAGTTACCATTAAGTAACTTTCGTCAAGTAACTTTCGTAATAAAGACCATTAAGTAAACAAGTTGATGGTATGTATGTAGCTACGTTCAAAGGCACACTGATTGTGGCCTTCATGAACGAAACATTTAGAAGCCGACATTTCACCGAGCCAATTCGAACCCATCCCAGTTAGCAGCAAATTGAACAATGAACACAAAAAAAACAATAAAAAAGTAGATGATCCGGCCAGACTTGAACTCGGTAGGACCACGATAAAGGAATATAACAGTATTGTGACTTCATTAAGTGTTTAAGGTTTTAATGGGATAACTAGTTTAAGCGGTAGGACCTCGTTGGAGAACTGTGTTTCTTTTTTAGGCCAACAGATGGCGTTAGCAAATTGCCGAATGAATTAATGCTGAACGACGCTATTAAGATTTTTCTGTTTAGTTATAAGTTCTAGCTATAAATTTTATTGAGTTGTCTTTGATTACACAGTCAGTACAAATTGGTTTGGGTTTTATTTCCATACTTCGACTACGTGTTCAAGTCCATCGTGCAACGTGGTTGTTTAAAATTTATTTATTTATTTATTTCTTATACTAACATTACAGGTAGGTACCCAATGCGATAGTATATCTACAAACTATATTACTTATGTGGGAATCAATGATGTAAAGTAATAGATTGATAAAGCGCCTCTAAAAACGTGCCAAAAAATGAATTGCGCATGTGTGAGTGATTGTCTATGTATGCGTTGACATCTGCTGTCATTTAGCACAATAGTGTTGGTACTTTCCATAACAATCTAACAGATTATCGAAATCACGAACAACAAATGAATAAAGGTATACTCGTATTCTTGAAAATAAAAGGCGGAGGTTCTTTATTATTTATTAGGTTTACTCGTTACATTGTTTATGATATCTAAACATCAACTACGAGATGAAATAATATAAACACCATCAATTATTATCCTTTTTTTAGGACTGGGTTAAATAGTATTTTGTTGGCCCGTACTCTGTAGATTTAAATTGTTTTTCTTGTTTCGGCCTAGGCATATAGTCTTTGTTAACATAAGAACACGGTGGTCTTGGTATCCTACAAAAATAAAGAAATTTTAATTTCATGTATCTGCTTTTTCAAACAAGTACGGTAGTGGTCATTATGATCGCTAAATTGCTCAAAAATGGCGCCAAGTATTGATTGTTATTGTTTGGTAGTTTTATTAGGCTTCTAGTCTGGGCCATGACTTCAGCTGTTAAAAAAATATCGACTACGTATATCGATATGTGTCATTCTTCATTTTGTACATCCCTATCGTAAGTGAGCAATTCAGTTTTTACACAAAATATTTTTCAATTCTTATTTAATTTCTGAAATAATAACTTATGCAGCATGAGGAACTAATATAATGGTAGCTGAAATGAATTAATTGAACTGGGTAGTGAAAATAATTGCTCAAAACATAGTTTGAAAAAACCAATTACTTTCTGTATTTACCTGTGAAACTTTTGCATTTCTGGATCATTTCTATGATTCGTTTTATATTTGGGCACGCAACAAACCACTATTTTATTTTTATAAAGCTTCATCCACTTTTATCGCCCACTTTACATTAATTTTGAAAACTAAAATTTCCCGCTTTTGGCAGTGGTGTGGTGGTGTAGTTTTCGGTTTGATTTTGGCAACAAATCTTGGGCATATCTCTGTCTCTTTTCCTCTTGTGTGATGTCCATATATGCAATAGTTTCTCTTTTCCTCACTTGATCACTCTATAAGTGTTGAAAACACGCTCTGGAAGCTCTATGGTGGGAATGGTTTGTGTGGAATGGAACGCAAGACTGAGTGAAGGTGATGAACGGGTGAACGGAGTGAGTTGGTGAGAAAGTATAAAAGGCTTACGGGGTTCTCATTTGGGCTCTCTCTCATACGTTGGATTGTTCTAGAAATAAACAGTTGAAATATCAACCGTAACCGTTGCTTTATTTACTCCACCCCACATCTTTGGGGGCTCGTCCGGGATGGATGGATGTAAGTAACGGTGTAACAAGAATTGCAAATGAAGACGGCAAAGACGACCTCAAAGACGACTAAACGAACGGGCAAGACGTGGGCTGCGCAACGAAGACGAGTAAGTGGGAGTGAAAATAACGACGAAAATCACGACGATTCTTACGACGATTGCATTGAAGACGAAGACAAAATGACAAATCCTCCGCAAAATTTTAACCTCCTACTGCTGGACGATGCCATACCCAAGTTCACAGGCACTGAGAAAACTTACTCCGCGTCGAAATGGGCACAGGACGTAGAAGATAACGCCGAAATCTTTCAATTATCCGCCCAACAAAAACTGCTCATCGCCCGCAGATCGCTCGCAGGAACAGCGGCCACGTGGCTAAGAACGGAGAAAGCTTTCAGAAATTTTGATGAGTTGAAGCAGGCGATAATGAAAGAATTTTCAGACCAGACGAACACAAAAGAAATCCACGAACAAATGAGCGCAAGAAAGAAAAGAAGAGAAGAAAGTTGCTACGAATACATGTTGGAAATGAAGGAGCTGGGTAAAAGAGGCAGGCTCGCTGACTACGTCGCCATACAATACATCATAGAAGGAATTGTGGATAACGAGAGCAATAAAATACTATTGTACGGCGCATCAACCTATTCGGAATTGAAAGAAAAATTAAAGATGTATGAAAATTTGAAGAAAAATATGAAAAAAGAAGAAATTGTAAGAAAGCCTAAACTAGAATTTCAGCGAAATAAGTCTTCCCAGAAACGCTGCTTTAACTGCGGTGACCTAGAACATCTATCATCAGCATGTCCACATCGTGAAAAAGGTATGAAATGTTTCCGATGTAACGGGTTCGGCCATATTGGTTCAAAGTGCACGAACATGGCAGCGCCGCCGTTAGCAACAAACGTGATATCGCCGAAGACAACCGGAAACGACATTCGAAAAGAGCGACCACAGACAAATAAAAGCAACGTGATGTGCATTCACTCACAAGATGGCCGGGAATGCTGCAATGGCTGTCACTGTCAAAGCTGTCACGGAGACGTTCACAATCTGTGCGGTCCGTAATGCGATTACAGGTCCATGAGCGCTCAAAGCGAAAACAGTAGGCGTCCCGAATTGAAATATCGCGTCAACAGTGCTTACAGTTCTGTCAGCGTGAAAACCAATTCGGACCGCTAGATAGTGACACATAACCTAACAATTTTTAAACTTTTAATTTCTATCATTCCCAGGTTAAACTTGCAGTTCTTGTGGTAAAACTTTCTGTTTCGTTATCACAGAAAAAGATTTGTGCTAGCAAAGATTTATTCTGAGGAATATTAGCAAAAATATTTTTACGCGAAAATGTCTGTTTGACGTTTCATCTATGAATCTGACATAAGGCTCACAGCGACAACGCTCCGGAGCATTATCGTTGTGAGCGCAATGGCGCCGTTAGTGACGTCACCCATGACGTAAGCTGTCTGACGTTAGATGGCCCGTTGGCGCGATATCTCAATTCGGGACGCTCTGTGAGCGCGCTGTAATCGATTTTGACTCAATTCGGAACGCACCCAATGTAAGCCAAGATCAACAACAACAAACAATTATGAAGAAGAAGCCTGCAAAAGAAGTGAAAATAGGCGAAAAAATCTATTTGGCGCTAATAGACTCAGGCAGCGACGTGAATTTCATCACGGACGACTTCTTCAGGCAGTTAGGATCACCAGAGTGCGACGTAAACGTGTGCGAAAAATTAAGTGGTTTCGGTCAGTGCATGAAGGTGAAGTGTTTAGGGCTGTGGACAACAACAATCGAAATTGATGGACAGAAATATTACGACGTGCGTTTTTATATAGTGCCGAATGACTCTAGTCCTTTTAAGTTGGTGATAGGTTACGATTTTCTCAAAAATGTAGTGGCTGTTTTGGATGGGAAGTCTGTGTGGATCAAGGCGAAAGACGAAGAATGGTTGACTAACATGTGTGTTGATAATCATTTTATAGGTGGAGGTATTGACCCAGACTTGGAACAAGCAGTCAAGTCTTTGGTGAGTACGTACAATCCGGTTCAGAAGAATGAAGCTCCAATTGAAATGCAAATAATCTTGAAGGATGACACACCAATTGCTCAAAGACCGCGACGCTTATCTTTGAAAGAGCAGGAAGAAGTGGATAAACAAATTGGTGAGTGTCTTCAGAACGGTATTATTAAGCCTAGTTTTTCAGAATATGCAAGTCCTTTGGTTCTTGTTAGGAAGAAGAATGGTAAATGGCGAATTTGTGTTGACTATAGACGTTTAAACGAGAAAATTTGTAGAGATGAGTTTCCTTTGCCAATAATAGATGATCAGATTGACAAACTAGTGAATGCTAAGATTTTCAGTAAAATTGATTTAAAAGATGCATTTTTTCACCTGAAAATAAAAGAAGACTGTACAAAGTACACTTCATTTGTAACACACAATAATCAGTATGAATTCACTAGAGCACCCTTTGGCCTTTCAATATGTCCGAATTATTTCACAAGATTTATTAATATCATTTTCAGAGAGCTGATATCCAGGGGTTGGTTACAAATATTCATCGACGATATAATATTAATAGCTGAAACGTACCAAGAAGCATTTGGAAGACTGAAGACAACATTGGAGGTAGCAGCTGATCATGGACTAAAGATTAACTGGGAAAAGACTGAGTTGCTGATAACTAGAGTGGAATACCTAGGCCATGTGATCGAAAATGGAACCATAAGACCTTCTCCAGATAAAGTTGATGCTGTTCTCAAATTTCCAGAGCCTTTCAACATAAAGCAACTTCATAGATTTATTGGCCTGACCTCCTACTTCAGGAAATATATGAAGGACTATGCGGCTATTGCAAGACCACTTACAGACTTATTAAGAAGTAATGTGAAAAGTTTCGAATTTAAAGAGGAAGAAAGAAGTAGCTTTCAGACATTAAAGAAGATGCTGTCAGAGCATCCAGTGTTGAGGATATTTGATCAAAACTTGGAAACTGAACTACATACTGATGCCTCACAACAAGCATATGCAGCTATTTTACTGCAACGAGATCCTAATGATAAAAGCTTACATCCAGTATATTATAGCAGCAAAAAGACTACAGATGCAGAAAAGAATTATTCCAGCTATGAATTAGAAGCTCTAGCTGTCATTGAAGGTGTCAAGAAGTTCAGAAGATATTTATTAGGCATCCATTTCAAGATAGTAACTGACTGCCAGGCTTTCGAGTTAACATTGAAGAAAAAAGACTTAACACCAAAAGTTGCAAGATGGGTTATGTTATTGCAAGAGTTTGACTACACTATTGAACACAGAAGTGGCACTCAGATGCGTCATGTTGATGCTCTTAGCAGAAGTCCATTTATATGTGTCATTACAAGAGGAATTACTGAGAAAATAAGAAAAGGGCAGCAACAAGACGAAGGTATAAAAGCCATTCTAGAAGTTCTAAAAGAGAAAGAATATTCAGACTACTATGAACAAAATGGTCTATTACACAAAGGAGAGGAAGGACTGTTGGTTATACCAAAAGGAATGGAAATGGAAATATTGAAACAAGTACATTCAAATGGACATTTTGGAAAAAAGAAAATGTTAGATATTGTCAATAAAGAATACTATATCAAGGACTTGACAAGGAAGTTAGAAGAGTTTATCACCACTTGTATACCATGTCTTTTGGCCATGAAGAAACAGGGCAAGCAGGAAGGATTTTTGAATGTTATTGAAAAAGGAAACATACCTTTGGAAACTTTACATCTCGATCATATTGGACCACTTTCAGAAACTAAGAAGAAGTATAATTATATCCTAACAATGGTAGACGCTTTTACGAAATTTGTGTGGTTGTTCCCTACAAAAGGAACCACTACTAAAGAAACCCTTGACAGATTGATTATTCACCAGCAGAATTATGGTAATCCATCAAGAATAATTACAGATCGTGGTACAGCATTTACAAGTAATGACTTCAAAGAATATTGTGAAGAAGAAAATATTAAACATGTTCTGATTACTACAGGTGTGCCAAGAAGTAACGGCCAAGTTGAACGTATACACAGGATTTTAATTTCAGTATTGAAGAAACTATGTATTGAAGATGAAACTCAATGGTACAAGCATGTGAGCAAAGCACAGCGTGCCATAAATAGCACTTACCAAAGAAGTATAGGCATAAGCCCATTTGAGTTGTTAACAGGCGTTAAAATGAAGCAAAAAGAAGATATAGAAATTATAACGTCGCAGGAAAGGCAGAATTACTGAAGCGCCAAAATAGGCATATTGAGTTATATATATATTCGGAATCAGCGTTTTTTTCTGCGTCGATCAGTCTGGGTCTCACAGCGGTACGAGCACTTTTTTGGCGTTTAAGTAAATGGAAAAAAGAGGGATTTTTCATCAGCCCGAGTTCTTAAGCGACACTTTTTTGGCATTTTATTTGTGCCTGTCGTATGAGCATTTTTGGACTACTCTAAAAAAACTTGAAAGTTGGTATAAGTAATTGTGAATTGCTGTATTTTTACTAAGTAAGGCTTGTAGGAATATTAGTATTTCCATTTTTATGCAGGAAGTGGCGTATAAGTAATTTTGCCTTACTGTTATTGAGGAAATTTTTGACTTTCAGTATCTTTACTGTGAAGTTGTATTTTAGCAAAAGTTATAGAAGTAAAAATAAAAAGCTGGCCAAAACCCCATTTACGTCGCTAAAGTAAAAAATATGGAGCTACAATACTTATAAATCTGATTATTATCGGCGCGTACGCCGGGTATCAGTCAGTCTGCTCGACAGAGCCACAGAGAATACACGTTTGACGGTATTTCTTGCCGCTCAAATAGATCGAGAAGATAAGAGAATATTGGTGATAATAATGCAATAACGAAAGCCTTAATCGGTTAGTTAGCTATTTATTAGTAAACATTTTTAGTAATTCACGTAAGTAGATATAATTATTAGTAAAGTCACCTTGGGTAAGTACCTAAATGTCTAATAATTTATGAAAATTGCCTAATTGTCATTTGACGCTGGGATGTTAGGGGGCGAACCTCCATCTATCGCCCCAAGCCAACCTCACCACAACTGACTGACCCTGGCAAAGTACGCTGCGGCTGACTCGCATCTGACGCAACTCAAATAGGAACTTGGGAATATCAGGTGGCACATTCTAGCGTTATGTGAAGTTCGAAGAGAGGGAGAGGACATCATAACGCTCAATTCAGGCAACCTGATGTACTTCCGAGAGGTAGACCAAAAAACCCAATGTGGCATTGGATTTCTGGTTAATAAGTCCCTAGCTAACAACGTTGTGGTAATGTCCAGTGTGTCAAACAGGGTGGCGTACATCATCATCAAGCCCACCGAGAGGTATAGCCTCAAGGTGGTGCAAGTGTACGCACCGTTCTCGTCACACTCGGACGATGAGGTGGAGGATATGTACGATGACATATCGAGGGCCCTCCACTCTACTACCAAGACCCATTTCACCGTTGTTATGGGGGACTTCAATTGCAGTGAATCGGTAGTACAATCCCATGAACAACAAATCATACATACAAATCCCTTTTTAACGCAGTTCATTTTGAAGGGAGAACTCCGGAGGCGTGGAGTAGAAGTGTGGTCGTCCTGTTCTTCAAAAAGGGAGACAAAACGCTACTGAAGAACAATTGACCCATTTCCCTTCAAAGCCACGTCTAAAAGCTGTTCTAAAGGGTGATCACGAGCCGCCTTGCGCGAAGACTCGACAAATTTCAACCACCGGAACAGACATAGACCTCATCCACACAGTGCGGCAGATTAGACAGAAAACTGCAGAGAGTAATCAGCCCCTGTGTCTGTGTCATTTGTGGACTTCGAGAAGGCCTTTAACTCGATTGAAATTGGGTCTGTTCTGAAGTCTCTGCAATGATGCCAAGTAGATTAGCGATACATCCAAGAGATGAGATGTCTTTACAAAGCCGCCACTATGTCCGTCCAAGTACATAATCAGCAAACAAGTCCTATACCGTTTGCATCGAGATGTGAGACTAGGGGATGTTATCTCCCCGAAATTGTTCTCAAATGCAATGGAGGATATGTTCAAGATGCTGAACTGGAAAGGACATGGCATCAACATGAATGGCGAGTACATCTCTCATTTGCGATTTGCTGTCGACATCGTCATCGTGGCAGAAACGCTGCACGACCAACAACTGATGCTGAATGACCTAGCTGACTCTTCTGTGGGCATCGGTCTACGGATGAACTTGGACAAAACCAAGGTTCAATGAACATGTCCTACCGGACCTGGATTACGGTAGACGGTGCCGTACTCGAAGTTGTTCAAAAATATGTATACCTCGGGCAGGCACTGCAGTTAGTTAGAAACAACTTGGAGGACGAGGTAAATAGTATAATTCAACTGAGTTGGGTAGCTTTTGGAAAGCTGCGTCGAGTCTTCACATCGTCGATCCCGCAGTCCCAAAACGCTAACACTAACACGGCACGGCTGGTCCACAAATTTAAAGTCACTCAGCGGGCTATTATGGAGAGGACTTTGTTCGGCGTTTCTCTGCGGGATCAAAAAAAAGTGAGAAATGAGGTGATACGGCAGAGAAGCAAGATTATCGACATAGCCCACCGGATTAGCAAGCTGAAGTGGCAGTGGGCTGGCCATGTTAGCCGTAGAACCAACCACCATTGTAGTAATCGTGTTCTTGAGTGGAGACCGCGTCTCGGCAAGCGTAGTGTAGAACGTTCTCAGGCAAGGTGGAGTGATGATTTACGCAGGATGGCTGGCAGGAGCTGGATGCAAGCAGCCAAAGATCGAGTTCCGTTGCGTGTAATAGGAGAGGCCTATGTCCAGCAGTGGACTGCAACAGGCTGATGATGATGATGTTATTTGACGCTGGTTCTATCCGTTGTAAAATTATGTTACAGAGAGGTGTAAAGGTTAACTTAAGATTACCCAGCTTATGTTAAGATTATTTCTGAAGAGTGTGTAATGTTGGTTTCATTATTGAAAATGGCTTGTTACCATGTGGTGTCGGTCGATATATAGTACCACACTATTTACAAAACTGGCCGAGTCGTTATTGCCAACCTCAGTTGATTCCTTTGGGCAAAATTGCGGGCCAGACTTATTTTTTAACCTATTATGTGCCACTGCCGGGCCAAAGTCTCACCTAAATTCATCCACTCTTCACGATCTAGTGATTTATTCGGCTAGTATTCAAGGAATGTGTCTAAGATTCAACTCATTTTACAAAACTAGATGGTTCATTAAGCCTTTTTTTAAATTTATATGAGACTTACTATACCTTTCTATTAAGTAAGAAACAGAGTTTTTACAAAACGTACGCAGTAAGACTGAAGGCTAGCACGAACCGCTAACGTTTCGGCAATCGAAAAGTAAACGTCTTTAAGTATCGTTTACTTTTCGATTACCAAATGGTAGCGGTTCGTGCTAGGCCTACAGGAACCTGTAACTGGAATATCAAAAACACCACAAATGGAAACAGCCTCAAAGCCAGCAGTAGTTAAAAGTCTGAAATTTAAAACACCTAAAAAAATTAGATCAACGTTACTTTCAGTCTATGAAAATTAAAATAAAAACTTTATTTGAATTGCCAAAGACTGAGAAGAACAAACCAAACAATTAATAAATAAAAAAATATACGAAATACCAGCGGTAATTTCATTATTTCTTGAAACTATTTCCCTCTTATAGGAGGCCTTTGCCCGGCTATCTATTCAATTTAAGACCTGAGCTCTTATCAGATAAGGCATTCCAGCTCAAACCCATCTCATTGCCATACTAGTAAACGTAATATTTTAAAAAAGATATTAATTTTCATAATCGTAAGCAAATAAGACTACTCTTACATATTGACAATGGAGTATACGTTATTATTTATGGTTCAAGTAACTTTAATTTTGGCACTTCAGTATCTAAGTAGCTATTATTGTGTATAAACTGGAGTTACAAGTAGTTTTAAAGGTATGATTAGACAAAAGTGGTTATCTCTTACGTCGTTTTACTCGAAATATCTAAAACAATAACCTACTGTTGAGGATTTTTAGTGATTCAACATAATGAGCCGATCACTTTATAAGTCGTTTTGACACGCTGACACCAGACTTATAAAAGTCCTTTGAGTAATTTAGGATAGCAAACATTAGATTATGGTTATAGTTCCAGAAAATTTGCCGTCTTCCATTTTATATACGTAAGAGCTTTAAGTGATTTTGGTCGCTATAAATATTTGACTCAAATGGCGGTTGAGAAATTTTGCTTTACTGTAAATTGGAGTCATTTTTACTTAAGCGCCACTATATCGCAAACCAGCTGTCTCATTATTATGGTTTGTACTTCTGGACATAGAAAATGACATATTAATAAAAGTTTACCTTGACGTCATCGAAATTCGAATGCTGGGAAAAAAGTTAGGAATTAAAAACGAAAAAAAAAAACTTTAAACGGCTTTTTCTCGAAATGGCCATTTGGCGCTTCAGTAAAGTTGCCTTTCCTGCGACGATAAGATTATTACAGCAAGAGGAAAAGGAAAATTTTATGATCAACAGAGAAGAATTGAGAGAAAAGGCCAAAACTCAACTACTAAAAGTACAAGAAGAGAACAAGAAAAATTATAATAGGAAAAGAAAAGAAAGCAAAAGATATAAAATAGGAGATTTAATTTGCATTAAAAGAACACAGTTTGGAAAATGTCTGAAATTGAAACCAGCTTTCCTTGGACCATATAAAGTTACACGTGTATGTGGTAAAGACAGATATGATGTAGAAAAAGTTAACAGTGGATCTGAAGGACCTTCGAGAACTTCTACAGCTGCTGACTATATGAAGAAGTGGCCAGATGTTGGTGAAAGTGAAGATTGATCTGGTAAATTTTGAATTTAACTAACTTTATTTTATTTCAGATCATTGGATTTAACTTTCTTTTATTTTAAGATTTTTGTATTTAGCCAGAATGTTGTCAGATGATGTGTGATAGTTATAGGACAGCCACATTAACTTAGGAATGATTTAAGTAAAACTGTATTACTTACCTATTTGAGATAAATAAGTATTATGTTGTTAACTTATTTACTTAGTCTAATATCATGTTTAAGACTTAAAGTTTTGTTGAGAAGTGTTTAAATGAAACAACACTTATGTTCAGTTATGTTTATTTAAATTGAAAGAAATATTATGATAAAGAAACATTATGTATAAATAGGAAAAAGTTGCATTTTTGGTTAAGCTGTATTAAACTAAAAATGAATTATCGTTTTTGAAATTGTTAAGTTTTTTAAGTGTAAACATGTAAGGGGGACGATGATTTGTGTATTGAGGATCTGTAAGATGATGAATGAGGTGTATGAAGAGTCGATGGCTGACTGAGGACAGTCAGGTTACAGGATGGCCGAGTGTGGGAATGGTTTGTGTGGAATGGAACGCAAGACTGAGTGAAGGTGATGAACGGGTGAACGGAGAGTGAGTTGGTGAGAAAGTATAAAAGGCTTACGGGGTTCTCATTTGGGCTCTCTCTCATACGTTGGATTGTTCTAGAAATAAACAGTTGAAATATCAACCGTAACCGTTGCTTTATTTACTCCACCCCACACTTATTATCTACTTAGGTATAAATTTTGGGCGGTTGTGGGCGTGACTGCGGAGAGGCATGCCATTGCTGGACCCCCATGGGAACGGTCGTGGCAACCTGTCCTTGAGTCAGGCACACATCTATTCTTAGCATCTGTCCGATGCTAAGTCTGGCGAATGGCCTTGGGGGAGAGCGCAGGTCGTGATGATCCCCAAGGCAAGGCCTGTGTACTATCCTTCTCGAGGTTGCTGCCCGTTCTTGGTCTGATTCCCTAAGAAACAGACGTAACAGAAAACTCAGGCCGGACCACTTCCAACCCCACCCCTCCCATCCCAGTAGCTAGGTACCACAGACCTGGTGCCTTTGTGCCCGGGTCGAGGGCCCAAAGCTTAATCCTTCCCAACCTTCCTATCCCTGTCCAAGAGGAGAAAACCTCTCTAAAAAAACCCCAAGCCAAGGCGTGACCGACCGTGCCGATGGCTGCGTGGCTGAGGGGGTGCTCAGTCTCGAACGGTGGACCTCTGATACCGGGCGACCTCAGAGTGTATAAGCCTTACCCCCGCATGCTGGGCTCTGTGGGGGTGGACCACCTTTTCCCACGCTACTCGTGGGAACTGGATGAATAGGTTAGGTTCTCACGGAGAGATAAGGGAACATAGTGGTCCCCTATCATTGACCACAGAACAAGCCGTGTTGGCCTCTGTGGTATCATGCAGTGACATCGATGACGACGATAGGTCTCATCCACTCGACGCTGTCATGATCACCGCCGAAGCCGTCCTGGGAACACTGGTCCCGGGACTGACTTCGGACCTACAATCATAACTATGATAAAAATTATTCAGGCAAACCTTCACCACGCGAGAGGAGCGTCGGCTGTAGTGTGCCAGACTTTCCTTAGCGAGGACTTGGGCATTGCCTTGATTCAAGAACCGTGGCTTAACGGTGACACGGTGCGTGGACTGACTGCCGCAGGGAATGTTCTTTATTACACCAGGGGCACACGTCCAAGAGCATGTATGGTTCTTAAGAAAAACATTAAGTTCATGCCAATCCCAGAGATCAGCTGCGACGACCTCATAGCCGCATATATCTCTCTACCTGGCCTTGCCGGCAGGAAAACTGTTGTCTGCTCAGCATATCTCCCCGGCGAGGCTCCTGATCCGTCACTTCAGCTTCAAGCACTTGTGGACTACTGCAGGGAGCAAGAAGCGGAGCTAGTTGTGGGTTGTGATTGCAACGCGCACCACACTAGCTGGGGAAGTACGGATACAAATCATAGGGGCGAAATACTTTATGATTTTTTACTCAGTAACAACCTGTATGTCCTCAACGAGGGTTGCGAGCCGACCTTCGTTACGAGGAGTAGGCAGGAAGTACTAGACATAACCTTCTGTACTGGGCAGATCCAGAGACGCATAAGTCGATGGAAAGTCTCAGGGGAAGTCTCACTATCTGATCATAGACATATCAGGTATGACCTAGGAGGCAGTGATGAGGCTCCACCCACTGCTCCCTATAGGAACCCTAAGGCGACCAACTGGGGCAGATACACTGAATGCCTAGGCGAAAACTTAGGGGCTGTCAATAAGAGCATACGCTCAATTGAACAGCTAAACTCTGCTACAGTGGCAATAACTAAGGGCATGATTGAGGCCTACGAAGCTAATTGTCCGCTCAAGCAGGGCCACCGGGGACACAAAAATATCCCAGGGTGGAACAAGTCCCTCTCCCGGCTCAGAGCCAGAGCTCGCGACCTGTTCAACAGGGCAAAGCGAACAGGGGTATGGGAAGAATATTCCAAGGCTCTCACTGAATACAATAGGGAGCTACGGAAAGCAAAAAGACAGTCTTGGAGGAAGTTCTGTGAGGAAATCGAGGGCGCCTCCCAGGCGGCCAGGATACACAAAATACTATCCAAGACACCCACGTCGCATCTAGAACTTCTTAAGAAGGCGGATGGGGCGTTTACCAGCTCAGCGGAAGAAACTCTGAAGCTACTGGCTCAAGTTCACTTTCCGGGCTCCTACCAGATCACTGACAGAAACCCTCCTCACATTATTCCTGGAGCACCCCGGCCAAGTTCGGAGGACTGGAGGAGGGCCTCACAGATCTTTAGACCCAACCAGGTCAGATGGGCCATCAACAGTTTCAAACCCTACAAGTCTGGGGGTGTTGATGGAATCTTTCCCGCACTTATGCAGAAGGGCATCGAGGTCCTTCTGCCATTCGTGGTAAAAATATTTAGAACCAGCTTTGCACTCGGTGTTCTACCTAAAAATTGGACCAAGGTTAAGGTAATTTTTATACCGAAGGCAGGGGACAAAGACAGGTCCCAGCCTAAATCCTACCGGCCAATTAGCCTAACGTCTTTTCTCCTAAAGACGATGGAAAAGGTGCTGAACCTGCACATCAGAGAAAGTTACCTCACGGTCAACCCTCTGCATGGGAGGCAACACGCCTACAGATGCGGTAGATCCACGGAATCCGCTCTGATTGAACTCACGGACAGGATTGAAAGGGCCCTGGAAGACAAAGAGATCGCCCTATGCGCCTTTCTCGACGTTGAGGGGGCCTTTGACAATACCTCGTCCGACATTATCATCAAATGTATGAAAAACAAAGGCGTGGACGAAACCACCCTTAGGTGGGTAGAGTCCATGCTGACTTCAAGGACGGTAGAAACATCCCTCCTTGATGCACGCGTAGAGGTCAAGGTGACCAGGGGCTGCCCTCAGGGTGGCGTCCTGTCACCACTAGAATGGTCCATTGTTGTGGATGACCTACTACATCGATTAAACAACGCGCACTTTACCACGCAAGGGTACGCGGACGACCTGGTGATCATGGTGGTAGGCAAATGTCAAAACACCATATCGGGTCGAATGCAGAGGGCGCTGCGTTTGGTAGAAGAATGGTGCCAGGAAGTGGGCCTGTCAGTAAACGCTGACAAAACCACACTGGTACCATTCACCCGCAAACGGAACCTGGAGGGAATCCGCAAACCTACCTTGTTCCGTAAACCCATAGGGATCTCCAAGGAAGTCAAATATCTGGGAGTAACCATGGACCAGAGACTGACATGGAACCCTCACATAAGCAACATTACCCGGAAGGCACGTATGGCCCTGGGGATCTGTTGCCGTCTAGTTGGCACCAAATGGGGGCTCAACCCCAAGGCTGCTTTCTGGATATACACTGCCATAGTGCGACCCATGATCGCCTATGCTTGCGTGGTTTGGAATAAGAAAACCACTCAAGTTACAAGCAGTGTTTTACTCGGCAGGGTGCAACGGCTGGCCTGCTTGATAACCACTGGGGCCATGAAGTCCGCTCCCACGGCAGCTCTGGAGGCCATGCTGTCGCTGTGCCCTCTCCACATCCATCTGGGGATGGAGGCTAAGGCGGCCATGCTGAGAGTGCTGAACAATGGGGGTGGCAGGTTCCAGTCGAAATGCATGGTCAACCTGAAGGCTGAGCTGCACAGGATGCCTGTTATGCTTATGCCTAAGGACAACATGCCCATTCAGTACCACTTCACAAAATGGTACAGTGTAGAAATCCCGGGGAGGAACGAGTGGGAGGAAGGATCTCCCGCGAAATTCCTACCGGGAGACATCGTCTGGTACACCGATGGATCCAAAATGAATGGTAGAGCCGGCTACGGAGTCTACGGCGAGAGGCCAAGGGCGCGCATATTTAGCAGCCTAGGCGTCCACGCCACGGTATTCCAAGCGGAAATGGCCGCCATTCTTCACTGCGCACAGGAAAACCTGGAGCGCCGGTTCTGGCACAGGAGTATCTACATACTCTCTGATAGCCAGGCCGCTCTTAAGGCTCTAGCCTCAGTTGAAATCAACTCGAAACTTACCCTGGATTGTGCCCAAGCGTTGAACAACCTCGGCGCCAACAACAGGGTCACGCTGCGCTGGGTCCCGGGTCATTGCAATATCCCTGGGAACGAAGCTGCAGATGAGCTGGCCAGGGCTGGGGCGGAATCCACCAATCAGGCCCCAGAGCCGATGGTGGGTATACCCAACTGCGCCCTGCGTCAGCCACTAAAAGCTCGGGCGGAGACCCTTGGCATGCTGGCCTGGACCAATACAAACGGACTGGTGCACGCCAAGGCTCTGATAAAGGGCTACTCACATAAGTTCACCGCGGAGGCCCTAGGGATGAGTAGGGGTCAAATCAGAACCCTCACCAGAACCCTAACAGGACACTGCCGGTTGAACAAACATGGTCACAGGATTGGGATCTCAGAGGTCCCAACCTGTAGATTCTGCCAGGACATGGACGAAACGCCGGTCCACGTCCTCTGCGACTGCGATGCGTTATCGCAGCGTAGATACCGCGTGCTGGGGAGTCACTTGCTTGCTCCCCAGGACGCCAAGAACATCACTCCCGGGAAAATAGTGCAGTTTATGAAGGCTGCTGGCCTGGAGAGTGATCTTTAAAGGGATGATGGCCACAATAGATCAGTAATGGTCGCAGTGGCCTATCGCTCAGGCGACATCCCCACCCACAACGAATAACAATAGGTATAAATTGTTATAGCACAATACATTTGTAACAACTTTTTCGAATTCACTCAAGGAACAAGTAAAAATATCAACGACTTCGTGCACCTGAAATGTTTTGTTACGTGCCTACCTACATAATAGCACGTAATTTGTTATATTTTTTTTAAAACATTATTCCGCTTTTTCCTCCAAGTAATACTCCTGGATTATTGAATAAATGAGTAGACAGGGTGAAGGATAGTGACAGACAAGTGAAATAGGTGGTTCCGCGGCAGATTGAATAGGCAGGTTAGATAAGTAAGTAATTCGTGAAGTGCCTTAGGTCGGAGTTTCATTGTGCGCACGATACGTATCAATTGGTAGTGAGATTATGTACCTACATACCTACTCTTCGAGTAAAGGATTTGCTCACTCAATAGTTTTCTTAAATAGCTAGTCCGCCGCAAAATTTGGTTGATTGTAGTTAGGTATTGAGATAGAATAGTCAATATTATTTAGGGTAAGTTGCACCATAGTAGAAGTTAAAGTTAAAGTTTTTGTCAAATTTGACAATTTGACGTCATTTTTGGGCCTAACCGGTAACTTTAACTGAAATTTTGATGATTGTCATTGTTAAAGTCAGATGGTGCAACCCAACCTTAATGTGTCAAATTTATAACTTTGTTTTTTTAAATACCAAATTATAAACCAACTTAGCGTGTTTTATGGAATATATCCTGTTTCCATTCACATACGAATTTCATTTCTTCAAATAGAAATACAATATTTACCATCACAAAAAACAATTTCAAAACAAGAAAGAAACAAGTATCCGTATGTGTGAAAATACTACAGGCGGCAGCCCTATCGCGTGGCGACGGACCGCGCGGCTGTAGGCACTTAACTCAAGGACGGGGCCGAGTCATATTACTGTTTTATTCCTTTACCGTGGTAGGACCATGCGGTTTCCATGCCAGAGTGATTGACACCGGGCGACGGCGCTCTCTTTTTGTTAAAACTTTTAATGACTAACAAATACATAAACTGTCATCTAAAAAGAGAACTCATAAACAAACCTGTGGATAGCGGCCTTGTCGCCGTGTGGTGGTGGTGCGGTGGTGAGCCCACCTGCGCCGCCTGGCGGGCCAGCCGCCGCGGAGATGCCCCACGGGACCTAAATGTCACAGAAACATTGTTATCATTATCGTACAATATACACAGACACACGCCGTAACAAACTGAACATAGTTTTTGATGGCTGAATTAATTGAATACCTAACTAAAAATACTTAATTGACAACATGTTTGTTATCTTATGAAGTTTGTATTAAACTGTTTAAGAGCAATGGATTTTGTAACGACATAAAATAAGTTAATAATTTTTTAGGGGTACAAGTTTGAGACGAACAAAATGAAAAAATTGACATGATGAGGAAAATCAGAAAGTATGGGAACAACTCAGTTTATTTATTTTATTTTTATTTACTAGGTAAAGTCACAGATAACAGATTATGAAATATCTTCTTAACAATTGGTATTGCATCGTTTTAAATCTGACACCTATTTTCGACAATACACAACTTATGTTGCTAAATAGAAATTAAATAATTACTAAAGCAGGAAAATGTAACTACTAATTGGATTTCTTTAAAGATAACCTGAACGAGCCAATATTGCTAATTTGCTGATTGTCAATATTGCAATATTGCCAATATTGCAGTTCAAAGGAATCAGGGCTGATTTTGACGAAATCAAAAACAGTGCGATCTTTAAATTCTGTGCTGAAAATGCAAAGATGAGACATTGGCGGCAGATTGAATTTTGCAAATAGGTACCTACCTGTTTCCTTCAGATGATAGTTTCTTCGTCAAATCTTGAGGTCTAGGCTGCGGAGTAGGCGTTGTATCTTGTTCCGACCGACTTGAGTCTGTTTTGTCTGTTGAATCGTCTGGAATAGAATAGCTGAGATTGAAACGTTGTTATAGTTTGGTATTAATCAGCGGAACATAGCTGTTCAATAATGAGCTTTATCGTAATGGTATAAATAGGTACAAATTGTTTTGTAGAGGTATTAATACCCACCTGGTGGTAAACTCAACGCTTCTCGCACTCTGTCCACAAGAGCATTGAATACTGGATATTGTTCCTTATTTGGCCTTGGGCCGATCGGCAACAGTCTGTAATAAAATCATAATATTTAACCTTCATTTAAGTTGAATCAATCGTCACTTTCATTATAAAATGCACATAACAATTTTAAAGTAACTCTAGTGTCTTTCGAAAATCGTTATCATTGTGTCATCAAATATTTCATCATCTCATCTGTCACGTTCGGCAGTCCTGGCTGACGTAGTTAGATGTCATTCGTTAAGCCTAGTCGGAGGCCTAAGGGCGGCTTGATAACATCTGACAGTAAGGTAACCTTACACCCTTCCAACAACCCGCACTGAGCTCGCGTGTTGGAGTATGCTCGCGCCAGTTAGTCAATCAATCAATCAATCATTTATTTGTTAAAACTTACTTCACTCTTAAACTATGATCTTCGACTGCTCTTTTCTTATTATGACATACTATGCACTAATTTTGTTCTGCCAGAATACCCTCGTATTAAAATGTATAGTAATCGCGTGCTAATTCATTGCGTGCGTGTTTGGTAGCTGATGTGCTTGTGCCCAGCTGTAGGTCGTATAGAGAGCGTTGTTTGTTTGTTAGTTAGTTGCATACCTCTCCGGTGGGGGGATGTGGAAGGGCTGGTGCGGCGGCAGGTGCAGCGGCGGCGCGGCCGTCCACGCCAGCTCCATCTTGGAGAGAGGGGACTCCGGAGATGCGTACGCCAGTCCACCGCATTTCACTAAGGACGAGTTCACGACTTAGTACAATATTCATTTTTGTATTTTGATTAATTATACCTAACTGGTAATAAAATAATATTTTTATTTACTCAGTTTTGCTTCTTAGATGATCAACTTTAAAAAACGCTACCGACTTCATCAGAAAACTATGACTGTTAAAGGTAGGTGCTTTACGGACGACGGAGCTGGCAAGGCCGGTCTTTTTGATCGCGAACGATAGCGCAATGGGAATCCAATCCTACACTTCAAACGCCTACGAAGGGCAAAAAGCCCGCGCCGCAGGTGCTTGCCGGGTACTTAAATGCTATGTATTCGCGGTGAGGGGCAGCCGCGGGCATCGGCGGGCAGACGCGGTCTTTATTACCGCCCCACAACGTCGTCTACAAAGCGCATTATGGTGCATGGACCTTTCAGAAGCTCAGAACAAACTTTTCACCCGAGCGAGTGTAACTTGGCGAGCTCGGCGTAAGAAAATCCGGTTGCTATAAGAGGTTGAGAACCTGCCGCTTACCATATCAACTGGTGAAACTGTTATAGCCAAATGTTGCTTTTGCTATGGCGAGTAAAAACCACCATTTACTTCCGCTTACCATATCAACCGGTAAAACTGTTATAGCCAAAATGAGTAAAAACCATCATTTTATCTTCTTGAGCCGTAATTCAATTTGTAAGTACTATACTCGGATTTTTAATTGTAGTCAGTGAAATGACATTTTCAGTGTGGCAGGTTTTCAGTCCCAAATAAATAGTGATGTGGTAAATCGAGTTTTTACTATTGAAAGTTAGTCGATATTACAGCCTGGCAAAAAAGTCGTAGTGAATGACCACATCCCACTTCCATATGTCATTACTGGCAACACACACTGGTCAGACTTTCGTCTTGAGCCATAGAGGTATTTCGGTAAACTGTATTTAGTAAATAGATTTTCAGTTTCAAAATGTTTTGTTTCTGTATTATATTATTTACAGGTAAGAATTTCGTTTTCGTTTATTAACAGGTCATACAACTGGAAAAGTTTGGGAGGATACAACAGTAGAATCTTCCAAACAAGCGTTTTCTAAAGGTTTGACTACAGGCCTAAAGGGCCCAACCGGCAAAGGACGACGCCTTATAATTTCACATATAGGCAGTGATGAGAGTTTTGTAGATTCCGGTCATGAAGAGATGAATTCAGAGTGTTTTGAGAAATGGCTTAAAAGCATTTTGCCAAAATTAAATCCAAATGCGGTGCTGGTATTAGATAACGCACCGTACCATTCAAGAAAAGTCGAGCGTATCCCCACTTCAAACTGGCGGAAGGCTGATATTGTTCAGTGGTTAGATGAAAAACAAATTAAATATCAACCTACAATGATAAAGGCTCAATTAATCGAAATAGTAAAATTACAAAAATCGAATTACGAACGCTATGCTGTGGAAGAGTTGGCCGCTGAATACGGTGTCACAATCCTGCGTCTGCCACCTTATCACTGTGAGCTCAACCCAATAGAGTTAGTTTGGGCTCAAGCAAAGGGGTACGTTGCCAGGAACAATAAAACTTAAAATAAAAGAAGTAAAAAAAATATTTGAAGAAGGCCTGAAAGAGGTGACGCCTGATAATTGGAGACAGTGCATACACCATGCCATAAAACAAAATGTGTCAACTCGACCAAATTATTGACCAATATGTGGATTCCTTCAAATGTAACTGATTCCGATTCTGAATATACCGATTCAGAATCGGAGTCGGAATCAATAGCAACAGTAACGAATAAAAACGTATAAAATTACTTGTATTTTGCTGACTTTCAAGTCTTAGTGTTAATTCCCCTGAACCTCTTTCAACATTTTTTTCCCAGCTATGGTTATAATTTTTTAGTGAGAAGTTTTAATATGGAGGTAGGGCGCATATTTCTTAAATCGTATTATTTAATTCGTTTTGTACCTATTAAATATTTACAATTATTTAAAAAAGGCTTTGATACCTCATAAAATAAATCATGACTAAATGTCTAAGTCTAGTGATTGCCGAACGTCACTATTGTAGCGGGTCACCCTTTTTTGTATCAGTCACTGTTGAAGTTGTCATTTTGCTGACTACAATTATTAATCGTACTATACTGTAGAACTTTTTTATATGCTGTAGAAAAACGAATATTGTTCACCTGGGCTACGGTGCCTCGGATGGTGATGAGCTGCCAATCCACCATCTCCGTTGGAAGAAGGTGCGGTATCCGGGGATGTACTGCTGCCAACTGAGTAAGACGAAAACATATTTTTATTTTTAAAATGTTAGAAGCTAATTGATACTGCAATAGTTACAGCGATGGGCTGTTATGAGTCTGAAATTCTAGCTTCATTTTGATGTGAGTTTGAACGTGAACAGCTACTTATTTTTTTTTAAATATTGTTTCATGGTAATTTTAAGGTTTTTTCTTTCATTTAGAACAATTCGTAAAAGTATTATCTTCAGTCTGAAACCATCCACATCTGAACATCATAAAGGAGCGCCAACAGACACGATCCTCTGCTTTCCTCGTCCACTCTTTTTTTTAGGTAGTCAGTCCATGTGGCGGGTGGCCGTTTTGTCCGTGGTCTCCACTCCAGAACGAGTCAAAGCCTCAAATAACATACAATTAGATGCATCATGCATCACATGAAAAAAATCAAATTAATTTGTAATAAACTCACCCACAATCCTCTTCTGCTTGCCCAGTATCTTAGCCCTCGGCGAGGTCTGCTGATGTAGCTGATCGGGCCAGATCTCCACCGACTGGCCGCTCATCGGCGTCGACTTCCTGCAATAACATTTGCAAGGAGCAAACGAAGAAACGGAGATAACATTGCCTATGACCTTGCGCGGTCTACGCCAACCCACACCCCACCATCAAGAGTGGGTCTAAGACCATCAACTTGTGTCTCCCTTTCGGCGAATAACGTCAGGTGGATTACCAACTCCAGACAAAGCGGAAAGTTTGTGTGATCCTCGATAGTTCCCCCCAAGCCTATCAGAATCACCCAAACTTGGACTTTGACTGATGCCGGAACCGGAATTCACCGAAAAGCAAAACGGAAAGACAGTGTCAGTGCTTTGTTTACGTATTCAGCTCGGAAAAAGGGCCCAAATCCAAGATCATACGCGAACAAACCGACAGAAATTCACTATCCGAAGCCTACGCAACAAGTTGAAGTTACTCGCTTCAGTAAAGTACCCTGAAAACTTTAGCAAAGGGGGTGACTTCGTATCTTAATTACATTTGACTGCGGATAAGTAAAGATCTTCAGTTGCAGCCGAACACAGTCTTTCCGGCAGAAACAAGTTTATCCGTTCAGCTCAGCATACTCAGCCATACTAAGTAGAAGGGGGTCTTATCCTGGCTGCAGACCGCGCAGGCAATTGCTAAAAATGCTAAAAGAGGCTTCTTTCCTTTTTCTTCCAACATTTTTAGCGTGTTCCTCCGTTCCCCTTGCTCCGTGGCAGACAGTACCTGAGGGTAGCGTCATACTCACAAGTTGGAGGAGTCGCTGCCGATGGACACTGAGGAGCTGGTGGACAGCTGGTGCGCCGAGCGGGACCCGAAGGGTGCCTGGGGACAATACATATTTATTTTTTTATTCATAAATTTTTTTTAGCATATCTCGGTCCGAAGTTGGACATAGGCTACTCTAAAATGTGTCCATCGTGATTTATTAGCCAGAAACTTAGTCCAAGTTGGTCTCATCGTGAGTTATGTCAGCGGACCATCTACAGTCCCGCTAATCGAAGTAATACATTTTGAGCTGTCAGCAGCAGCTGTCATTGGAAATTGTAGGTACTTTAATCCAACAGTAATATGATTCATGAGCAGTGGTGTGACTTTTAAGACTAACAAAACACTTGAATCCTTTTAGCATTGCATTAAGTTCAATTTCCAATGTCAATGGCAGCTGTCAAAATGTATTTCTTATATTCGTCGAACTACTGTATGAGGTCTTCCAACGCTTCGCTGACTTGTTCGCAATTTAGGACACAAATTAGCTAGCTATTTTCAGATATATTCCTTAAACAGTTCAATCGGCGGATTTAATGCCTAAAGTCATTTTCTACCAGAGGTATTACGAGGGCAATTTGTTTCAAGGATGCCGCACTGATTTATTGCCGCGTAGAAAACATGTAAAATTATACATCTTAAGTTTGTATTGAAAAAAGATAGTCAACTTACATTTATCTTGCTCAGTGGATGATGAGACGTGGCAGCCGGCGTTTCTATTTTAGGTGGGTCCTCATAGTGCGAAGGTTCGTCGAATGATCCCTGTCAATTGTAGAATTTAGCATATTAACCCCAACAATGTTTGTCTTTTGTATCATTACTAAATAAAGGTTCTGTACAGCTGTAAGCAATGATATTTTAATAAAAAAGAGGTAGATAGGTTATATTGTAAACGTGTGAACAAGATAGCATGATTATTTACTAGAGCGTGAACGAGACAGATACATGTTGCGCAGTGTTGTCTCAAACTGTCAAGAATTTGCTCAGGAACACTAAAGTTCTGATTTCAGGAGCCACTTTTTTGGCACAAGTAACATATCTACCTCTTTTTCATTACGATGTCATTTGCTGTAACTTGTAAGTGTTTTCAACAATAAAGTTTACCGGGGCAGTGCTGCCGTGTACGGTGGTGTCAGACTTATCGCTGGTCTCCGGAATGGCGATCAGTTCGCTTTCAGATGACTCTTGCTCTAAGCTCCACTGTTGATATCTGGGTAATAAATTGGTCATATTTATATTAACAAATCATTCACCAAACAAATCAAATTTGTTAAATGTGGGTACATTTAACAAATCACATTAATGTGACTTATGGTAAGTTAAGCGGAACCAGAAGAACACAAGAGCATAACTCAAAGATATAATATTGCAAAGTTGAAAACACAAGTTTGCTAAATATTTCATGAAAATAGGTAGCCTTATAATAAACTACGTTCCTCGTTAGGCACTTCCCAATTAGGCACTTCAAAAAAACTTGTTTGCTAGTTTGAAAAGCGAAAAAACTTGTGGCACACAAAAATTATGAGACTAGCCTTAACGCAGAATAAATAAATAAATATCTCTGGACATTATTACACACAACGCCATCTAGCCTCAAGATGAGCTAATTGAAGCTCGTTTTTTATGGGATACTAGACAACGGATAAATGTACTTAAATGCTTTTTCTTTTGTAAATACATACTTAATATACATAGGAAACACCCAGACCAATACAAACGAACATATTCATGAACACAAATGTTTGTACTGTGCGGGGATAGAACCCGCGACCTTTGGTGTAGTAGCCGACTTTTCAAAAATTACACCAAATCGGGCAAGAATGGGGCAAACTAGCCGATTTCTCCGGTATGATTGATCCTTCGACCCAGATACTCACTTGGTAGTTTTGGCAGGTTCTTCCCAGTGCGTGTGCATGTGTGCTGGCGACTTGTGCTGTAGTTTGGGCTTGCGGTCCACGCCCACAAGTGGGCTGCAGCTGCTGCCGGCTGCCACTGTGGTAGTTGTTTCTAGCTCCGTCTTCAACGAGGGCTGACTTAGGTCTAGAAATTAAATTGATGTTGTTATTATCATTGACGTAATCAAGACGTCTACTGTGGAATGTAGGGTTAGGAATGGGAGATTGCCGTTGTCTAGTATTCCAAAGCACAAGCATGCATACAAGCTTTGCTTAATTTGGGGCTAGGAGGCGCTGTGCGGAATAATCTATATATATAAAAATGGATTGCTGTTCGTTAGTCTCGCTAAAGCTCGGGAACCACTGAACCGATTTGGCTAATATTGGTCTTGAAATATTTGTAAAGATCTAGGGAAGGTTTAAAAGGTGAGTAAACATGAGAAAATGCTAGAAATACATTGAAAAACCACAATTTAGTTTTCTCTAAGCAAACGTTCCTACCTGTCACGTGACACCGAACGTTTGACAACAGAACGAAGTCTGTCGAGACAGCTAGTCTATATTGTATAAAAATGGATTGCTGTTCGTTAGTCTCGCTGAAACTCGGGAACGGCTGGATCGATATGGCTAATTTTAGTTTTGAAATATTTGTGAACGTCCAGGGAAGGTTATAAAGGTGAGTAAACATGAGAAAATGCTAGGAATATAGTGAATGAACAACAATTTAGTTTTCCTTAGCAACAGTTCCTACCTGTCACGTGACACTGAGAGTATGACAACAGAACAACGTCTGTCGGGACAGCTAGTTTCGTGATATTTATTTGTTGGATGTGCGCTACGGGCACGGGCTGATAAGTTGTGCTCGGTCTGAGTCTTTGTGGTATTTACCTAAGTGGTTACTAGTTTACATAACACCATCAAAACTTACTTCACTTTGCTTTGATGCTGCCTCATATTATTATTATTATAAAATAAGTTTTTGTTGATCGAATGCCCTGGGTTCTAGGTCCTAGGGTTTCAGAACACACTATTTAGCTACTTGTTTGTAGCCTCTGTGAAGAAACACACGCCATTTGACGTGGTCAACTTTCAGTGATGAATTTATTTGTTGTGCATCAGTGTGCGAAACTAAATCAATTTGCAAATTTTCAAATTGATACACAATACAAATACAAATTGAGAACAGATCTCGTAAGTGATAAGACTGCCTAAAGGAGTGGTCCGTTTTGAGTCAAAAGTGATAATAGCGCGCACACGCGTCCCGAATTATATGAGCGTGAGCGCCCTAAATTATACATTGGTTTCTGTAATTGATTGCAACTGTGAATGTTTCCGTACACTAAATAATATCTATGTACGGTGGGCGGCACATCACGCTACCCATTTCCGGTCAGTCCTCCTTGCTCCATTTCAAAGAAATGATATTTGGCAAGAGCGAGAGGAAAACCGGAAATGGGGTAACCTGATGTGATGCGCCGGCACTGGTGGTACTGCGCCTCCAGCGTGTGCAGCACCGCGCGTGCTGTCGCCTGTACCTCGTGCTTGGTGCGCGTGCGCGTGCGCGTGCGGCACGGCGCGCATGGGCGGGATGCGCCGGCACTGGTGGTACTGCGCCTCCAGCGTGTGCAGCACCGCGCGTGCTGTCGCCTGTACCTCGTGCTTGGTGCGCGTGCGCGTGCGCGTGCGGCACGGCGCGCATGGGCGGGATGCGCCGGCACTGGTGGTACTGCGCCTCCAGCGTGTGCAGCACCGCGCGTGCTGTCGCCTGTACCTCGTGCTTGGTGCGCGTGCGCGTGCGCGTGCGGCACGGCGCGCATGGGCGGGATGCGCCGGCACTGGTGGTACTGCGCCTCCAGCGTGTGCAGCACCGCGCGTGCTGTCGCCTGTACCTCGTGCTTGGTGCGCGTGCGCGTGCGCGTGCGGCACGGCGCGCATGGGCGGGATGCGCCGGCACTGGTGGTACTGCGCCTCCAGCGTGTGCAGCACCGCGCGTGCTGTCGCCTGTACCTCGTGCTTGGTGCGCGTGCGCGTGCGCGTGCGGCACGGCGCGCATGGGCGGGATGCGCCGGCACTGGTGGTACTGCGCCTCCAGCGTGTGCAGCACCGCGCGTGCTGTCGCCTGTACCTCGTGCTTGGTGCGCGTGCGCGTGCGCGTGCGGCACGGCGCGCATGGGCGGGATGCGCCGGCACTGGTGGTACTGCGCCTCCAGCGTGTGCAGCACCACGCGCACCAGCGACACCACGCGAGCGCACATCGGCCCGTTGCTGTAGTGATACTGAAGGGGAAAGAAACAAAGACAATCCATCAATCAAGCAGTTACAAGTGCTTCTAAATCGTCATGAACTAAATCAAACAAAATACACTTAATCATAGACTAAATACTATAATAGGAATAATAAGTACACAAACAGGCCAAGCAAGAAACTCAGCAATTACTCTTTACAATATGTTTACATTCAGACATTGACTCAACCGTACAAAAACGAATGAGAAAAAACTAGTGTAAATACAGAAAATAACAACTTCAAAACCCATAAATTATCTAAAAAAAAGGGTACTCAAACATTTTATAAAGGGTCAATCAGGACCCTGCGATTTCGTGGAGTAAATCGCGGCGTTCTTTAAGAGACACTTCGGGTCTCGCACAACGCAAAGTTTGACCTTCAGGCTTACTTTAGAAGCTCAACTTTCAGTCTCACATGGAGACGTTTTTTAACATGTCAAATGCATTTTTATTCCACACACAGTTTCGTCCAGAAACTTTTAAGAGGACCCCTTAGTAAATGCTTCGAATTTTTATCATTCCTAATGTTGCCAGTTCATTTTGAACAATGGCGTCATGACATATTTTACCAGCCTACGTAGAAAAGACTTAATTACCTATCCATTAATTTAATTTTGCAAGTTGTATTTTAAACTTTTTTGAGTGAGTGAGTTTTAAAATAGCAAACTATTTTCGCCGCCAAGCTCGTCCGCCACCTTATTTTTTTTTGATATCAAACTGTTCCTAAAATCCAGACTACACAGCGCAAAACTCTTTGTATCGCCTTATTTCACTGAACACACGTACCTTGTAAGCGATCACGGTGAGCGCCATCAACCAGTGGCGGCGCACGTGTGGCTCCAGCGCGGCCAACGAGTGTGTGGCGGCCGGAGGACCGGTGGCGGCCACACTGCCACCGCTACAGTACTGCAATAGATACATAATATTCACAATTTAGCCGGCAGTCGAACTAACTTTTTATAAATACCGCATAATATGACATGTACTGTACCCTACCTAAAGCAAATAGAGTATGTATTTGAATTTGAGTTTGAAAAACCATTAAATGATATGACCCAACTGTAATTTGCATTCGATTATTCGACTTGGGAATTATTTCAGGCCAAGAAGGGGCAAAAGCTACTGAGATGTTTCCTGTCTCTCAGGATGTACTTTTTACTTGCTACGATACTACACATCAGAATCTGACGTTTCATGAACAAGTTCAAGATGTTTTCAGACTCATTCAATAGTAACTCAAATGCACTCGCACATATGAAAAAAACTAGCTGACCCGGCGAACTTTGTTCCGCCTTAAGAAACTTCACTTAAAAAAAAGATACTTAAAAAGTATCCTATGTCCTTCTCCTGGCTCTAAACTACCTCCATGCCAATTTTCAGCTAAATCGGTTCAGCCGTTCTTGAGTTATAAGTGGAGTAACTAACACGACTTTCTTTTATACATATAGATAATGAGAAAGCAAGATGAGTCTCATAATCTTAGCAAATGGAGAGGTTTGGAAAGAATAAATACTTTCTTATATTTACCTGTAACAATAGCAGCGTGGGTTCAGCAATTTCCGCACCCATTATATGGTTTTGATCCAGCACTTGTGGTAGATTCGCCATAAATGCATTGAAGATTGAGGATTGCCTGATAAAGTAGAAATTATATTTGAATGATGAGGTATAGTGATCGGCCCATCAGGCTACCCGTTTTCAACTTTTATCTCACTCTTGCCAAATGACATTTATTTGCTATTGATTTTAGGCACTTTTTAGGAAGATTTACTGAAAATGTGAATTTTGTCATGCCATTGAATCAATCAAAAAAATGATCGAAAGTTTACGAGGTATAACCAGAAAACAGTTTTTGTCGTTTTAGAAAATTCTTACAAACACGTAACATCTTGTCCTTTCTACTACAGACATTTTTTTTTAGGATAATGTTTCGTTTTAAAGAATTGTTAATATGGCGGAAACGGCTATTCAACTCCCACTAACATCTGCAAACTTACCTCAAAGTGAAAGGCGAAACAGTAAAGTACTTCTCAGCCCAGCTGTACCCAAGCAGAGAGAACAGATGTCTCAAGACCAGCTCCTGCTGTTTGGCAACGGCTTTGTCTTCGGTAGGATGCGCTTGGTCAGACCTACATATAAATATAAATATTTAGCGTGGCCCAGTGTTGTAATACTCTGGCTTGGACGTGTGGTCCTGACTTCAAATCTCGCCGAAACAACTAGTTTATGTTCATTTTACATACTATGAATATACATTATACACAAATACATACTTATATTTTAAACATACTAGCGTTATGGGCAACTGTAAGCCGGTTTATTCAATTTTTATATGAATAAATAAATACACTTGCGGCTCAAACACATTTTAATCAATTCGGAGCGGTTGGTCCTGAAAGCAAAACGTCCTCTTGTATGAAACGACCATAACGCAGTAAGTCATGGGAGCAAATAGTCCGCAATTGAAAAAGCTCTCGAAGTAAATCGTCACTAATTGAAAATGTCATGCAAGCAAGACGTCCTTAACGCATAAGATCCTTTTTTAACTCGTTAGCTGTAGCGGAAAATAAATAAAACCTATTCGGAAGAAGAATGAGTTTTAAAAACAAACCGTCTGCAATTGACATTTTGATTACATGAAATCTATACATATCACAAAAGTAGGAAGTGAAAGAGTTTGTTTGTTTGTTTGAACTTATCTCAGGAACTATTAGCTCGTTATTAGTGGAGCAGGAATAACAAATGTGGTAAAAACGGTGATTTTTTTTTTTACTTTAGCCGCTTGCGCTGTGTACTTGAAAGGTAATAGTTACGCAAAAATATGTAACTCAAATATAGATTATAGATAATTGTAGATTCAATATTTTTTTCAACATGGCGTAAAAATGCACCAAAAATGAAAATGCAATAGTTCTCAACCATTACAACCACATCGGTCGTCAATCATAATAATATCAAATGAAATCGTTATATATTTTCAATCATTTCATCAGAAGGATTAACATTTAAAAGAACATGATGGTGCTATCACACTCTTAGATAGAATTGTTGTGATCATTAAGAAATTACTGATAATTTTCATGTAATTGTCTATTTATCAATACCTACTCTGAGTTGCCCCCGTCAGTTTTCTGGAAGAAAAAAATGGAAAATTCGAAACAATTTCTAAACTACTATATAAACTGTCTGTCTACGACAACATATTATATTTCTTAGATTACCTATCTTAAATCCGTAGTATTTTATGGTAGACTCCTTTAAATAAAATATCCACAAAAGTTGTCCAACTTTTGTAGAAATACCCAATTAAGGAAGTAAAGTTAGTTGCTATACTACTAAATAATCTGTGAAAATTGTAAGACTTTCTGTTACCGTTATTAATATACCGTAAAAATACCCAGAAGAAAAAACACGTTTATTGTATGGGGACGCACCTTTTGAATTGCGGACGTTTTGCTCCCTTGACCATTTCAATTACTGTCATTTGATACTAAGGACGTATTGCTCTATTGACAGATGCCATTTTGAATTACGGACGTTTTGCTCCTATGACATTTTGCTTTCAGGACCACCCGCTCCGAATTGATTTTAATAATCACATGACTGTCAGATGTGATGGTCTAAGCCAGTATCCACGCTATAGTAACTTCAGTGACTGTAAGTAATATTTATGTTTCATTTTTTGATTTCTAAGGGCTGTAGATTTTAAATAAATAATAAATAGGATAACCAACAACGAAATACAAATTATAAATTACAGGTCTGAAGAAACCTTCACATTACCTTGAAAGAAACTGCATGAGTAAGAAGACCAGTAAGTTGGTGGTCTCTCTGTCTGCTTCCTCGAGGTCGATGGCCTTGGGCAGAGCTGAGCTGAGGGTGTCTTCCGTCGACCGGCCCGATAGAGAGTGGAAACCATCTGGGAAGATATTAAACTCGATGAGATTAGAGTGCCCAGGGAAATTCTCTTCGTAGAATGGTAAAGATTGTGGCTGGCTTCAATCATAATCAGAGGTCAGAATAAGGTAGTAGTGTGATTTATTGACCTTCAAAGGCATGCCTGGGTACCCATTTCCGCCCATTCCTACTTGCTCTGTTGCAAAGAAATGTCTTTTGGCAAGATTAAGATAAAAATGGGTAGCCTGATTTGCCGTTGACTGTATTTGATACAAAATGTTGGTATCAAAGTGGACGAGCACGAGATATGAAGAGTTTTTTGAGATAACTAGTTTATTTTTTATTACGTTTGACACTTTTCACAAATCGCAATGTTTTAGAAAGATCCAGCCGTTGTTGAGTTTAGTAAAGGACTTAGGGAGTTTCTGGAATATTCCGAACCGGCTTGGATGTATAGGAGAAGGCGCCCGTGGCCTGGGTCAGTCTAATTTCAACAGCTATACAGTGCAATAGTGTTTTAATTATGCTTCTGATTCATTTCATGTGTCTTATATACAGGGTGTCCCGAAACGTGACGTCAAGCGGGCACGGGGTGATAGGCTAGGTTATACCGGCTCTGGGAAAAATAAAGAAAAAAATCTATGTCACTTGGTTTAGTAATAATAATAATATTTTGATTTTTTTTGTAAATCGACACCCTTGACTAAGTTTTCATGTACTGTACTCACAAATTACCAAATTTCGCAGCGTTTTATTTTTTTATGTTATCCCAGAAAACTATGCTTTTGATTGCAGTCACTTTTATGATGATCAATATTGGACATTTAGTAAAAAAAAAAAAAGTTCGACTGAGTCATGGTCAAGAATTTTTATGTCAGCTAACTTCATCCCTTATTTTCTTTAAAAAACTTTACTAAAGCATGTTTGGCAAGTTGTCTAAAAAAATAGCCTATTTAATCAAGATTTCAAAAAGGTAAAATACTAACTATTTCCTTGTCTTATGTTCCCATGAAAAATATTATGAACCATAATGGGTCGTTCAAAACTTGAACTAGGTGAAGTCTTAAGTATGCTATTATTGGTTAATGAAACAAAAAGTGACTGTAGGTTAGTAGCCGTAGCAAATAAGCAATGTTGCTAAGCATTCCATGCCTGGTCGGTCAATGTGATGGGTGACCATTTTGATTTTTTTTTTCATAGTATCTCCGTACACATGACATTAAGCAGAAGTCAGTCGCGAATTTTATTCAGAGGCCTTAGGGCGCCTTAATAACATCTGACTACATGGCTCAATAGAAGCTCTGGCATCTTACTTTTACGGTAAATGCCACATCACGCTTACCATTTTCGTTCAGTTCTCCTTACATACATACATACATAAACGGCCTATATCCGTCCCATAGTTGGGCACAGGCCTCACCTCAACTACAAGGGTGGGCGCTAGACATACTCTAACACGCGGGCTCAGTGTGGATTGTTGTAGGGGTGTAAAATCAGTGAAAAAAGTTATTCTCAGATGTCATCAAGCCCCCTAAGGCCTCCGACTAAGCTTAACGTCTGACAGCCAGCGATATTAATCGGGACGAACTGCCTAACGCGCCTTCCGAAGTACGGAGATGTCGGAAAAATACATTACTAGTCATCCTTGCTCTATTGCAAAGAAATGTCATTCAGCAAGAGCAAGATAAAAAACGTAAATAGGTAGCCTAAGATGCCGGTGACTGTACCACGATTCACACTTAGCTCACTCTGCCCACATGTTAGAGTATGACGTTGTAGCAATACGGGATAGTTCCGTTGACCGTAAGCATGAACGTTGAGCATAAGTAGAGACACTTATGCTCAACACTGGCCACACGCAACGTCTTCCGGGACCATCCGCTTAACGTGCCTTCGAAGGACGGAGAAGCTATAAAAGATATTTAAAAAACATAATTGGAGTGGTCACCCATCACATTAACCGACCAGACATGGAATGCTTAGCAACAGCAATCATTGCTTATTTGCCACCGCTACTAACCTACAGTCACTTTTTGTTTCATTAACCAATAATAGCATACTTAAGACTTCACCTAGTTCAAGTTTTGAACGACCCATTATGGTTCATAATATTTTTCATGGAAACATAAGACAAGGAAATAGTTAGTATTTTACCTTTTTGAAATCTTGATTAAATAGGCTATTTTTTTAGACAACTTGCCAAACATGCTTTAGTAAAGTTTTTTAAAGAAAATAAGGGATGAAGTTAGCTGACATAAAAATTCTTAACCATGACTCAGCCGAACTTTATTTTTTTTTACTAAATGTCCTATATTGATCATCAAAAAAGTGACTACAATCAAAAGCATAGTTTTCTGGGATAACATAAAAAAATAAAACGCTGCGAAATTTGGTAATTTGTGAGTACAGTACATGAAAACATAGTCAAGGGTGTCGATTTCCAAAATTTTCAAAAAGATTCATATTATTACTAAACCAAGTGACATAGATTTTTTTCTTTATTTTTCTCAGAGCCGGTATAACCTAGCCTATCACCCCGTGCCCGCTTGACGTCACGTTTCGGGACACCCTGTATAAACGGCCTATATACGTCCCACTGCTGGGCACAGGCCTCACCTCAAGTATAAGGTGGATTGAGCCATACTCCAACACGCGAGCTCAGTGCGGATTATTGGAGGGGTGTAAGGTTAGTGAGTAACCTTAATGTGAGATGTTATCAGGCCGCCCTAAGGCCTCCGACTAGGCTTAACACGACTGACATCTACGACGTCAGCCGGGACCAACTGCTTAACGTGCCTTCCGAAGCACGGAGATGCCCGAAATACACATCACTAAATTTCGGTCGGAATGGTCACCCATCCCATTTCCGACCCGGCGTGTGTTGCTATACAACAGCGATTATCGCCGATCACTGTCACAACTGCACCACGGGCACCTTCAATGTGTCTTGCAGTCCTAATAATTAATCTTACTCGTAATTTTAGGTATTTTTAACCAACTATCTTACCGTGCGTGTTGTTGGACCGCAGCGAGGCCAGTGGCTGCGGCGAGTACTGGCGAGAGTAGACCTTCTCGCGTCCTGTTAAGGTTCATTATCTAACGCGCGTACATTACCGTGCGTGTTGTTGGACCGCAGCGAGGCCAGTGGCTGCGGCGAGTACTGGCGAGAGTAGACCTTCTCGCGTCCTGTTAAGGTTCATTATCTAACGCGCGTACATTACCGTGCGTGTTGTTGGACCGCAGCGAGGCCAGTGGCTGCGGCGAGTACTGGCGAGAGTAGACCTTCTCGCGTCCTGTTAAGGTTCATTATCTAACGCGCGTACATTACCGTGCGTGTTGTTGGACCGCAGCGAGGCCAGTGGCTGCGGCGAGTACTGGCGAGAGTAGACCTTCTCGCGTTCTGTTAAGGTTCATTATCTAACGCAAGTACATTACCGTGCGTGTTGTTGGACCGCAGCGAGGCCAGTGGCTGCGGCGAGTACTGGCGAGAGTAGACCTTCTCGCGTTCTGTTAAGGTTCATTATCTAACGCGCGTACATTACCGTGCGTGTTGTTGGACCGCAGCGAGGCCAGTGGCTGCGGCGAGTACTGGCGAGAGTAGACCTTCTCGCGTTCTGTTAAGGTTCATTATCTAACGCAAGTACATTACCGTGCGTGTTGTTGGACCGCAGCGAGGCCAGTGGCTGCGGCGAGTACTGGCGAGAGTAGACCTTCTCGCGTTCTGTTAAGGTTCATTATCTAACGCGCGTACATTACCGTGCGTGTTGTTGGAGCGCAGCGAGGCCAGTGGCTGCGGCGAGTACTGGCGAGAGTAGACCTTCTCGCGTCCTGTTAAGGTTCATTATCTAACGCGCGTACATTACCGTGCGTGTTGTTGGACCGCAGCGAGGCCAGTGGCTGCGGCGAGTACTGGCGAGAGTAGACCTTCTCGCGTCCTGTTAAGGTTCATTATCTAACGCGCGTACATTACCGTGCGTGTTGTTGGAGCGCAGCGAGGCCAGTGGCTGCGGCGAGTACTGGCGAGAGTAGACCTTCTCGCGTCCTGTTAAGGTTCATTATCTAACGCGCGTACATTACCGTGCGTGTTGTTGGAGCGCAGCGAGGCCAGTGGCTGCGGCGAGTACTGGCGAGAGTAGACCTTCTCGCGTCCTGTTAAGGTTCATTATCTAACGCGCGTACATTACCGTGCGTGTTGTTGGAGCGCAGCGAGGCCAGTGGCTGCGGCGAGTACTGGCGAGAGTAGACCTTCTCGCGTCCTGTTAAGGTTCATTATCTAACGCGCGTACATTACCGTGCGTGTTGTTGGACCGCAGCGAGGCCAGTGGCTGCGGCGTGGCCAACAGCTGGCCGAGGCCGAAGCGCGACGTCTTGCGCTTGAGCAGCGGCGCCGAGTACTGGCGAGAGTAGACCTTCTCGCGTTCTGTTAAGGACCATCAATAAGATGAGCTTTTTGATTGGGCGCGGAACGCCAACTAACCAGAACTTTGAGGAATATGAAAGATTGCTCTGACAAAAACTAAAAAAATAATTGTGTATTTTATTAACAGAAAATTAGTTTAGAATTAAAATCAAAAGATACTTACATTATTCAATGTATAAATATCTTTTTCGTACATTCATATTTAGAAATAGTTACTTCTTACGAATAATTACATCTCTTAAATACAACTTTAAACTGACACCATTTTCATTAAGATCTGTCGTACTCGAAACCAGTTAATTATGTCGTCAGAACAACGTAAACTTATTGATAAAATAACAAAAAAATAATTGAATTTATAGCCATTTTCAGTGGAAATCAATGTGTTTAAACTTATTGTGGTTACACATATTGTTGCGGAATGTCGAAAGTCATGATCCAGCATGGTTTGTTTACATTTCTTGTCTAGTAACATCATTTCACATTTTTTAAACACTAAATTTGTCAAAAAACTGTAAGTGGAATTGGTAATTAATACGTTTTCCTCACCTCCTTTAAAAGAGGAAATAAGATTTTGATGACACTGCTCTTTTTCAAATCTTCAAAAATATGTGAGCACTTTATATCACATCTACTTTGTTGAAGTTGACAAATTATAAATATGCTGTCAAATAAGCCAGTATGACAAAGAACTAAATCGTTTGTAGGTCTACTTCAAATGATAACTGTACATTATTTCAAAAACATTACCATGCCTGGTATCCGGGTGAGGCGGCATAGTAGCAGGCGCAGAGATGGTCCTCTTATACGGCCACTTGGTGCCGAACGAGGCACTCAGAGTGTTGACGTTCGGCTCGCGCGCCGAAACGCTCAGCGCTTCGTGCGCGCGGCGAACTTTGTACATGAAGTATTCGGAACTGGTCTCACTGCTTACTAGCTCTGTTGGCAAAATATTAGGAAGTGAGTTGGAATTATTATAAAAATAACAACCTCAGAAGGAAGATCATTCGGACAAGAAGTTAACAAGACATTTACAAGTTGTCAAGGGGCCAGATAGGTGCAACAAAGTATCGTAATAGCTTTAGGAGTACACAGCATAGTTGTTAAAAATCTTGTTTTTTATGTTTTGACTTCCTAACTAATAAAAATCTAGGAAATAGTTCAAAACATTTTAAAAAATAAAACAAATTATACACTTACGGTAATCTACACACGATAACACAGATCAACCTGTATAAGAAAAAACAAATTAATAAGGAAAAGAACATAAAATATATCTTAATGAAACAAAAAAGAAACAAATACATACATTTTTCTTTCTTTCTTTCTTACTGTATTATTTTCTTCAGAACTATATCACTAACCTCTCAAGTTGTTGAAGTCAACCGCCTTATTGCTATTGATTTGTGCCTCCAGTAGCAAAGCCTCGAACCGGTTGAGAAAGAACTCCCAGGTCAGGATACGTCGGTCACTCAGTGTGTTGTGGAGCTGGTAGATACTCTGGAGGACCATGGGCCGGTCTACTATCACCAGGTCGAACTGGGTCTCCAGACAGTACAGAAGGAGCTGGAAAAAAGGAATTCTGTGATCACTAATTGTGTCTGAAAACTACCAAAAACTACCAATTAGCTGGTACAGATTGATTCTGGCAAAAATACCCCTTGGAAACAGTGACTCTGGAATGACATAAGCTCATCATATGCCGGGCGTTATAGGGACACCGCTAAGGTACTTATACTAATATTGTTAAGAGTTAATTTAAAACAATCAAAAAACAGTAGGGCTAGCACGAACCGCCAACGTTTTGGTAATCGAAAAAAAACGTGTCTTTTTTTCATAAAGACATAGGAAGAAGAAAAAAAAGTATCGTTTACTTTCCGATTACCAAAACATTAGTAGTTCGTGCTAGACCTACAGAGTACGGTGCAGTCTTATCGTTTTGAAAACAAACGAAAGATAAATATGTAAGAATGTATTTTTTTTTACAACTTATTACTTTTAAGGTCAAAACTACCGTAAAAAATCCACGGTATTCATAAAGCAAAAGTGCAGAAACACCACGAAATCACAAAAAAAATAAACTAAACCAATAACGTATCAAACTAAACTCTCACGTACATCTATAGCATTATCGTGAATGGTGCCAATATACAGGGTTGCACGTTGAGCGACGTACACGTTGATATCGTCCATGCTCGATATCAGGTAGCAGAAGGCGGTGGCTAAGGCCGTCTGGAGGGGCAGACTTGTCTTTATGGGCGAGCCGTCCATGAACCTGTTGACATTATTCGGTTTTATTACAAAAATAAAGAAATTTTAAGTCAACTGGCATTCAATTAACTTAAATGGTCACTTTTCCAATAGAGAGCCTTTGCGTTTGACCTCATTCTCGCCTGGTAGAAAGCGATGACGAGACCCCAAAATGCCTATTCAGTCTTGTCTTGAAGACACCCAGGTTGTCTGCATCGGGAAAAACACACGCAGGGTGAGCCTTCTAATCTTTAGCGATGCGGAGCAGGACGCAGCACCCCGTTAAGTCCAGATTTCTGGGAAGTCAGCCACATGAGGGTGGAAAGCCCTCCCGGCGTCTGGTCATCCAGTGGTAGAAATTAGAGAATGGTATCGAGTCATGAAATTTTGCAAACTATCTCCGAAAACACCGACAAACAGGCGACTTTACGTTGACGCCCCAAACTCTGGAGTTTGGTTCAACGAGCGTATCGTAACCTATCATATGAGTTTCCTGGTCTTTCGATGCACTGAGTCCAGTGCATTCAACTGATGGTTTACCTGATGATGATGCTGACTCGCTCCACCGCAGTGAAGCGGACCCGCTGGTCGTGGTGGTGGAACTGGTCCCTGATGAGGTGGCAGAAGACGTCGGCGCCTCCCGCGAGGGTCACGCAGTGCAGCAGGACCGGCACCGCCACGGAGCAAATGTGGGAGTGGCAGGCGTTGCACACGCTCCACAGACTGGGACAATACGAATAACTAATTTTTGTACAGTTCCACATAGTTTGAAAGATCAGACCCGAAAGCCTGGTGCAATCGAACACATAAGGAGCAAGTTCACGCAGATTTATATGAATGAATGAATGTTTATTTGCATAAAATGCGGTACAACAGAGATGTTTTTCTTACATAATAATAAGTGGCATTTCATGCGTATTTTACCGATTTATCGGTAGTCAAATATTCAAATAGAAACAATATAAATTACATTAAATAATTAGGTATATAATATTAATAATAATATGTCGTCTTTGTCAATAAGGTCAATTACATCACAAATTCGATTGCTAAATTAAATTACAATACAAAACAACATAGTCGAATAATTGAAATTAGAGAATCAAATATAAATCAGGAAACAAAATACAGAACAAAATGGCATTCGTGGTGGCCCCCTGGTGGCGGATAGACGTAACCATTTTTATAACTTTTTCACAGTTTGATCGAGGCACTCGGAAGTTGAAATTCCGCATTATATCGATGTAATATCACAAGAGCTGTTCTTGAATATTAGTGTTTGTGTACAAATTTTGTATAGAATTTAATGGAATACCCCTAGTGAAAGTAATGTACAAAATCCCATACAAATAATTTGCATAGTCGCTAGCATCTACGTAAGTGGTATAAGTAACTTATTTGGCTCAAAATCAAGCATAAGCTAAACTGATATTTATATCTAAAGTAAATTACTTACCAAGAAAGTTTGCAAATTCAGAATTTTATATTTCGAACGGGGAAATTTATGACAATGTTTTGAGTTTACGCTTGAGCCTAACAGCCTAACACAGGTCACATACTGACTTACTAACATAGATAAACAAATATCACAGTCCACTTACTTGTCAATCAGGAGATTCTCCTGACACCAAATTAGGAAGCCTCGATGGTCCGCCAGAGCATCAGCATTTAATACCAAGGTTTGGAGACACTGCAGGAGGTGGTATAAGACGTCTGGGCGTGAGGTGCTCTTCAGTTCCTGAATTGGTATAAATATATTGATCTAACTATGATTGAATCAAGTGAAAGAAATTTTACCGACACTGAAAGGAGAACGGTCTCTTAAACAATCAAGACAAAATTTCTAGCGCAATCGTAAATGTATATTGAACGTTTGAGATATTTTAAAATCATCACCCTGTAACAACCAAACTGCATTTTAAATCATTATCCACTTTTAATTGCAAACACAAGAAAATAGAAGCAGGATTCAGCTAAGCGGCAGCGTTTGGAAAACCTCGTTTTCTCCTCTCATCGTCTATCATACCACAATGCCTAGAAAATAAATTTCCAGACTGTGCATCCTACTCGTTATGTTATAAAGGAGCACAGCTGTGTACACTTAGGGTCTATGCACATTTATCGACGCGGAATCGGCTAAAGCCGAGTGCGTTTCACCACACTACTCGACTTATCGCCGATTAGCTATTGCGACGGCAACAAACGGCTTGCTTCACCGTCGGCCGGTGTCGCGTCGCGTCGGCCGAGCCGAGCCGACGCGAAATGTATTAGTCACACCCTTATTTTCAATTAAGACATAAAGACTTTTTTGACCGGCATTAGCTGATTCCGCGTCGATAAATGTGGGTAGAACCTTACAGTGCGGATGATGCACTATTCCAGAGTCGTTCAGCGAGCTATGAAGAGGACTATACCTGGAGTTTCTCCGTAGACTAACCTGCAAAAGCTGGTGAATGTACTGTAGCTCCTGCGGCAGTTCCACGATGCAGAAGTGGAACTTGCCCGCAGACGTCGGCCAGAAGTTGGTCATATCCTCTTCCACTGACTCCGCACTGTTTTCGTTCTCACCGAGCAAGTTTGGTGTAGACACCTTTCAATAAAGGAACTTGTTTAAAGAAACCATAATTATTTAGGTAACATAATCGTGGAGTATTCTATTATCTAAATCTAAATCAGCCCGTTCCGTCCCACTGCAGGGCAAAGGCCTCACCTCCCAATCTCCATCCCACACGGTCTAAGGCCAATGTCGGCCAATCTCTCTCACAGGAATCCAATTCGTCGCGCCACCTTCTCCTAGGCCTTCCGCGCAGCCGCTGCCCGTTTGGGACCCAGTATGTCGCTATCCCCGCCCACAGCTCTGCCGGCATGCGGCAGACGTGTCCAGCCCAGTTCCACTTGAGCTTGGCGGCTGTTTGGCCCACGTCAGCGATTCCCGTTTTGGAGCGCAATACCGAGTTTTTAATACGGTCAACGAGCTTGACCCCCAGAATACTGCGCTCCATTGCATTCTATTATGTGTGCTTATTTTAGTAATAGTAGTTTTCGATACAAGTGCGGAAACTATGTCATTTTGCACGAGTCTCGAGGCATCTTGGCCCGAGCCGGTAGGCGAGGGTCAAGAACTCCCCCTCATGGGTTCTCGCCTCGGCGTGGCGAGGGGGCCTAGTACCGGTGGTAGGGGCACCACCGGGAAGCGAAGAGAACCCAGGCGTGGCAGCGTGGTGGACTGGACACCCACCCGCTGCGGCCCGTAAGGGCGGCGTGGGGCTGCGGGGCCAGTGGGGCCTGCAGGCGCCTTGAGGCGCGTGGTTGGGGCCGCGGCGCACAACCGGTTGGTGGGGGCCAGTGATCCGAGGCTGATCCCCCCTGTGCGTCGCGGCCCAGCGAGGCCGTACCGTCGGTTACGGCAGCGGAGCCGCCCTTTGGGTGGCTCGTGGTTGCGGGCCCAGTAGGGTCGCTGCGGCCCGTAAGGGCGACGTGGGGATGGGGGGCCAGTGGGGCCTGCAGGCGCCTTGGGGCGCGTGGTTGGGGCTGCGGCGCACAACCGGTTGGTGGGGGCCAGTAACCCGAGGCTGATCACCCCTGTGCGTCGCGGCCCGGCGGGGCCGTACCGAAGGTTACGGCAGCGGAGCCACCCCATAACTCGTATGTATTTGGGACAATTTCCAAAAATAACCTCAAATCTGACCTCAAGCTGTGCTTACTTGTACCGTAGCACAAACTGACGGATCTGCTCGTGGTTGCGGGCCCAGTAGGGCCTGCGGACGGTGGCCAGCTAGCGCGTGGTACGGGGGTGCCGCCGCCAGCATTGCACGGGTTTCACCGCTGCCTAGTAGGGACGGCTTGACATCCTCGGCTGTCCCTTCTGGCCTCCCCTCACGAAGGGGGGTCGCTTCCGGCCCGCCGTGCAGGCGGGCTCCGTCCGGGGGAACGCGTAACAGGCAGGCGCTATTCACCGTGTTCCCCCACTAAAGGACGATTAGAGGGAGTAGTAGGGGTTTTAGTCGGTAGGGCCACTGGTATACCACCTTTCCAGTGGTGAGTCCGACATAACCCGTCCGTCCCCCGGTGGACGGGTATGCGTAAGGCATTTCCCCTACTTAAAAAGGGTCAAGAACTCGGGACGAGTGAAAATGACACTTCCGCTAGTGTATCGAACAATGTTTTTTAATACATTTGCGAAAAAAATATATAACAAACCAATGCGAATCATTACACAATTAAATCAAGAGTAAAAAGGGCGAGAATGAAAAATCTTTTTTTTCAAGGCACACAAACAACCGTGTTGCATTCAGCCTAGTAAAAATGGTGAAACTCATTCATACTTACAAATCTCCGGCCATTGTTAATAAACAAACAGCCAACTTTAAGTAAACTGTTTCCGAAATTTAATTGTTAATAGTTTAAAGAGAAATATTAGTAGAAATATTTTTAATAATATTATATTCCCAGTTTTGATGCCAAATAACGTATCAAAAAACAAAATAAAGTTATTGAACAGACAACCTCTTTGGTAGGATGTATGGGTTTTATTTACATTATCAAAAAAAAATGGAAAAGTAAAAGCACTAGTGCGGAAAAACCAACTTTCCGCACGCTAAGCAGCTACGAAAAGTACCACTTTTTGAGCAACTGTATTAAAAAAACCTTTACCTGGCAGTAACAAAACCAAAAAAAGATATTCTTTCATTTAGATTAGTGAATTTTGATATCAACCACCATGATCATCATCAGCCTGTTGCAGTCCACTGCTGGACATAGGCCTCTCCCATTACACGCCACTGAGCTCGATCTTCGGCTGCTCGCATCCAGCTCCTGCCAGCCATCCTGCGGAAATCATCACTCCACCTTGCCTGAGGACGTCCTACACTACGCTTGCCGAGACGCGGTCTCCACTCAAGAACACGTTTACTCCAACGGTTGTCGGTTCTACGGCTTACATGGCCAGCCCACTGCCACTTCAACTTGCTAATCCGGTGGGCTATGTCGATAACCTTGGTTCTCTGCCTTATCACCTCATTTCTAATTTGGTCCCGCAGAGAAACGCCGAGCATAGCCCTCTCCATAGCCCGCTGGGTGACTTTAAATTTGTGGACCAGCCGTGCCGTTAGTGTCCACGTTTCGGCTCCGTATGTCATGACGGGTAGGACGCACTGATTGAAGACTTTTGTCTTTAGGCACTGTGGGATCGACGATGTGAAGACCCGACGTAGCTTCCCAAACGCTGCCCAACCCAGCTGAATTCTTCTATTCACCTCGTTCTCGAAGTTGTTCCTACCTAACTGCAATGTCTGCCTGAGGTATACATATTTTTGAACAACTTCGAGAACGGCGCCGTGTACCGCAATCGGTTCCGGTAGTACATGTTCATTGAACATGACCTTGGTTTTGTCCAAGTTCATCCGTAGACCGATGCGCACAGAAGAGTCAGCCAGGTCATTCAGCATCTGTTGTAGGTCCTGCAGCGTTTCCGCCACGATGACAATGTCGTCAGCAAATCGCAAGTGAGAGATGTACTCGCCATTGATGTTGATGCCACGTCCTTTCCAGTTCAGCGTCTTGAACATATCCTCCATTGCATTTGAGAACAATTTCGGGGAGATAACATCCCCTTGTCTCACACCCCGATGCAACGGTATGGGACTTGTTTGCTGATTCTGTACTTGGACGGACATAGTGGCAGCTTTGTAAAGACATCTCATCACTTGGATATATCGCCAATCTACTTGGCATCGCTGCAGAGACTCCAGAACAGACCAGATCTCAATTGAGTCAAAGGCCTTCTCATAGTCCACAAATGCTAGACACAGGGGCTGATTATACTCTCCAGTTTTCTGTATAAGCTGCCGCACTGTGTGTATGTGGTCTATGGTGCCGTATCCGCTCCGAAACCCAGCCTGTTCCGGTGGTTGGAATTCGTCGAGTCTTCGCGCAAGACGGTTCGTGATCACCCTTGAGAACAGCTTATAGACGTGGCTTAGAAGGGAAATGGGTCGATAGTTCTTCAGTAGGGTTTTGTCTCCCTTTTTGAAGAACAGGACGACCACACTCCTACTCCACGCCTCTGGAGTTCTCCCTTCGAAGAGGACAGCGTTAAAAAGCTTTTGAAGCTCCCTGAGTAAGGGTCTGCCTCCTGCCTTTAACAACTCTGTTGTAACACCGTCCTCTCCGGGGGCTTTTCCATTTTTAAGCCGCCCAAGAGCGATCTCGATTTCGTCAATGCTGACTTCTGGCAGGTCTTCGGTGTAGTGGCGTGTTAGAGTGGCTCTAGAGTCCTCATTTCCGGGGTCAGGTCGAGATGCATGCGAAGCGTATAGCCGGCCATAGAAGTTTTCTACTTCCGAAAGGACTGCTGGCTTCGAGACAACGACTTCTCCACTTTCTATGGTCAACTTCGTCAGGTGGCTTCTTTCAAGAGATCGTACGAACACTTTTGATCCCCGGTTTTGCTCGATCGCTCTCTCAATCGAGAGGGTATTAGAGCAACGGAGATCGCGTCGCACGTGCTTACTAATCTCTCGGTTTAGAGTCCGTTTCCCTGACGAAGTGACGGGTGGGTCTTCTCGTCGTCTCTTCATTAGCCCTAAAGTCTCTTCGGAAAGCTTCGACTTCTTGCCCTTGCGCTGCATTTTACAAAATCTCGTACCTTCCTCCCTGAGGACTCGAACCACATCTTCAAGGTTCTGGTTAACGTCAGTTGTGGTTTCCACGGCAGCAAATCGGTTCTCCAGATTTGACTGGAACGCTTCAGATCCCATCATAGTTTGAAGCAGAGTTGGTCGGAGCCTGGCCTTCATCAAGCGGACTCGTTCAGCTCTGAAGTCGATATTCAGAGAGCCTCGGACGAGTCGGTGATCGCTACCGGTATTAATCCTATTGATCACGGAGACGTCTCTAAATATGTGCTTTTTGTCCGCCATGATGAAGTCGATCTCATTTTTTGTCATAGTGTCGGGGCTTTGCCACGTCCACTTCCTTTGGGGTTGCTTCTTGAAGAATGAGTTCATCAAGAAGAGCCCCTCCCGTTCGAGGAAATTGACGAGCATTTGCCCCCTATGATTTCTGCTTCCATATCCATGGGATCCTACTACCGATTCACTGCAATTCTGTACTCCCACTTTAGCGTTAAAGTCCCCCATAACAACGGTGAAATGGGTCTTGGTAGTGGAGTGGAGGGCCCTCGATATGTCATCGAACATATCCTCCACCTCATCGTCCGAGTGTGACGAGGTCGGTGCGTACACTTGCACCACCTTGAGGCTATACCTCTCGGTGAGCTTGATGATGAGGTACGCCACCCTGTTCGACACACTGGACATTTCCACAACGTTGTTAGCTAGGGACTTATTAACCAGAAACCCAACGCCACCTTGGGATTTTTGGTCTCCCTCTCGGAAGTACATCAGGTGGCCTGAATTGAGAGTTATGGTGTCCTCTCCCTCTCTTCGGACTTCACATAACCCTAGTATGTGCCACCTGATGTTCCCAAGTTCCACCTCAAGTTGCGCCAGATGCGAGTCGAGCCGCAGCGTGCGTCCGTTACCACCACCATGATAATAGTCATGAATGAGTAATATATCTTCGGTAGTGCCATCTTGGCACTACCGATATGGTTTTTGAATAAAGCAATTTGTTTCGTCGAGAATCATCATAGCTAACCAATTACACGCGTGTTCCCATCACAAATATTATATTATATCCACTAATAAAAATATATCAAACATATTTTCTGCAAAAACAATGATCTATATACAGGGTGTTTCTTTTAAGGTGTCAAGCCGGCGCGAGCTGATAGTAGGGTACCATACCTATCGATTTAACCCCCATGTATGTTCTACGATTGTTTGTAGTTTTCGAAATAATAATGTTTGTTATTTTTAAAAAAAATGTGAGCACTTGACTTTAAATAATTATAACTTTTTTTTTGTTTCACTTTTATTGGATATTTTCTTTTTATTATAATGTCTATTGATTGCAGTTTTATGATTAAAATAATCCCTGTCCTAACTTTACTACAACATACAAAAATTTTGATTGATAGTGAAAAAAAAGTGAATCATGCAGAACATAACGAAAATTCAATCGTAAATTAAAAAAAACAAAAGGTGTTCCATAGCTTCTTACTAATTTTAAAAACTGCGCAGCATCATAAGCTTCCATAATAATACAAGAAAATATGTCCTTCGTGGGGCATTATTCGCTGTAATTGATGCTCAAGTCTTGAGTAAGTATCGGAAATAGTGTAATTTTCATACTGAATAATTTTCTAGTATTTTGGCATAATTTTGTCATTTCTGGGATTTGTTGTCTTTTAACGTTTGAACAAAGCTCATTTGTTAATAAAACAGACATTTTTAACTTCCTATCATCCGAAATTCACAACTCCTGTTGTAATTAAAATGTTGAAATTAAGGAAACCGGAACATGTTTTGAATCGATTATCGAACTGTTTTGAGTTGCTATGCTGAAAATACGCGTACATAAAAAATAATAAAGATGATCCGGTTTCCTCAATTTTAATTTTTTTTTACACCAGGAGTTGTGACTTTCGGATGATTGGAAGTTAAAAATGACTGTTTTATTAACAAATTAGTTTTTTTTCTGCGCAGTTTTTAAAATTAGTAAGACGCTATGGGACACCCCATAGCTTCTTACTAATTTTAAAAACTGCGCAGCATCATAAGCTTCCATAATAATACAAGAAAACATGTCCTTCGTGGGGCATTATTCGCTGTAATTGATGCTCAAGTCTTGAGTAAGTATCGGAAATAGTGTAATTTTCATACTAAATAATTTTCTAGTATTTTGGCATAATTTTGTCATTTCTGGGATTTGTTGTCTTTTAACGTTTAAACAAAGCTCATTTGTTATTAAAACAGTCATTTTTAACTTCCGATCATCCGAAAGTCACAGTCACTTTTGTTTTTTTTAATTTACGATTGAATTTTCGTTATGTTCTGCATGATTCACTTTTTTTTCACTATCAATCAAAATTTTTGTATCTTGTAGTAAAGTTAGGACAGGGATTATTTTAATCATGAAACTGCAATCAATAGACATTATAATAAAAAGAAAATATCCAATAAAAGTCCAACAAAAAAAAAGTTATAATTATTTAAAGCCAAGTGCTCACAATTTTTTTAAAAATAACAAAAACTTTATAATCTCGAAAACTACAAAAAATCGTAGAACATACATGGGGGTTAAATCGATAGGTGTAGTACCCTACTATCAGCTCGCGCCGGCTTGACACCTTAGAAGAAACACCCTGTATATAAAACAAAGTCGTGTTAGTTACTCCACTTATAACTCAAGAACGGCTGAACCGATTTAGCTGAAAATTGGCATGGAGGTAGTTTAGAGCCAGGAAAAGGACATAGGAAACTTTTTTTAATTTTTTTTTTTTTTCTTTTATTTTTACTTTTTTTTATTTATTGCCTTTAAGGCGGAACAAAGTTCGCCGGGTGAGCTAGTATTATTATAAAAAGACGTAGATAGGTTACTTGTGCTAAAAAAGTGGCACCTGAAATCAGGACTTCGACAAACTTTTTTTTTTTTTTTTTTTACGCGGAGAATGCCTTTACGCACTGTCCCGCTCCTTGAGTACGGGAGCGGGGGAGTGTGGGGCTCACCCACCCCAGTGGGCGTGGGCATACCCACTAAACTCCGCGGAGGCCATCTTCTGCGCGGTACCAGGAATCCCCGAGGACCCCCCTAAGGGACTCTACCAGTGGACCCCTGGCGCGCTTTGCTGGGAACCCAGCTCCTCACGAGGGGAGTTATGCCTCCCCTCATACACCCGCGGGCGTTCGCGGCAGTGCGAGGCCCCCCCACACCGCCACCCTCCACAGGATCGCTTGTGCAATGGAAGCACACAGTCTCCACCATGTGCACTCCTGGCGACCCCGGGGCCCCCCTTTAGACTTCGACCACCTGGGCAAAGCATTGACAGTTTCTGACAACATTGCGCAACATGTATCTTTCTCGTTTACACTCTAGTAAATAATCATGCTATCTTGTACACACGGTCAAATTATATGTACATACTTCAGGGGTCAATTTTTGACTTCGCATCGGTACTAACATAACCTATCTACGTCTTTTTTATTGTAATATCATGCCAACAGCAATATATCTTAGCTACTCACATCAGCAGTAGCAGTGGCGACATCTGTATCAGTCAAGGTGACCGTGTGTGCGGTCGCCATCGGCGGCTGGTCGGCCGGCGGCAAAGCAGCCGCCATGTCCAGCTGTTCAGTGATGGTCTCCACCGTCGCTGTCATGATCTGCACACACATAACCGCACTCACATACCTCCGTGCTCGAGAATTGCTAGCGAAATCAGAGACCATTTAATTTATGAACTGTTGTGAAAAAAAGGTGAATACCTTTTTATAAAACATACTAAAAGTTATATTTGTGAGTGTACTCTTCTAACTTTTGTTCATATTTTCGTAACTAAAACCCGAATTCACAAACGTCAATCAACGGTAAGCGCGCGCTCACGCTCATGCTGTCCTGTAAAATGTCAATAGAACTGAAAGGGACAGCTGTACTTCTGAGGGAAGCTCAACCTTGATTTGCGTTTGTGAATTCGGGGTAAGTGTTTACAAAGTATTCAGATCTAATTGATAGTTCATAAATTCAATGGACTTGGACTTCACAGGGCTACATTTTTCTAACTATGTATTTGTGTATCCCATGCTCTACGTGATGTCAAAGATATACCGCTACGTCTTTAATATACAGGGTGTTACTATTACCTGGTACATTATTATCGTAGTCTGTTGTGTATGTTTGGAACATTATTCATGGGTAGATGATGTTTCAATGTTTTTTAGGTTGTGACATTTAGTAAGTCTGAAGAGATCCAACACAGTTGCAGAACTTGAGTTTAAAGCGTAATTTTATTTGTGCTTTACATAGAAGAAACATGAAGGAGAAGGGAAGTAGTCAAAAGGTTTTTCAAGGTGTTTTAACAGACCCCAAATTGGACATAGCTGATCTTTTTACAGAGTTCAAATTCATAAACAAGGTTATTTGTGTATGTTTCATCATCTATACTCTAAAATGTTTTTTCACATCACAAGGTAAACCTCGCACGCAATAAAATAAACACCCCGTATATTTACTTGTCTTTGATACGATGTAGTGCAAATTAGTTCGTAAAAATGCAATTAAAACATTAAACAAAAAATGTAACCCCGCTGTAACTAGCTATGTTAAAACCCATCAGCTAAGCAACTCAAAACGTTGCACCTATATTGACTACAGAAGCCAAAAGGCAGATGTAATTTGTTATACTCTTACGCACACACGTTACACACGACTTGTATTAAGTCTAAACTTAGTAAAATACTATTACATTTGATAAAGTCAAAGAAAGTAACAAATGGACCAAGCAGCTGTTTATAGCAATTAGGATATTCCCTTTTACAGCACTGTATTTAATACGTTGATTAAATAAAATCTATTTTTGCAAAGAAACGCTTCTATTTCTATTGGCTTTTAACAAATTGTATCTATTATTTTGTTCCGCAGATATGTTTACATCTAAAAAATACAATCACCATTTTTATTTTTTATGACAGCTTTGTTTTATTTTTTCTACCATTTATCTAATGGAGCATACAACTTTTACAATGGGATGAACTAACTACTTTAGTATTTTTTTTAATATTCTGCTTACAACTACAGATTCAAAAATTGCAATTAGGTATCTACTAATAAAAACAAACGAATTGCAAAAATGTTACTAATAGCATAACAATAATTTTACTATGAATACAGCAGAGGACTTCAATGAATCTGTACTTACCGTCTACTTTACATAAATTTTAATTCAATTTAGTACAATCGCTCTGAAAAGCCGTTCTACTATAATTATTTGAAAATACTATCTGTGGCATTTTTGTTTAAAGACAGCTTCATATTCACCATTTTTACCTAAAATAGATTCATAGAAGTCTGTATACAATATGTAGTCAATATTTAAAACAGTTTCATCTTTTCTTCCTAAAAAATAAAAAAACGACCTCCAAATATTTACAATTATACTGTATTTCAAAGTTAAAGCTATTTTCAATATTGAAGACTTCAAAGCAACATCAAACACTGAAATGCATACACATACGTGAAAAAGCAAGGAGAGTAAGAAAGAGATAGAACGGACATACTTGCGTGTCACCTGACGGTTTAGTCAGTGCAGGGTCCGTAGCGACGTCGCTTATAAGTGAGAGTTGCATGAAATGAACAAACTATACATCTATTATATAGATACGAAGTACTCTAGTGAGGGGAGGCCGCGTCGGTGGCCGGCAGACATCTTGTGATACAAACATACTAACGGAACCAAAAAAATCTTACATTATCCCAAAAAATATCCTAAGTCTTTTGAACGTGACTGTCCTTTATCAAAAGTTTGAATTTTGTTTTTTCACCATATCATTTTTATTTCCGTTAGCACATTGAATATTCACTGATTTAAATATCTAATTATGAGTTTTTAATAAGATAAAAAGAATCAAAAATTTTAGAATATCATATTTTAGTATTTTACCGATCTAATTTTATGGGTAACATCAAAAGGTTGAAATGATAGGATGGAAACTGTAAATCAAAGCCACATTTATCTACAACAAAGATGCTACGAGGATTTTTTAGTTGTAAGTAATTTTTCAAGTTTGGTTTGTGGTGCGGTTTTCAATCTTTTTACCTTGGATATAAAAGTCAATTCTATTTACTGATGATTTGTTACCTTGCTTAGCAACAAAGCATATTTTTAAATGAATTTTATAAATTGGTTTTATAAAAATCGCAGCACAAACCCAGCACATCGAGTTCCGACATCCATCCATTAGACAAGAGACTACGACAGAACATAACCAAGCTTCGGGCCCGTTACTCACTGGTATTCTAAGACGCAAATGCTCACACTCTACTATTGACAGCAATCGAGGAAAAGTTGTACCATTCTTCATCGGAAATAACCTAGTTGAGGAATTTCCAACTTGCTAATTTTATGTTTTGGTGAGAAATATGCTAATGTTTTTTTTATCTAGACAAGATAAACCATAACAGATATAATATATGTTTTGTTAAGGTTTAAAAGTTATAGTAAAATCACTGGTAGTGACTGTCCAAAAAATATTTTCAGGTAAACATGACGCAGCGCGTCGTCAAATTTTTGTTCTAGTTCAGAATGCATTTTTGTTTTATCAATTACAATCTCTCGTAATATAACTCAGGAGCGAATTCAGTAGTGTTAATTAGCATTTCAGTTTCAAACTAATTGAGATCTAGTCTTACTTTTTTATTTTATCAATTTTTTTCTATTCTTTTTCAAATATTTTTTTATTTGGTTTCAAGAACAAAGAGTGCACCTACACATACTAAGCCTGACGTTTTACCCTTCATCAACGTCAGTGCCGTACTCAGAGCAGAGCATAAAGCATCGAATCTTAGAAAGCCAGTGTTGGCCGGCGGGACGCTTACATGCGGCATGTGGACGAGCACGCCGCCTACAGACGACTTGTCGGCCGCGACGCCGACGCCGACGCCGTGGGCTAACGACATCAGAGCGTCTACGGACGTCGCGGGCGTGCCGCCGGACTTGCTGCGCTCGTCTTCCGATTGGTTCTTCTTTGAGTCCGGCCATATGTCTTCTAGGGAAGCCTGGAGACACAAAATATTCTAATATTCATGCGAACTCTGCACATTTAAATATTAGCTTTTCATCCTGTGATGACGCCTGCTGCAATGTCGACGAAACGTTTGGTGGGAAAATGAAAGAGAACAGCAAATATAATCCGTAAAGGGTTTCATTCCTCTCCTCTTCTTGAAAATTTGTATTTGTGCAAGTAGAAATGTGTATGAAATTTGACAAATATGTGCCATTTCATTTTAGAAGCGAGAGCTTTTGTAGTTGCTTGTTCGCAAATGTTTATCACTAAACTAGAACAGCATGCATAAGTAGATTTGGTAATAATATTTTACCTTAACCAAACACGTTGTTTTTGGATAAAAAACACATCGTGCCTAAATAATATTAGCACCACGATCAAATTCATCTCACCCTCTTTGGTGCCTAATCCACCGAAATCATACGACATAATGCTTGACAAAAAAAACGTGCGCATTATAAGCCGGCTGTATTATTGCGTAGTCCCCTGGTTTTCCTTATAAAGAAGGATCAAGAAGTAAAACCTATTAAAAGTCAAACTAAAACAAGTAAACATACATCAGTGTCAGGTTTAGGCCGGTCGGGCACGAGCGCGCGCACCAGCAACACGGCCAGCTGGTGCCACAGAGCCGCTGCCTCACAGTATGAGCAAGCGCCTTCCGCCAGGCACACCGCTAGAACAAACAAACAAAAACACTCATTACTCCATTTGTTGTAACATTAGAAAAAAGAGGCCCATAGAAGCAGGAGTGCTAAACAAATGAATGATTTGCATTTGTGATTGACTTTAGCCGGCAGACAAATTTGTATAACCTGGCAAAATTGAATTGGCTCTTCCCTCACAAACTCCGAAAACACTGCGGCCATAGTCAAATTATTTTTGGTGCCATTTTTAAGCCGATTAAATTATCTATGGTTCGACAAAAAAACGTTCTTAAAATTATAAAAATTCAGCGTATTTACCGGTGCGAACTTTATGGCTCCCCGGAGAGCCATCGGGTCTTGACGGTTTTTTGGGCTGGCTCTTCCGAGAGCCACCGGGTCTCGAAGGGTTAACACAGTGCACAATGGTTAGTTCAGTCGCCCGGTCCGCGAAAGACGCTGGTTCGATTCCCGCCTGAAGCCAAGACCGAATGTCTTTTTCTGGTTTTCCTATCTTTAGTAAGATGATAATGCATTATTCTAATGCTAAAATAAAATAAGCCTAGTGTTAAGAACTTACCATGTTCAATGGTGTTCATCTGGTTAGACTTCAGCATAAGCCGCAGCAGCTTGGTGGCTTCGCTGCTTACGGTCTGTATGTTGATGCGACGCTGTTGCAACTCCATCTGTTGAGATAAATACTAAGTTCAGGTGTGGGTCATATACCAAGCGTGATATAGCAGCTGGAAAATAACCTTTAGTACATTGTCATAAGGGGGTAAGCAGAATTTGTGTATTTTTTTTAGCCCAGCAAAGGAGAGTGCGGTGTAAAGGAGCCCTTGCCTTTTATAATATACCACCTGTCCCGACAGACGTTGTTCTGTTGTCAATCATTGACAGGTGGTTGCTAAGGAAAACCACATTGTTGTTTTTCACTATATATCTTCAGAAATATTTCAAAACCGAAATTAGCCAAATCCGAGTTTCAGCGAGACTAACGAGCAGCAATCCATTTTTATATTTAAAGATATCTTTTATCTTTATTTTGCTGTCTGTAAAGTTTAAGATTCGACTAAATATCATAGTACAATTTCACATTGCTGACGCTTGATCTCTTAGTGCTTACGTGATACTAGAATGGCCCCATGCGTGCACTTTTTTTTTTCGGGTGGCAACACCAGCTGTCAGATGTTTCGCTGTACAGCTGATCTAATTTAATTTAATTTTAATATAATTAAGTGTATTTGACTAGTTTTATCAGTGTTTACGATAGTGTAAAGGTGTATTGAGTCTGTTAACTAAATAATCTACGATGCTGTGTGTGTATTTACTTCGCACCTAAGAAAGACTGGCGCCGGCGGACGGTTGTCATACCTACATAATTTTCGACCGTTACAGGGAAGTACTGTTTTTTAATAATATTAGTCTTCAAACAAAAGTGAAATGGTTTAAATGGAACACAGTTCAGTAACTGAAATTATTCTTATTTGAATCCGTTTGTTTTCCAAGGCCAAAGTGAGGTTAGATTTTTTTTTTGACATTTCATATTTAAACTCATAAATTTCACCAATTTTGATATTGTTTTAGTCATATTTACTAACACTGTATAACATTAGACACTGCACAATGCCTCATTAACGTGAGATACGTCAATATACATAACAATTAGGCACTGTTGTTTGTCTCTTTGCTTGACTACAAGTGGAAGTGAAGTTGACGTTAAACAACCTCCTTGCCTCAGACAGTTTACTCTGACACTAAACAAGATAACACAACAGTTATTTCCTCAATATAAACGTTAAATATAGTTCATAATAAAGACATAGTGACTCATATACTCCCTACCCTCCTACAATCTTAAATTAATATTTTGTTCCAGGTTTTTGTTTTCCCTTGAGTAATTTTACTTATTTTATTGGTGTAACTATCTATATATGGTATTTATAGCACTATTAATCTAGGATAAACTATATTAAAGCTAAATTCTCTAAACTGTTGCCTAATTATTCCACTTTAGTTGTAGTTTGGAACGCTGTCTTGACTTCAATGCCAGCACACTGACACCACTTCCTGTATGTTTTAGGGTAGCAGAGTGAGATTCTACACTCCCTACAATCTGCCACGGCGTTCGCAATCCTACCTCATCACATACTCTGCGGTCTGCAATACATCAATATTTCAAGATGATGACCCGCAGTAAACTTGCTGAGTTGTTGAAGGAAGCATGCCGTGACAACGAGACCTTGAGAAAGGACAACATACAGCTGATTCAGGAGGGGGAAGAAAGTGAATTGGAGATTAGGAAAATCATTGACAACAACACCAAGCTCAAATGTGAGCTAGCGGAACTCGACCAGAAGTACTCTGATGTTGTCAACCAGTGTACCCAACTGCAAGATATAGTGAACTCTTTCAATGCATGTAGTAATACGCATGAATTAGCTTTAAGTAGGATAAATGATTTAGAATTAAGTTTATATGAGTCACAAAAAACAATTAGGCAGCTAGAGTGCGACCAACAATGTACCATTGGGGTTGGCAATCTAAGTTTGCTTGATGAGCTAGCTGGATGTGCTCCAGAGCTGTGTAATAAAGTCATCCCTACTATTGATCTCACTTGTGATGACTCTGCTACCAAATCTAAATTCTATAACTTTAGTAGTAATAAAAAAATTAAGAAATATATTAAAATTAATAAGTATATAAATAAAACCAATAAACTTATTAAGAAGCAGTGTCAATATAAGAAATGTAATACTTTAAGAAAAGAAAAGATAGACCTCTTTAGTGAATTGACACAGAACAATCTACTTCTGCAAACCAGGCAAAACTCTTATGAAGAAGAGACCCTGGTTCTAGAAGAAAAAATTGCACGGTTAGAAGGTGCTCTTAAGGACATTAATAACAGATATGCTTTAGGACAAAAGGAGATAAGTGAGCATATCTTGGCTAACACAGAATTAGTAAAAATGTCTTCTTATAATGCGGATAGACTTGACTCACTAATAAATAAATACAATTCATGTGATCAGTGTTCTAACCATCTAGATAATGTAGATTCAGAGTCATCACAAATAACTGTACCAACAGTTCTAACATTGGACAATACTCTCCCAATAAGTGGAAACTACACTAAACCACGGGTTGTTTCCAATACAATCGTGGTATCTGACGAACTAGGTCAAGGTTTGGGCATATTGCTGTCAAACAATACGTGTCAAAAGGTAAAAAACTTATGCTACCCAGGGCTGTCTTTTACCCAGGTAGTTAATAACATCTCCAAAGAGGAACTAGGGGAAAACACCACAGTAGTGGTTTTCCATGGGGACAGCCGCTCAGTCACAAAAAGAAGTCTAATTAAAAGCATAGAACAGGTGGTAGACATTCAGTGTAAAAGCAACTGTAGATTTATTTTATGTGCTTTCCCTTTTTCGAGTAGTTTTTCTCAAAGTCAGAATAAGGCCATCCATGACCTTAATTTGAGTATGTATAACCTGACGTGTCGTCAAAGTGACGTCTCATTTTTCGATACAAATAAATTTGTACCATATTTTAAGTTAACTGAAGATACTATGTATCTTCCAATTAGGACTAAAAAACAATTATCTACATTGTTAGCTTTTAATATTAACGGTGCCCATATTGGCAATACTATGTATCATACATATCCTGACATTAGTAGTAGTACTAATCCGACTTTACTGTGTAACAATAGTTCCACAGTTTCTTCTTTAAACTAAGAGCTGCGACCAAAGCCAAGCCCAAAACCTTATGTATAGTTCATCAAAATATACAAAGCTTGGCCGGTAAAGAATTAGAAATAGAATTATTTTTAGAAAGTCACAGTATAGATATTATTTGTCATACTGAGCACTGGCTTAATAAGTCTAAACTCATGTCTAGTGTAATTAATAACTTTAAATTATCTAGTGCCTTTGTAAGGAAGACCACTATACATGGTGGTTCCTTAATATATACTTTAAATGGACTGAAATGTAAAGAACGCCATGACATCGTAGGCCTGTCAATTGAGCGAATCGTTGAGTTATCCTGTGTGGAGACAGAGAGCTATGTTATAGTTAGTGTGTACCGACCCCCAAAATCGGACTTGGATAGGTTTGAGTTAGGTTTAGAAGAAGTTCTAGGGAAATTAGTTACTAAATCCAAGCCTATAATTGTCTGTGGCGACTTCAATGTAGATTTGCTAGAAAACACTAAGGAGCGAACTAGATTAGTATCTTTGTTTCAGTCATTCGGACTAGATTATCAATTTGATGAACCAACTAGAATTACAGCCACCACAGCTTCGTGTTTGGACAATGTGTTTTGTAACTGTTTGCCAGTTGAGAAGTCTGTTATTTCTTTGCTTACCTCAGATCATTGCGGGCAAATGATAACGTTTGTAGATTCCTATCGTAATAAGGACATACCTAGGAAAATTACATGTAGACCAAAGACACGCCATCGTATTGAACGTTTTAAGACTAGTTTGAAGGCAAAAACGCCACTCATTCCATACACACAAGGTGATCCAGATGCACTTTACAGGAATCTCTTTTTGTGTGTTAAAAATGAATTTGATCACAATTTTCCAACCAAGAAAGTTACTTGTAAGGTTCAGTCTTCATTTTCCGAATGGGCCACTCCCGGAATTTATATAAGTAGGACTAAAATGTATGAGTTGTATGGCATGAAAAAATACAACTTTGATCCTAATTTCATAGAGTATGTCAAGAACTACTCCAAAACATTTAAAAAAGTCTGCGCGTGTGCCAAGGCTTTACACATTCGTGACAAAATAATTAAGTCCACCAACAAAATTAAAACCACTTGGGACGTAATTAATCATGAAACTGGTAAAGCTAAACCACGCGACACCACTTTCACTTTAAAGATTAACAATGAAATTGTCAAGTCCGAAGCCAATATCGCTGAAGCTTTTGAAAATTATTTTAGTAACATACCTATAGTTACTACAGCATCACTCAATTCATCACCTTTTGAAGCAGAACAGTTAGTTAAAGATAATGTCTCATGCTGTAATGTTGTTTTCAAATTTAAACATGTAGATTCTTCTGATATATTAAAATCCTTTAAGTTAATTAATTTAAAAAATACTGCCGATGTTTGGGATATTTCAGTGAAAGTTATTAGTCATATTATAGATGTAATTGCTCCCTACTTAGCAGTAATCTTCAATGAGTGTGTTGATGAGGGAGTTTTTCCAGAGTCAATGAAGTATAGTAAAATTATACCACTTTTTAAATCAGGCAGCAAACGGGACCCAGGTAACTTTAGACCTATATCTATCTTACCGGCACTAAGTAAGATTTTTGAGAAAATTGTCCAGGAACAACTTCTATGTCACTTTAATGAAAACAAACTTTTCCACAGCGAGCAGTACGGATTCACCAGAGGTCGCTCCACCACTGATGCTGGGATTGCGCTCCTAAAACACATCTTCAGAGCTTGGGAGAATTCACAGAACGCTCTTGGCGTCTTTTGTGACCTATCTAAGGCGTTTGATTGCGTCGACCACGGAACTCTCATACGGAAACTTGATTTTTACGGAGTTAAGGACTCTGCGTTAGATTTGATCCTACCATATCTTAGTTTCAGAACCCAAAAAGTAGATATTAATGGGGTACTATCTTCTGGATCACCAGTCAAATTAGGGGTTCCACAGGGATCTATTCTAGGTCCATTTCTATTCTTAGTATACATTAATGACTTACCTTTTTATGTCAAAGACTTATGTGATATAGTATTGTTTGCAGATGACACGTCTTTAGTTTTTAACATTGATAGAAATAAAAACCTCTTTGACGATGTTAATGAAGCGCTTTCGAAAGTTTTACATTGGTTTACAGTTAACAATCTGCAGCTTAATTCGAAGAAAACTAAATGTGTTAATTTTAAATTGCCTAACGTAAATAATAACGACATAGATTTAAAAATCAATGATGATAAAATGGAGCTTGTGGACTCCACAGTTTTTCTTGGAATAACCCTAGATTCAAAATTACAATGGAACCCTCATTTGACAAGTCTTTCAGGTAGGCTTAGCTCAGCTGCTTTTGCTATTAGGAAAATAAGGCTATTGACAAACGTTGACACTGCTCGGTTAGTTTATTTTAGCTACTTCCACAGTATTATGTCCTACGGAATAGTACTTTGGGGTCAGGCGGCGGACATACAAGCAATTTTCGTGCTTCAGAAGCGAGCTATTAGATCTATTTATAAGCTGCGAGCACGGGCCTCTCTTAGGGATCTTTTTAAGGAAATTGGTATTCTGACTGTAGCTTCGCAATATATTTACAACTGTATTGTCTTGGTAAGAAAAAATATCAATCTTTATACCAAACACAGCGATATCCATGCTAAAAATACTAGGAATAAAGACAAAATTGCGCTACCATTTTTCAGACTACAGAAAGTTTTAGGGTCATTTATGGGGCAAAGTGTACATTATTATAACAAAGTTCCGGAAGCAATTTGTAAGCTACCATTACATAGATTTAAAAATCACATTAAAGCTAAGTTGCTGAAAAAGGGATATTACAGCACTAGAGATTATATCATGGATAAGAATGCTTGGGAATAAGCTCTCTGCTCCCGACAGAGTCTGATTAACTATTGTAATATCAACAATTAATACTTACGTTTAAGACACTAACCATTTTTGTTTTATATAGCTTCTCGTCGATGTACTTACTTAGAAGTGTTATTCTTTTCTTATTTTTTGAATTATGCTATCTTGTTCAAAGTTCATATTGTAACAACGACTAACAACGATTGTAAAAAAGAGAAACAGTTGAAAAGAGTAACTGCTGAGTTTCTTGCCGGTTCTTCTCAGTACAGAAACAACTTTCCGATCCGGTGGTAGCGTCACATTTATTTAAGTACAGTATATTTATTGTATACATTTAATATTATGGTATTCATGTCTATTATTAATTGTATTTTGTTTGTTAATTAGATTTGACGATTTGAAAGTACTTGTAACAGGTCTATTTAAATAAAGTTATTATTGTTTGTTTGTTTGTTTAGAAGTGTATACACTTGACCTGTGGCTTTCTGTACTCAGCTTACCTGTTTGAGCAGAATGTCAAGCATCAGAATGCAGCAGGTAAGATTCTGCGGCTTAGTCTGCTCGTCCTTGTCTTTATCTTTCTTCTCTGTCTCGCCGTTAGGGGAACTGGTATCTTTCTTTGTCGGATCTAAAATTTATAAATGTTTTTACTGTTTTCAAAAACTACATGGAAAACTTGCGTATAAATTTATCAAAATTGGTCCGGTAGAGTGTACAGTAAAAACTGCATATTTACCAGGAGGAGGCTTGAATATCTTTTCTGGTAAGTTGACAACGCAGTGACTGAACAGATCAAATAGCTGTGTCAGAGGCATCTTGACGTCTAACATTGAAATTGTCTGAAAATCACAAAACACATCATTTATGAACACTTGATTTTTTAAAATCGGGCTCTCCAAATGCAAAACCGGGGTCTTACTTTCAAGCACTAAATATGAGGCTGCATTGCGAAAGTATCTATTGAAGTTTTACAGTAAGTTAACTGGTAACTTAGTCAGTCAGTAAGTTGTTCTGTAAGTTTGATTATTTACACTATCGGCAAGTGGGACAGTAAAAGCACCAGCATGGATTTAACTTTGAATTAAGTAGATACTTCAGTAGTAAATGTTTTACCTGAAACCACTCAAGCACAGGTAAAACTGTCTCTGGTTTGGGAGTGTCAGTGACTTTCAACACAGCAAAGTTATATAGGTTTCTTTCGTCCACTCCTATCATGGTTCCGTCTGGTTCAAGTATCTTTGCTAGAGGGATTTTCAGCTCTAGTAGTTCCTGTAACAAAAGTGAACAGAAGTTAGCATAAACATTTATTTTTTTTCAAATAACAATATATATCGCATAACTAAAAGAACAACGGCGTACCATTCTTGAGTTGCGCCTTTGTTGTTCTAGGTGTGCGATATCGCGGTTTGAAGTCAGTGGAATGTGTTAAGCGACCCACCCTAAGGCCTCCGAATAGGCCTCTGATATCTAGATCAGTTATGAAGCCTATTTGGAGGCCTCACGGTAACGTCAGCCGGAATAACATAGAGAGCTTTTCAAAGCATGGAGTTGTCCACAAAACATACTTAATTTGTAACAGTAAGGTGTTATATAAACTAAGTTGAATTTCTCATAAAAATATGAAGATGCTGTCAAATGAGCCAGTTTGACAAAGTACTAAATTGTTCATACATATAATTAAGATACTGACTGTACACAATACTGTCATAAGAAAGCGACAAACGTACCTTTTCGGGCACATCAGTGCAAATCGCTTCCATCCAAGCCGGCATGATGTAGTCCCATATTGACTGCGTTATGATTCCGTATGGGATCAAGCAGTACAGTCTGAGAACAAAAATGGAACAATTCATTTATTTGGTTATAGGAAAAAACAAGTCACAACCGCTGCATCTGTCATTTTAAAAGATCTCGTAATGAATGAATTTCTGTTTTTTGTGTTGTGTGCAATAAAGTATATCTTATCTTGACGACCGAGTGATTGTTGAGAAGTCGGCTACTACACCAAAGGCGGCGGATTCGACCCCACTACAAACATTTGTGTGCATGAACATGTCTGTTTGTATTGGTCTGGGTGTTTCCTATGTATATTAAGTATGTATTTAAAAAGAAAGAAGTATTTAAGTATGTTTATCCGTTAACGTAAAAACGGGATTTAATTAGCTCATCTTGGGGCTAGATGGCGCTCTGTGGAATAATGTCAAGGGATAGTTATTAATTTATTTATCTTACTTGTTGAGGCCGTCCTTGAGGTGGTGCGCCTTGGAGGCGAGTTTGTCCCAGTGGGGGGCCTGGCGCGTGTATTCTCTACTGCGTTTGCTACTAACTGTGTAGCTGTCTGTCTATATGTGTAGCTGTCTGTCTGTATGTAAAGCTGTCTGTCTGTATGTGTAGCTGTCTGTCTGTGTGTAGCTGTCTGTCTGTGTGTGTAGCTGTCTGTCTGTGTGTGTAGCTGTCTGTCTGCATGTGTAGCTGTCTGTCTGTGTGTGTAGCTGTCTGTCTGTATGTGTAGCTGTCTGTCTGTGTGTGTAGCTGTCTGTCTGTGTGTGTAGCTGTCTGTCTGTATGTGTAGCTGTCTGTCTGTATGTGAAGCTGTCTGTCTGTGTGTGTAGCTGTCTGTATGTATGTGTAGCTGCCTGTCTTCATGTGTAGCTGTCTGTCTGTATGTGTAGCTGTCTGTCTGTATGTGTAGCTGTCTGTCTGTATGTGTAGCTGTCTGTCTGTATGTGTAGCTGTCTGTCTGGATGTGTAGCTGTCTGTCTGTATGTCTAGCTGTCTGTCTGTATGTGTAGCTGTCTGTCTGTATGTGTAGCTGTCTGTATGTGTAGCTGTCTGTCTGTATGTGTAGCCGTCTGTCTGTATGTGTAGCTGTCTGTCTGTATGTGTAGCCGTCTGTCTGTATGTGTAGCTGTCTGTCTGTATGTGTACCTGTTGAGGCCGTCCTTGAGGTGGTGCGCCTTGGAGGCCAGGTTGTCCCAGTGGCCGGCCTGGCGCGTGTAGTGCGGCGGATGGGGCAGCAGACAGGACACGAGCACAGTTCGGTGCGTGGACGCGATCCCGCGCACCCAGCCGCACACGTGGGATATCTTTAGTTTCTCTACTGCGTTTGCTGTCTCACCTGGAGATAGGGAGACGTTGGTTAACTCGATTACCACCAGACTAACGCTGCGGTGTTATTATGAAGCCATTTAGGTGTTATTGCTTATGTTTAACGTGCTTACTTAGCACATTTGTGATGAGAACCCTTTGTTTGTAACTTGGTTCAACTGCTTACTGCTAGATGGAGTTATCCTCCATTAGCTCGGGCAAGCATTGTGTTTTCTCGTCTGTATATAGTGTTAAGTCAAATAATGTATCAATGTAGGGGTTGTGGGCCTTCCGCTCACCCCATTGCCCGCTAAAGCTGTGAAAGTCACACCTTGGTTTAACACCTAGTCAAATCAAAAAAAAAATGTTTCAATGAAGCTTACAGGGTGCTCCAATAAATAGATTGAAACAAGTGCCTTAGCTGTCTAAAAGGGTAGCTCCGATCAAGACCTAACCTGTAGGGTTTTCAGCTTGATGTGTACCAACCAAGTGTCACAAAAAAATATATTGTTTTACGTTATCACCCCACCCGCAGGGCGTCCTACGCTACGCTACCACCACCAGACACCAGACTAACGCATTGGTATTATTATGATGCCATAACTGTCAGCTACTATACAATGAACTCACAGCTCGCGCTTTTACAACTTATGGTTCAAATTAGAATGGCAAGGTAATTGCTGGGTCGGAGCCGTACTTGGATAATGTGCTACGAGCTTAAGTCGACCAGACCAGCGCTGCGGTGACATTATCATCATCATCATCAGCCTGTTGCAGTCCACTGCTGGACATAGGCATTACACGCCACTGAACTCGATCTTCGGCTGCTCGCGTCCAGCTCCTGCCAGCCATCCTGCGCAAATCATCACTCCACCTTGCCTGAGGACGTCCTACACTACGCTTGCCGAGACGCGGTCTCCACTCAAGAACACGTTTACTCCAACGGTTGTCGGTTCTACGGCTCACATGGCCAGCCCACTGCCACTTCAGCTTGCTAATCCGGTGGGCTATGTCGATAACCTTGGTTCTCTGCCGTATCACCTTATTTCTAATTTGGTCCCGCAGAGAAACGCCGAGCATAGCCCTCTCCATAGCCCGCTGGGTGACTTTAAATTTGTGGACCAGCCGTGCCGTTAGTGTCCACGTTTCAGCTCCGTATGTCATGACGGGTAGGACGCACTGGTTGAAGACTTTTGTCTTTAGGCACTGTGGGATCGACGATGTGAAGACTCGACGTATGTCGACGGTGACATTATGACGGTCAGCAATCAAAACAAGCTGATTGTATTTCAGTGTTACTTTTTGTTTTTTAGTTTTAATTGCTTGAAATAAACTTAATATCACTGAATAAACTTTTTAATCCTAAAACTGGCAAATAAATTGATTGATTACGCAACTAATATCAAAATTACAAATCCAGGCCAGGTTTATTCTGTTCAGGCGGTCGTTCGTCTAACGATAATGATGACGACACCAAAACTTAGGGGAGAGGGGGGGCATAACGGGGACGCTAAGGGGAATTGTTTAAATTGTAAATAATAGTTTCACAATCATATTTTAATTTGGCAAAGTTCCTGATAGATGTCGTATCAACTTCATTGACACAAGCAAACTTCAAGTTTCAGATAGCATAGGAAGCATGTGATAGGCTCTAGTTCCATCTATTTACGCAGAGATGTCTCTTTCCTCCCTTAAATCGCGGTAGCATTGTGTTACAAAATTTTGTATATACTTCTGCAGGACTTCAACAAATTTGTCTTCGACTTGGAATCGGTGTTTTTATTCAGGAATAAACAATAAAAAAATGAGTATGGAATATTTGTATTAAAAAGTTATCACAACTTTTTGTTTACTTTTAAATTTATTATTTGGCAGTGAATTTGGTGTGGTAAAAAAGCAATTAATATTTTTTATTAACGAAAACCCCATTGTGCCCCAGGGTAGGGGCAGCATGGGGTACCCAGTTCGGGGCAGTACGGGGTACACTATTTTAACTGGTACAAAATGAGCAGGTGTGGATTTCTTCTAAATCCGCGTCATCAACTCCGGCCCAGGCTGTATGGGCTTGTCCACATCGCTCGCAGGCCACCCAACGCTCCGAAGACTGTCTTCCCTCTACGATAGTTTTTTCTCGCTTGGTTCGTTTGGTCGACTGAGGGGATAGGGAGAATATGTCTTTAGGAGAAGCGTTTTCAAAGAAAGTTGTCAAATCACGACAAACTCTTCGAATTGGAGATTGGGAAACGCAGATTTCATCAGGCATAGATGGTCCAGGCTGAGGTTCTGTGATGGTTGACTGTTGATGTTTTCTGCCGACCAACGGCGCCTGGAACTTATATTTTTGTAATTTCGTACAAACCTAATACAAAACAAATAATATTATTGTTATATTTTCAAATGAACAGACCATACAGGGGCACAACGGGGTACCCCACTATACCCCTTAGCCACGTCCCCGTTATGCCCCCATGTCTAACATGATTTAAAATAATTAACGAAAAAAACAATTCAAGGTTGGAGTGATTTTGCTCAAAACACATCAATACTTAATGCTAGTAGTTAAACACACCAAACGAAATAATTGTAGTAAACTAAACATTTACCTTATCAGACACGTTTTGGTATCGACTCAAAATAATCTGAAATGTCGCCGGAAAAAAGTATTGAACGTCAACACGAAACGCGTGCACTGTGGTCTCCGGCCACTGACGTACTTAATGTCGTTGAGAAATACCCTCTTATTGGCTAAAACAAAACGCGCCTAGAATGCGTAGTTACTTGTATGTGGGGGTGACCCCGTCGTGCCTCGCGTCCCCGTTATGCCCACCTTTCCTATTAAAAAATATTTATTCCTATTTTAAATAAACTTACCAGTATAAGAAAACGAAGTGACGTGGAACCAGTGGAAGAGGACGGATAGCAATCTCCCCAGAACTTCATCGGGAGTATCGGGGTTCGGGGTGCATAGGCCGACCATCAGCCATACTCCATACCTTTAAAAATTATTGTTATTTTGAATTTGAAAGAATGGTATTTTTCGACACATGATGAGGAAAATATAATTAGAAAGAGTTTTGACAGTAATTCACCAATGTGCCTTTTCATATTGGTTCGTCAATCGACAATGGTTTTAACGTACCGTATACTATCCACGAGCCAATAAAATTTGTAACAAGCTCTCGTTCGTGAAACGAATGTTCCCGATGAGTTGGGTCCATTAAATAAAAATAGTACACAGGGCGAAAACGACAGTCGCTTTAGGGAAACTGCCGATTAAATAATGGTATGCTTCGATAACATGGTACTTTGATTGACAAAACTATTTTTGCCGACTTTAAGCACAAAAAATACATATGCCGCAATTTCATATCATCATAAGATGTCTAGGCGGACCAAAAATTCTAGTAATCCGTATAAAAACAAGATATCCTCACCTCCCCAACAGCTGGCGGTCTTCAACAGAGATGGGGTCAGGCAAGTTCACGGCGAGAGGTGGTTTTAGCTGCTCCGTAGAACTGTCCGGGTCTTCTAAGTTGATTGGCTTTGCTTCTTTTAGTAAGCTTGAAAGGAATACAGTATAATTATTGGATTACTATATTTCACTGGAGGCTATTATACCCCATCTTGGGGCCTATCTTTCGGGATAAAAAATATTATATGTTCTTTAACAAGGTCCACTTTATCTGTCCAAAAAATGCATTGAGATTGTAAATATAAAGTGTAAGCATTTGGCATTTTCTTCAGAAAATGAAATTGCATTGAGGAAACTTCATTGCACTGAGGACACTTCATTGCCACAACTTAAGCACGAAGCAACAACAAAACTAGATCTATCGGTAATTAAAATTTTTGTTATAATTCAAAATTGCTACTTTATTTTACTTCTTTTTTTACTTGACATAACAATTCATGAAAAAATTATAGCGTCTGCATCAAAAAAGCTTTTCCCCATGTTCCCAGCTCACCTGATGATGGCCTCGACGAGGTTAGTCTGCATGTCGCTGTCCATCTGCCGGTTGCCGTGGCATTGCAAAATGGCTCTTATTCCAGCCACATAAGGTGTCCCTATGTAAAGGTTGATGTACATGTTCCCATCTCACCTGATGATGGCCTCGACGAGGTTAGTCTGCATATCACTGTCCATCTGCCAGGCGTGCGGTAACCGCGTGTGCACCACGTGGTCGCCCCCGCGGCGGCTGTTGTGCCGGTTGCCGTGGCATTGCTGGCAATATCTGATAGTGATTGCGGAGCTTTTAATTATTTCGACAGAAAACTCTAGAGGTAATATGAGGTATTGACAAATACACAATCTCGGAAAATCGCAGCTCCTCATTATAGTAAAGAAATCCATTCAGACAAATAATTGTATACGAAACAAATTTCTTCTCGATAGAATCAACACGTCCGAACCGGTGGTAGAATCATTTTTAGATTTTTAATTTTTATGTTATAACTTGTCAGAAGTGCTTTTTATTAACCTTTCTACCGCTTAAGCTCACATGAAGAAATATTATTTTCACTTTACTAAATATCTTAGTGCCTGAATTATGAAGTTCAAGGTAAGATTAAAATTACCTGATGGGGTGATTTCCGTTGTAGCTCGCGCACTCGTTGGAAAAGCAGATGGAATACGCCGCCTTATCCGTCGACCGGCAGTTCTGCGGAATTAAATTATTAGACATTAATCCATACAGCGCCATCTAACCTTTTTTTTTTTTTTTTAAGGTGGGGAATCCTTTTATGGTCTTCCCGCCCCTCGGGGGAAGGGCGGGGGAGTGTGAGACTCATCTGCCGTGAGGCAGCAGACACTACTCACTAAACCCCACCGTGCTCAAACGTTGCCATCAGTTGTATGAAGTCGTGGGGTCGCTGTCGCGCTTCCATAACTTCAGCAACGGCAGTCCGTATCCGGACCCATCCTGAGGTGTTAACACCAGTGCCACATAGTAGCTGGGGCGTGCGAGGAGCACTCGGCACGCCCTCCAACTTGCAGACCATTACAAGTGACGAGCAACCCCCGTTGTCGTCACCCGCAGAAGGTTTTCTGTCAGGGCAGCGTTTGGCGATTGTAATTGTAACCGCCGCCTGCGCCCGATTCTCTTACGGCGGCATGGATGAGACATGGGGTCCGCCTCCCTAACTCGCTCAGCCGCTTCTTTTCCTCCTATTACTTAGGTTTTTAAACTTTCTTGTTGCATTTTTCACTATATAAACACTAAATAAACCGGGTTTTCTGCAACATATAACTACGGTAAAAACTACTGTTTTACCTGTATTTGCCCGGCGAATTGTCGCCGAAACGTCGGGCAAATACAGGTAAAACAGTAGTTTTTACCGTAGTTATATGTTGCAGAAGACTCCTATTACTTCTTCGCAAAATTTAGCAAAGGCGTCCCAAGCTGTTTCACTGCCGACTATAGACGCAACAATAGAAGGCAGCGAAAGATCTGTACCTATAATCTGCTCCAATTCGGCCCTTTGCACCTGCCAATGTGGGCAGTGGGCTACAGTGTGCTCTGCTGTGTCATCATTATGCCCGCATTCGTGGCAGACACCTGTCAGCTCTCTTTTAGCTACTTTGCACAAGTATCTTCCAAAACACCCGTGCCCTGTCAGGACTTGGGTGCTCCGGTAAGACAGTGCCCCGTGCTTCCTCTCTATCCAGGCGTCCAGGGTGGGACGGACCGCCTCTACCTCTGTGTCCGTATGAGGGATGTTCTAGCCGCTCTTTCCATTGCACTCGAAGAGCAATTTGGGAGTCTTCCCTCCACCTCTTCACTTCTTCCATCATCGGGTAATCACCACGTGCACGCACTTCAGCACATCGGTGGTAAACCTCCGCCAATACATGGGCATCCAAGTCCCACGGGGGGATAGCCGCTAGAACGCACGCCGCCTCCCAGGCTATGGTGCGGTACCCTCTGATCACTCTAACTGCCAGAACTCTCTGCAGTCTCCGCAGGAGGGCCTGGTTGAGGTTGTTGAGGGCGTCAACCCAAATTGGGGCACCGTATAGCGCCATCGACCGCACCACCCCAGTAAGCGCCATCTAACCTGGGCAAAGGGAACTAGACAACGGACGAACAAACTTAAATACTTCTCTTGTGTAAATACTGACCACTGTGCGGGGATCGAGCCCACGACCATTGATGTAGTAGCCCACTTCGAAAACACCACCGTTTTCAGTAAATAAGGGCTGTTCCTTTATTCATATTGCAATAACTTCAAATTAGAATATTTATAGGCAAAGAAGCCATTTATCAACGTACCTTATTCTCACAAACCATAGATACTTGCTGCTGAGGGTGAAGGATATCGAAGAACCGTTGATTTGGATGTTCTCTGCAAAGACAATGACTTTATTATATATTTTTTTTGTACGCTAACTTGGGAACCGCAGACAGACCGCAGTGATGCAATCATAAACAAATCTAAGGCCCTTTCCACTATAGAACTGAGCTGAGCGGAGATGTGCTAAGCTATTTTAACAACCTTTCAGATATCATTATTTTGACTACGCCTAGATCAGGGGGCTATGAGCACCACGCTGCCCGGCGACATGTAGGAAGTGTCAAAAATGCATTGACATTACAGTCAATGTCATTTTAATTGAAAAGTAATTTTGTTCGTTTGTAAACACTGAAGATGGCGCACGTCGCTTTAACCTTCAAAACTACTCAGACAAAAACGTTTTCTGATTTCAAAAAATAAACTCAGTAAATACAATGGCTTTTTGTATTTTCTAACTAGACAGCAATGAACCTACAATATAGATACTGAATTTGTAACATGGTCCTTCGAGCCGGATATGAACCAACGACCTGAACTTACGAGTATGAACGTACCTAATTAAATATATCTAGAACAACTAACTCAATAATTTAGAACATACCTGTGTATCTCATTAGCGCACTCTATGCACAGATATAGAGGCGGGGGACTGTCTGAAGCGAAGGTGACGCTGATGCAATGATCGTAGCAAACTTTGGCTGCCTCGGCGGTACCCGCGTTCGGACACATGTCACGCTGACATAGAAACGGGACTAGATCATCTGGGGGAGGATAAGAGTAAAAGTCGGTAAAAAATATACAAATGCCAGAAGGTCCACCATGGGATTTCGTTTACGCATTCGCTAGAAATTAATTGTTTCGATTTTCAAGGGTAGAAGTGGTACTCTGATAATCAAATATAACATCTTCATGGTTTACGCAGACGCTAGCGACTGGGTATAAGAAAACTCATGAAAGACCCTCAGAAATTGAAATCAGGTAGTGTGATGTGATGTGTGTTTCTTGGAGTGAAATCAGAGACCGACAGTGAACATTCCGACTAAGGTTTCGATATTCCTCAAATTCCTTTTTTAGAAAGTTTACAGAAAATGCGACGATAGTAAAGTCATATGTAATATTCATATAATTATTTTATTGGCTATATGTAGGTATGTCATGTAAAGTTTGTTTTGTAATGTGAGTAGATTACAAAACAAATATGAAAGAATTTTATTTCGTTTTTTAAGAAATTATCGTATTCAAATAATAATTAAAACTGATTGTTGACGTGTGTAAACGATGAATATGTTAAATAACAGATAAAAAATACTCATCTCATCTCTATCATCGCAGTAACCATTGAAAAAATATGTATTTTGCTAGGAATGTCTACATCAATATCAACATTTCGTTGCAAGTACATAAATGACACTACCTAATTCCACCTCTGAAAATGACACCCAAACACATGAAAACACTAAAGTTCGTCAAATGAATGTTTTTCCTGTGTGAGGGTTCGAGCTATTACCTTCGCCGCTATAGACTGGACCCCAACTCGTTGCGCCAACAAGCTAGGATCAAGTCGCAATTAAAGTCTAAACTAACGTGGATACGACATGCAACTTAATATTTCTACATTACATACACATCTATCTAGAATAATAAATTAGCATGTACTAAAACTAAAACTTATGGATATGAGCGTCCTACCAACTATACCTACGGAGCCGAAACATTTTTCGTAAGGAACCGTCAAAATTACGCCCTCGGAGTCTACCACCGAGCAATGGAGCGCAGTATTCTAGGGATAAGCTTACTGACTACATTAGGAACTTGGTACTGCGCTCAAAACAAAAATCGCTTACGTGGGACACACAGTAGCCACGCTAAGCTTGAATGGAAATGGACTGGACACGTTTCCTGCATGTCGGATAACATTACATTACATTGATTCACATTCATGCCTAACTTTAGTTCTATTAATGTTTATTTTTAAGCAAATTCTTTATTCTTATGAGTTGCTGACGGCAACTAAATTGACACCGACCGTATAAGGGCTGCGCGAGAGGCCTAAAAAAGTGGAGAGATGATCTGGATGCACTTTGGAAAGATTGTTTAACACTGGCTTTTGACCGTGTGGACTGAAGTTTGCTCTTCAGTGGGATGGATTTAGATTGAGATTGAAGCATAGGTGTGGGGATGGGAAGCCTATTTTATCACAACAGGAGAAAAAGTTTTAATGGACACAGATCGGCTTCAACCAGCCTCCTAAGAAACCTATGGAGGAGACCTATTTGACTGTCTATTACTATGAATGATGAGGTAGGTATGTTATACATTATTAAAATCCTATTAAACCACTATTGCAATAAGTAACTACAAGAAGAAGAAAAAGTGAGCTTATTTCTATTCTAGAGAGATAGCAGACTATGCAGACTAGCAAGTTCTATTTAAAAGTTTACTATGTAAATAGGTGTCTATAAGCATTCATGTAAGTTACAAGAAGCATAAGATGAGTGTTGCAGGAGAACGTTGTTACGTGATAAAAGAGGCGTGTGATGGTGTGAACAGCTGTGCAAAAACAACCAAAAAAAAAAATTCTTAATTCGCCCTGTGAAGTCCAAGAGCAGTAATCCCGTTGCTCCACCATTCCATTTCTTCCCAGCACTACCGGATCCATGCTGTAATAGTATATAAATACTCACTTGAGAACTTACAAAGCAGTCCTTTCCTGTCGAAGAGCTTGGCGTCGAAGGGCGGCCAGTAGTAGAAGAGGAGCTTGGCGGCTGACAGCCGTGCGCCCCAGGTGCCGTACGCGACCACGCAGAGCACGTCCTTTACCACTGTCTGCTTCATCGACATCAGGCATTCTAGCAGTTGGCAGTGGTGGGCTGGAGGGAAGTGGTGGTGGAGAACATAATACAAAAATGCTTGTTTTTTTTCCCAGCATATTGTCAAAAATCGCTGTCATAAAAATCTTATTCGCTAACACAAATGCTTACAAAACACTGAAAACCACAATTTAAATTAACAGTTCGATTAGATTCTCAGATAAATTAGCCACGGCCTGTCTGTCTAAAAATAAAACGCTATTGCTAAAAATAGGAAGTTTTAAAATCTAAATATATTTGCCGATGGTGCTTTTAATTTAACCCTTATCCAGGCCTCTGAATATATTCTTCCCCCATTCATTTGAACCTTGGCCCTCTGAGTTGAGCGGTAAACCCAATAAAAATTTACAGACTTCGGCACGTTTTTTTTCTTATATCTTTCTGCACTGTTTTCAACAGTTTTCTGTACTGATGGTTGAGGGTTAAGAAATAAAAGTTTGCAGACAGGTTATCTATGCTGAGCTACGAACCAAGTTAAAACTTATTTAGCTGCCATATTATCTTCTAATTAGGGCTAATCCACCTACCGGGATTACTAGAGTGTTGGAAGACCATCATGATAATGGCTGCGACGGACTGGGATGCTTGACTTTCCTCTTCTAGCCCGGAGTAGCGACGAGCTATAAAAACATAAACCGGTTAGAGCAAACAAGAGTGTTGGCTTGTATGCGTAGAAGCAGTGGAGGGGCGCGAAATTCCAGACTAGACGATCTCTACCAACAAAACAAATACCTTTAACGCTCGAAATATATATTGCACAACTATTTTAATATCTTAGCACTCTGGTATTCCACAGTACTAGTAACATCAAGTCGGTCTGGCATCTTAGCGTTAACGAATGCTCCCACTCTCTCAAGCATCGGTCAGCTAGCGAAGCTCGCGAAAGGAACGTTATCGAAAGAACCGAACGATATACTGACCACGACCACCCGGTCAAGTGTAAATGACTAAACCCCGAATTCACAAACGTCAATCAACGCTAAGCACGCGCTCACGCTCATGCTGTACCGTAAAATTTCAATAGAACTGAAAGAGACAGCTATACTTCTGAGGGATGCTCAACGCTCAAAAGCGTTTGTGAATTCAGCTCTACTTACTTATAGTGAACGGCAGTATGTAGTAGCACAGCAGATGCAGGATCTGCTGGTGGAGTGGAGGTGGAGTACGCAACGAGGTACTCCAAGTACATAATCAAGCATTTCAGGTATTGGAGGACTGCGTGACAAAGGCTGCAACTAAAACTACTCATACTCACTTATAGTGAACGGCAGTATGTAGTAGCACAGCAGATGCAGGATCTGTTGGTGGAGAGTGACAGGGAACACGGCGACACAGTACGCGACGAGGTACTCCAAGTACGGAAGCCAGCATCTCAGGCATTGGAGGACTGTAAGACCGCAGGCTGCAACACTACTCATACTCATTAATAGTGAACGGTAGTATGTAGTAGCACAGCAGATGCAGGATCTGCTGGTGAAGAGTGACAGGGAACACGGCGACACAGTACGCGACGAGGTACAGCAGGTTGTCGATCATGTCGTACTCCAAAAAGGGAAGCAAGCAGCCCAGGCATTGCAGGACTGCGTGACCAAAGGCTGCAACAGACACTACTCATACTCACTTATAGTGAACGGCAGTATGTAGTAGCACAGCAGATGCAGGATCTGCTGGTGGAGAGTGACAGGGAACACGGCGACACAGTACGCGACGAGGTACAGCAGGTTGTCGATCATGTCGTACTCCAAAAAGGGAAGCAAGCAGCCCAGGCATTGGAGGACTGCGTGACCAAAGGCTGCAACAGACACTACTCATACTCACTTATAGTGAACGGCAGTATGTAGTAGCACAGCAGATGCAGGATCTGCTGGTGGAGAGTGACAGGGAAAACGGCGACACAGTACGCGACGAGGTACGGCAGGTTGTCGATCATATCGTACTCCAAGAAGGGAAGCAAGCAGCCCAGGCATTGCAGGACTGCGTGACCAAAGGCTGCAACAAACAAGTAATGATAAAATAAATATCATCAGAGATTATCTCACACAGCGCCGTCAAGCCCCAAAGGTTGTATTATGGGCACTAGACAACGAATAAACCTTTTTTTTCAACACCCTGCCCAATACAAACAGATATGTTCATGATATATAGGGAGAAACCGGGTGGGTCTTCAATCAGCGAGTCTGTAAATCTATAGAGGAGGCTATAATACCGATGGTGGTACTGTTCATCTCACGAGGGCGGATCAGCTATACTTGTGTGTGTGTAAATGTACAGCACATTCATTTATGTGTGCACTTCCTTTGCCCGGCATTAGTCTCACTTCCTTTGTCCGGGCTTCTTCTCGAGGGGGGTAGCCCCCCACGGCGTTGAGTTGAGGGTTTCTATTGTAAACCATTCTATTGCACATTGCGTCGCCCTCGGCCCGCCGGTCAAGCTCACCAGGTGAGACCCGTGTGGGAGGCCCGGTGAACGACCTGTGAGCCATAGGACGCGTGCGCGAGTGTCTTTACGCATAACAACACAAGTAAGGCTCACCCGCGTTCGTGAGATAGAGCATCTGTAAAGCCTTCTAAATGAAAGCCAAAAACTCACCTTGAATCCCATACTGCAGATGCGGTGCAGAGTCCACCAGCTGCGAGATGGCGTTGAAGAGACCCTTGTAGTCCAGGTTCGGATACAGGGTCATGCGGTCAGCGTCGTTGTCGGCGTCGCGGAGCATCTCGAGGGGGGAGCGGGGGACATCTTCAAACACAAGTGAAAGCCAAGAACTCACCCTGAATCCCATACTGCAGATGCGGGGCAGAGTCCACCAGCTGCGAGATGGCGTTGAAGAGCCCCTTGTAGTCCAGGTTCGGATACAGGGTCATGCGGTCAGCATCGTTGTCGGCGTCGCGAAGCATCTCGAGGGGGGAGCGGGGGACATCTTTGAGTACGCCTGGGGAGGCAACGGAGAATTGTAAACGGGGATATTGTGGATATTGGACACCCAATTTTGGGTAAGCTGTCTTGACACTAAAAATGAATTTTATGACCTTAATAATATGTACGGTGGACGGCACATCACTCTACCCATTTCCTGTCACTCTTCCTTGCTCTATAGCAAAGAAACAACATTTGGAAAGAGCGAGAGAAAAAACGGAAATGGGTTAACCTGATGTGCTGTTCACTGTACACAGCTTTTTACAATAAATGACTTCTAGTTTCTGAAATTTATTTACCTATTTGCTGTTATTGACCCTTTTTTTGTGGCAGTGATGTTTTCAAAAGCTGACAGATTCTCAAGGGTGATTTTGAATTAATAATGAATACGAAACTAACCCCGTATTCACAAAGGTTCATCAAAGTTGAGCAAGTTGCCAACCTCATGCCGTGTGTACCGTAGAATGTATACAGAATTGAAGTGACAGTTATATTTTTTAATGATAAGGTAAGTTTGTGAATTAGAGGGTACATCTCTTAAATTTCTTTGACTGTACTTATCAGATAAAACGTAGCCCATGTGTTATGGAAAAATCAACAAATGGTGCTGCATGCTGGTTTCAGAATCGAACCCTCATATTAGTACCTAAATTTTTGATGAGGATGGATTCGATTCTATCGGTGACTATACATAGATACATAAAACCTGTTTCCTAGGTCAACTATTTGTAGACAAAATATCGATAGTCGGGCAACACTCGAATTTAAATCTATAGAATAACTAATCTCTTCGGCCGCGCAAGCGCGAGAACGTTGCAGCAGGCGGGGCGGGCACATGCGCGTGTCGTCTAGTCAGTCTTTTTTTTTTTTTTTCAAGTAGGGGAAATGCCTTACGCATACCCGTCCACCGGGGGACGGACGGGTTATGTCGGACTCTCCACTGGAAAGGTGGTATACCAGTGGCCCTACCGACTAAAACCCCTACTACTCCCTCTAATCGTCCGTAGTGGGGAAACACGGTGAGTAGCGCGAGGCCTGTTACGCGTTCCCCCGGACGGAGTCCGCCTGCACGGCGGGCCGGAAGCGACCCCCCCCCCCTTCGTGAGGGGAGGCCAGAAGGGACAGCCGAGGATGTCAAGCCGTCCCTACCAGGCAGTGGTGAAGCCCGTGCAATGCCGGCGACGGCACCCCCGTACCGCGCGCCAGCTGGCCACCGTACGCAGACCCTACTGGGCCCGCAACCACGAGCCACCCGAAGGGCGGCTCCGCTGCCATAACCTTCGGTACGGCCCCGCCGGGCCGCGACGCACAGGGGGGATCAGCCTCGGATCACTGGCCCCCACCAACCGGTTGTGCGCCGCGGCCCCAACCACGCGCCTCAAGGCGCCTGCAGGCCCCACTGGCCCCGCAGCCCCACGTCGCCCTTACGGGCCGCAGCGGGTGGGTGTCCAGTCCACCACGCTGCCACGCCTGGGTTCTCTTCGCTTCCCGGTGGTGCCCCTTCCACCGGTACTAGGCCCCCTCGCCACGCCGAGGCGAGAACCCATGAGGGGGTCGTCTAGTCAGTCTGCCTGCCGTCGATATTTGCAAAGGTAATATATGGTTGTTCCCGGCTAGACTACCTTACAAGTACAGGAGATTGCAAGCGACAAGATGAGTCCGCCGACGAACGTACATACATACAAAGAAATAATTAGAATGTATTTACTATATCTGAAAAAGTTAGAAAGATGTTTTAAACATGAAATTGATACAGATATAGGAGAATTAATTGCAGTAGCTGATGGAGTGTAGGAATTATTGTACCTTCCAATGCACCGCTCACGGTCAAGATATACTTAGTGTATTAATGACTATAAACCGTTCGCGTTAAGAATGCAGTGATTTTAAAAATTGTATTCTGTTGCACACAAAAAACTCAGATCCACAACCTTTGCATTGAAATATGCGTTCGACTGTTTTTTGTGGACTTGACTTTTAATCAGGAACGATTTGATTGCTTAGGGGGCGTGCTAGATCGAAAGACAAGTATGAAATTACTGCATTCTTAACGGGAACGGACTATAGTATACTCACTGAGCAGCGTCTGTGAGAAGTATTTGACGGTGTTCCCGATGTCAGCGCCGTTGGGCAGCGGCTGGATGTTGTGCATCAGCCGCAGCTGGCAGTCGTACAGGCTGCGGATCTTCGCCGTGACTGTTGGTACATCAGCTTTTTGTACAGAGGCAAACACATCAACCTTTACAAAACCATTGTAAAATGGATCTTACTTCAACAGCATAAGGTGCCCCTATGTAAACGTTGATGTGAGCGCCTCTTTACATTACACCACACCACACCAATTGAAACGACGGATGAACTACAAACATTCAGATTGCTGGTGGTGCAGGAATTGAACCCACTACCTTGTACATCTCAATCAGCGCTCGCGACCAATTACCACCGAAGGCCAGTGGAGCGTAGATAACTACTCTAGGGCGCTAGCTATGAACAACACGCCGCCTGGCGGCAAGTAGAAAGAGCCAAAAAAATTATTGAATCGACATTCAATTAAGAAAAATAAAGTATTTACGTAGGTATGTTCATCCGTTGTCTAGTATCCCCTAGCACAAGCAGTTGATTGCTTAATTTGGGGCTAGCTAGCGCTGTGTGGATTAATGTCCAGTGATATTAATTTATTTGAATGTTATTCTGGACAGGCGACTTCAATGTCATCCTTTGCATTTTTGTCACTTTCTACATGTCGCCGCACGGTGCGTGTTGCTCATCATGACATAATGTCTTCCACGTTGTGCAAAAACGACATTATTGATGGTGTGGTGTTGTTTTGCTCTAGTACGAGCCAGGCTTCATTGCCCTAATCGTGACGTAGAAATGAATACTAATAACATCACATTAATATTCATCCTGGATAGCAAACATTGACATTATAAGCCCTTTATTAGCCACTTAACTAATTATTTTAAAAGAAAAATTAAAGATTTAGTTATATACTAAAAATAAATAAAATAAATAGTTTTAGTTTATTTCGAAATTGATCACTACATCCTTAGAAATAACAAAATATAGTCAGAAACAAACAGGACCACAGCCTCCCAACTGCTAATTCAAAAAGGAGGAGTGTATACTCACCTTAACCTTAATATTATTGTAAAACTAAATAAACATTTTCTAATAGAAACAATCGACAGTCTTGCCCTAAAAGACTTTCCGACAAGGACCAACAAACAACTAGAAGCAATAGCAGTTCGTATGCAGCCTAACCTGAAAGAAAGGTGAGCCACACAGACAGAGACAACCGAGTAGAGTACAGACACTGGAGGTTTTCATCTGCTACACATCACAGTCAGCAACAACTATTGAGGAGCTAGAACCATAGCACATTTCTATTTAGTAACATGTGAATATAATAAAAACTTCATTTCTATTTGTGAACCGATTTCTTCAAAAATGACAACATTAGTACTAGTAATTGCCTTTTTTTTAAAACTATCTTGTCGTAGTAGGACTGATCAGGCAGCACTGTGTCGTAGGAGAAGTTAATTTACTGTCTCTGTCCCCTTTACTTATAGAATTTTAACATACAGTATTATAAAAAAACATAATTAATTAATATTCCTATAATTTAATTAAAATAAATTGATGTAACAAGTTCGAATAACTACAATTTATTAATTTTTTTATGTACTTCTAAACCGTATGTGCTATGGTACTAATAAAAGGTATGTTGCTGACCGTACAAGACAGACTGGACAACATTTCAACATTAACGGACCAACGTGCAGCCATGGGATATCTGACAGAACAAGGGACATCAAACAACAATGGGACCATATGAATAAAATGCAAACAAAAGCAAATTCAACTTTACTCCTCTTAATTACAGCCCAAAATCTCATGTCTCATGTCAACTGGAACACACAGGAATAAGCCATTATGAACAGGAGTGGAGTTGATTTTTACTTAATCCAATTTGCACTTTACCAAAATAGGTTTAAGAACTACAGCAAGAGTTCTATGACAGTTAAGGGAAAGATGCAGTGTAGGAATTAAGGGTTGCCATCTACATAAAAATAATACTAATCTATACTTAGACTAAGAAACTCAAGCAAAGTCTAAATAACTTTATTGCCAAAAACTAAAGGCTACTTTATGACTGTCAACATAGTTATTTCACATTTTCATTTTTATATAATTATTCAATTTAGAGAGTTGGTCAAGTAGCTTTAACTTACAAATTTTAGCTTTTTTTGATCTGAAAGAGAGTATTATCCAGACAAAACTAATACTAAAAGTTTAGGTGTAAAGTTGTGTGGCACATTACCAATTCATGAAAAGAAACCTAACAAAATGCTGCTATAAGTCCTCTAATCTAGATAGTTATGGAGTAATTTTAATTTAACTAGGAAAATTTAAATATAGAAAATTGTGGACACAATTATTTTAATACATGTTAAAACTTATACACCCTTGTGTTAAGATTGGTCAAAAACTGGTGTTTTTGGTAATAATATAACAATGTATTTTTAGCAACTTTGCTTATCACACCATTTAACTCCTAGGCCTGTATGCATAAAATTTGCACCCTGACACTGACACCAGTGGATTACAAAGTGGCACAGCTGTCAAATTAAACATTATATTTGCCCATACACACCCAATAACTGTAGAGTAGAACAGCAAAACTATTTAAAACGATAGTACATACATACAGATTAAACACATTCTGAGTCACAGAGTAAAATTGGTTTCTATCAAGATGGCAACCCTGACTGGACAAGAGAAAGCCGTGCCACAGGGTCCGACAAACCACATCGGGTGCAACAGATAAGGACCCATCCGCCGGAGCTCACCTTTCTGACTGAGCGGCTCCAACACAAACTGCATGTTATCAGCCTGCGTCGGCTGCATTAGGATACACAAAAAGCTTTGACTACGCAATGAGGCCCCCCGCTCAGATGCCTCTGAAAAATTAAATGCGTTAATGTGCATGCAAGCTATAGACCGTCTCCAGATTATCAATTACTTAAAACATATTTTTGTTTTAATTACTTTTAAACAATTCAAATAAGTTTGTCAAACAAGATGTAATTAGTACAGAATAACACTAATTCATTTGAATTTACGTGGAAGAATGAAAACTCTAATTAGTAATAATTAATTAATCATTCAAAAGACATCGCAATAACTTGTAAAGTGCATTTCGAGGTGCGAATATAAAATCAATACTGCTCGCCATAATGGCCCGGACGAGCGCACCTTTGTTTCGAAAACCTCGAAAAACCAGCTTGCGGAGACGGCCTATAAATGAATTCGAATGCCTAAGCGATAAAGGTAGAAAAAAATATGCTTACAGGCCGCCGCCCGTGTCCCCATGTTGATTAATTGTATCTTGAAACTGCCCTGCATCGGAGCGAACTAAAGTCCCGGCTAACATGAAAGGTACAAATCAATAACTGGCACAAATTCAGCGCTTGTACCACGAAAGGACGCCTGGGTGAGAGAGATAAGACCTGAGTCTAGATTTGCCTATCTCTTCAGGCTATTGATCGAATTGGCTAGGTTTAATTTTTTTGTTTTGATGCGCCGCGCGCAGCCAAAGTTCAAAAATGTCATTGCTGTCAAAGTCATGCAGACGTCATTTCCTTTCCGTTTCGTTCGTCGCTTTAGCTAATGCAAAGAAACTTCTGAATATTCTGCCTAAAAAATAAATGACTGCAATATTTTTTTGCTAACACAGCAAAATAAAGCCAAAACTGAAGCTGAATCGACCTAAAAGTCCAGACCGACTACTAGTCTAAGAGGCCCGGTGGGAATGGGGGTTTCAGCGTGTGACTACGCCACACAGTAAAGTACTTAGAAGCGCTAGTGGAATGTGAGGTCCAGTAAGGTTTCTGAAATACCACTTCCCTGTTTGTGGGCGCAGTATGTGGCATTATTTTTATATTTTATCTATTTACATATAATAGGTATGTCATGGTATAATTTTAACGCCCGCCGTAATAAACAGCGATATTACAGGAACACACAGTGTTACACACTCAACAGTGGCGCCATCTGGTGAGCATACATAATACGGAGAGCCCTCAATACTAATAGCTGCGTCTGTCGGGGGTCAGCGCCGAGGGATTATTATTTATTCAGAGAGTTTTCCTATTTGATTTCGTCTTTTTTAAATCAAAGGATAATGACTGCATTTTTCCATTTGGTGGGTTGCGAGCCCAGCAAAATAAAGTAAAACCTACCAGGTTGTAATAACATTCCTGGCTTGTTTCGAAAGGAATACCGAGCAAACAAACATTAAATGTGTTTTAAAAAATTTAAGCAGCTAGGGTTTAAGAGTATTGAGTGCGTCACAAAGGGGTTGTGTTATAAAACTGGGACATAGCGGAAAAAGGTTTGGTAAACATTGGGTTAGCCACCTGCTGCTTACTTATCGAAGGACTCACTTTATCCACGAGTTTCTAGGCAATTTCCAGGTATTATTATCTGTTAGTTGCTGTTGCTGTTGTTTTAGTTGAGATGAGATCTGTGCCCAGCAGTGGGACCTATATGTATAGGTCGTTTATGTTATGTTATGGTTATGTTATTATCTGTTATACTATAGTTGTGTAACTACGGGAATAACAAAATAACGAAAACTAACAAAGTACCTATAGTGTAGGCAACATATAACTTGGTACCTAGCATCTAGAGTTTGACCTGTTCATACATTCAGATAGCTGACGACCTGTCATCCCGCGCCCGTCCCTCATCACGCTTCGCTAAATTTATCTCAATTGGATTTGCAACGGACGGACAACCAGTCAGTCGCACACTGACGCTAAAATGACCAGCATTAATCCCAGTGAAGTTGTATTTTGAACTCACTGACTTGCAAAAAAAGGGCAAAGTTCCCTCATTTGAAAACCCAACTCTTCAAGAGCTTTAGTTGTCATTATCGAACGATTTGGTGTAATAAAATTGTTAAGAAGTTGGCTGATACTCCAGAGGTCGCGGTCTCGATCCCCGTGCCGTCCAAAAGTGTGTGTGCATGAACATGTCTGTTCGTTTTGGTCGGGCTGTTTCCTATGCATACATTAAAAAAAAACGATTTAATACCTCATTATGTTTATTCTCGGTCTCTGTTAGGCCCATAGCTCTGCTTAGTTTGGGCTAGCCCCAAACTGGGCCTATATTCATTAACCAAATAATTATCACAGTTTTTACCAAAACGAAACTAACAAAAAAAATGTTAATCAGATAATATAGAAAGTAAATGTGAGTTTGTCAATGCCTACTGCCTAAATTAATGATTTATAGGCTATAATTCAATTAGTCAAATTATTAACTTGACTTTCTAACAGAAGCTAAGTAGGTATTTCTCAGTTACGGTCAACGAACGGCAAGACAGGCGACCTATTGATCGGGTTTCTTGCTCTTTTGGCAAATAAATTGTCTTTTGAATATGAAAAACCAAAGCCGGGTTGCCTGGTGGAGCCGTTGACTGAGCTTATCGAAATAAATCTCACGCTCGTCTTTGTATTCTCATAAATCAAGATAAAGATGTACTAGAAAGGAATTAAGTTTATGAAATTAATAGTGGTCCAATTATCTCTTGCCTCTTAAAGTAATTTTAAGCTAGTAGGTAGGTATTATTTCTGACAGCTCTGTTGTTAGTTTAAGGTCCTTCTGCAAGTTTGCCTTTATCATCTTGTACAAGGGAATTCCTCTTATCTGTATTTTTATTTTTAGGCTAGTCTCCTGAAGTTATTACACTTTTAGTCGGTCTCTTAATCACGCCACGCAGCACTTATATATCAAGTGCTATTAATTACTGAACTAACATTAAAAATTAAAATCTTCGTCCCTTAAAAAACATTTTACGATAAACACTGCATCCTGATAATTTTTAAATTCATTTAAAAGCACTTTTCATAATTTTCTTCATGCTTTAATTTTCAGTATCATACATACACCGTACTTTTAGAATTTCAATTTTATCAGAAAGCTTATCAACATGGCACACATGGCGAAAATTAAGTACCCTGCAAAATATAACAGTACGACATGTAAGTATTGTTATTCATGTATTGTGTCATTCAATATGGGCATGGTGGCGGAAATAAATAAATACATAATTGCAAAACTTTTATTGTCATGTTTATCACAAGTACCTAGAATAACATTACCATTACCTTGTAATTCTCAATCACAGTTACCATAACCGTACGTCCTGCGCGATTATGCTCATTTGCACTAAATTAAGCATGCTTCAACTGACAGTGTTAAGTACAAGTTTGACATTTAAACTAGATCATCTTGATGTAACACTAAACGTCCCCGCAAAAGGGACACAAAACGCTGCCACCCAGCGTTAGGGAATCGTGGCGGCGTTTTGTGACGCTAATGTCGGCTGCTTTCAGCAATACCTTCATTTAGTGGAAACGAGCATTACAATAACATTGTCTTACGCCAAAGAGCTAAACGCCCGTTTAACGAATTTATAGAAAGAGTTTACACATATCTTTCTGCCTTAAGTCCCTACTTAAACTCATCAATGTCTTTGACATTTTACCACAATTTCTTAAAAACGCCCAACGCGACTTTATTGCCTTTTTTTCTAGTCAATGGGGGCATCATGAAATCGTTAGCATGAAAGCCGCAAAGATCACAAATATCGCAACTTTCATCATTTTAGGCTTTTTACTAAAAACTAATCAACAGTAATTTAAGAAACTTATTTTTATATTAATGAAATAGTAAGTAATTAACCAATTAATATTTAGGTTTCTTAATTATTAAAGTTTCACATGTTCACTCGTGGGTTTCTTGGGCTGACCTGACTGATAGGTAGAACTTGAAAAACCATTTTGTAACACACGATTATTTTCTTCTAAACCTTAAGAAATAGAAAACTCATCACTGTCTTTTTTATATTACGTATGCGGCCTGACCACCTGTTAAACGGGCGTTTACACACTTTATCATAAAACATGCGTTAAAAATACATAACTTATAGGTACATTACAGCTACTGTCTACACGAATGTAAAGCAAAAAATATCACCGCTCAGAATTTAAGTCCTCTTTCCACAATAGACCCTAACGAGTACAAATGTTCGACAATGCGCGCTCGCTATAGTTTATTGACTTATGTCGGTTGGCATTGAAACTAAATGGCGCCATTATATCATCAACGGTTGTCCATAGAGCCGGCCAGCGCTTGCTGGATCACAAGCTGCTGGGCGCTTATTAGCTTCTTTAATTCCTTAACTTCCTGCGTCAGTAGACGAACATTCTCAGAAGTCTCGTCCATCCTCGCCTGCAAACTTCCTAGTCCTGATGAGTAACCGTACTCTCGGTACCCAGAATCATTGTTGTTCTCGTACTTCTTGAAACAAGAATATGCACCCGTCGTCGATCCGTTAGATGAAATCGTATGTCCATATTGTTTTCTCATTTTTGCAATATCGTACGCCGCCATCATTATGTCTCTGGGTAATCTCTTTTCTGATGGATTGAGCGGCTTCACGCTCAAAACTACTCTGTATGCTTGTGGCGACACCAGAGCTGAAGAATGAAGAATCTTTAATAAACATTTCGGTAGATATCCATTGAACAAAGCCATCTCCATGTAGGATATTAGTTTAGTTTGACGAACTAACTTTGATAATCCTGCTGTTTTCCGCAAACCTTGGATATCATGGACTGCTATACCAACAAGCAGGTTCATTAACACGACGGTCACAAACATTAGGAATAATACATAAGTGATTTGCGCCGAAAACTCCAAAAGAACAGGTGGATCGTTTCCGTCTGGCTCGTTTAGAAGTAAATCTAAATTTAGCTCTCCTATCATCATAGTCAATACAGTTATGAATCCCATAAATGGGTTAGCAAAGGACGAGGAGTCTGGGAATATCACACAAAAACTTATGGTGAATCCAATTAGTATGCAGGAGTAAGCCATGAGTAATTTTGCAAATTCTTTCTGCACTTTTTGGTACATAGCAACGTAGGTTCCGAAAACGGGTAGTTGACCTATCATCATCATAAGATTGGTCCAACCAGCCAGCACGGCGAACGCCCCGACATGATTCTGCCACGTGTATGTTATGTTCGTATAAATATAGGATATGAGAAAAACACTCACTATTACAAACCACTCGATAATATTTTCAGATTGCATTAGGTATTGTTTCACTGTCGAGTAGCCTGCTATGCCGTAGACTTTTCTGAATATTTCGAAAATAGTAATGCCTGCTAGCACCCACCACTGCATTTCGATGACAAAGGGGTTTTTTCTTAGAAGATCTCCTAGTATCGACTGTTTTTGACACAACTCTTGTTCTTGAATTGTCTCTTCCATATCCTTGCTTCCGTTATAGCAATTATGGGCCAGAGCAGTTAAAACGTACAGAGTAAGACATAGCACAAATATGAAACTTAGAAAAAGGCGTGCGACGTAATATTTTCGTATTTTCTCCCACTTTATATATAGGAAAGCAGAGCACAAAGGATGTAAAAGAACTTCTTTTTGACCTTCGTCTACAAACGTATTGAGGAAGCTTATCTCACGAGGGTAACAATGCTGAAGTATGCTGCGAAAATCGAGCTCGAGCTCAACCTCTCTATTGCTCGTTTGCGAATGATGGAGCGTGATCGCACAATCCAATTTTCTTGTTATCATTGCAAGCGACGCAGGCGTCTTGCGAGCAATTACGTTAAGAGCCGAATTTCCTTTTTTAGACCTTGTCGTTACGTCAGCTCCGTGATAGATTAATGTCTCTACACACGCAGACAGCCCGTCAAGTGCAGCCAAATGCAGTGGGGTAAACCCGTATTCATCTTTTTGGTTCACATTTGCTCCCCAACTGATTAATGTCTCAATAATATCACAGGCAGAGTCTGATTTTCCTATAGCAGCATGTAAAGGTGTTCTCATGTCAAAATCCATAGCATTAGGTTCCGCGTTTCCTTTTCTAAGCAGCGATTCAACGCACTCCAAGCTAGACGAGCGGGCTCCAAGATGCAAAGCTGTGAACCCTCGGTGATTCTTCAAACGGCCATCAGCTCCTTTAGACAACAGCAAATCCACACAATCCACGAATCCACCATCTGCAGCTAAATGCAATGCAGTCGATTCTCGGTCCCCGACTCTGGTTCTTACATTTGGATCGGCTCCTTCCGTTTCTAGTAGTATTGATAGGCACTGTGTCATTCCTAGATCAGCAGCGAGGTGGATAGCATTTGTACCACCAGGCTCTATCTGATTCACGTCGACACCATGCGATATAAACAACTTCAGACATTCCACAGCAGCAGCTCGAACCGAGCAATGGAGTAACCCTCCCTCACAATTGACGTACTTAACAGCGGTGTGAACTGACGCTCCACGACTGATTAGCAAATTAGCTACTTGCACTGAATTCCCGAATGCGGCACAATGAAGCGGGGAGAAGCATCTTGGCATGTAATTAGGGTCACTACCACAAGACAGCAGATAGCTCGCACATTCCGTGGATCCACTGAAAGCTGCGGCGTGTAACGGAGATAACCCGAGCGCGTCAAAGTATAACGGATCCGCGCCGGAGTCAACCAGGTGTGGCAGCAAATTAGCGAGTTTGAGAAATGCCGCCCAAAATAGACAGACATTCTTTTCAGCTTCGGTAGCAGTCGAAAAAGTGTTAGCAGCTGTATCATCAGTAATAACTCCAGTTTCAAGTTCGTCTAGTAGTCTCAGCCTTCCGCCGACGGCTCGCATCTGTTCGTGAGCACTTTGTCGCAGGGAGTCGCCGCATATGTGCGCAGTTAGGTCCAGGGGTGGTTCTTCGAAGCTATCGTACATATTGGGGGCGCTCTCAGCTGGCGGGGACGACCCAGCAAGCACGTACTCGAGGTGTCCCATGGAGGGGTAGGCTCTCTCAAGGGATTCCTCATCAACGGGCGGATTTGTTTGTTGCGTTCGAGGCGGCGAGCTAAGAACGCGGGACACACGGGGTCGCCGGTCCATGTCGCTACGAGGGAGAGTCCTGGGGCGGTCGTCATCAGGCTCTTCGGGGTTGGGTGAGCGTCGGTTACGGAACCACCGCGAGGTAAGCAAACGGCGCGTGGGCATGCGGCTGGCGTTGGTTACTGACTGCGCCGGTCGGGCGTCCTGCGCGCATCTTGTCGGCCTTAGGCACTTGACACACTTTAGCTACAAAGCTTTTATTTTTTATGTTTGTTTACCGACTGTATCACTGAATGAAAACACAACCGATTTTTTAGTAGCAAAATAAATAAGCTAATTTCCTTTCAAGATGGAGGCGTCAACTTAGTAAATAAGTCTGAAATTTAAAGACTTCGTTGGCCCATTATTCGAGACGTATTTATATTTCAAGTAATGACGAGTCTCAGGCTCCTGCTTGAGTATATTTCTTCAATGGACTGAACTCCGTTTGTTTCCATACAATAGCGGTTGTTAGTTTAATTATTTACTAACATATTTCGCGATCATCATTGTTCTGGTTAACTTAATCTTAAGATCTTAAACAAGCACTTTAATGATACTCAACAACAAGATCCGCTTGGATATTATGAGAAGCATCTGAACAAAGGATAATAAGTCAGCAGTGGAAACTTTAAATGCCAATGTATTCACTAATTTAAGTTAAACAAATGTGTTATTTAAGGCAGTTTGTTTCCTTAATAAAGAAAATAAATAATAAAATAAATAAAAACAGCCTTAAATCACCAACAGCATAGCTACACCCTATCTCAGTGTCAGATAATGTGAACCACGTTTGATTTAGCTACGAGTATAGGTTAGCTTGCAGACTGGCTTCATGGCTCATTGGCAGTGACCCTGCCTGCTAAGACGTAGTATTTGGGTTCGATCCCCTCAGTAAAAAATAATATCCTTCTTTACCAGCGTTTGAAATTTCAGAATATTATTTGAGCTTGGAATAGGATATAAACTTTTTGAAAATGGAAAGTCGATAAAAAACCTAGGTTTTGTGTTTTGAAACGGGACGGTATGGACTTATTTTCACGCGGGAATTAAAATAAATAAGCAAACCTTGACTGAATGTTTTATTCTACAGGAGTATCGTTAGCTTAGTGATTAGAGAATGCTGATTCGATTCCTACCTAAAACCTAGACTGAATATTTTTTCTGGTATTTCTATCTTTAGCTAGTGATTTACATAATGTAGGTTTACAAGTAGCAAAGAGAACCCTCGACCTAGGCTAATAAAGGTAATTGGCTCATAATGAGTGTAAGTAGGTAGGTACTCGTTGATCTAAGCTCTAAGAATGTGGGCTGTAGATTTCCTTTGTCTTTCATGAAATAATAAATATTTAAGGGAAAAAATAATCATATACCGATATTACAGCATGAATTACCCATGCTACCGGTGGTGATTCACGGGTCAAGTGGTAAGCACACGCAGGTATCGGGTTCACCTACTGGAAAATCTAAAAAGATAAAAATCCTTTTTCAGGGCTAAGTATATGAAACGTATCCTGAGGCTAACCAGCCGAAAATTCATCATGAACCCATGATGAATTTTCGTGCTCCAGTGGTTCAAGGCTCGAAACGGCTTCGAGTTCAAGTCTGGCCGGAACGCCTACACTGTTGACTGTATTGTACAAGTTGCGGCTAACTTCCCGGTACAGGAAAATACAGATAAAAAAATGAATACCCCGGCAGTGCGCTCGGGCTTCTGAATGTTTCGTTCTCCATGACGTCAACAATTAGTGTGCCTCTAACTACCCCATTTAGGATATAGTCGTGAGCGCATATCACTACAAAGTATAAAACAAAGTCGCTTTCTCTGTCCCTATACTATATCCCTATGTATGCTTAAATCTTTAAAATTTTTAAGCATACATAGGGATATAGTTTTCTTTGGATTTTATGGAGTTTTTTTAAATAGCTAGAGTGATTGAAGAGGAAGGTTTATGTGTATAATAACATCCTATTGCACCCGTGCGAAGCCGGGGCGGGTCGCTAGTTATGTATTATTAAAAGCCTGGCCTGTAAGTTTCTGCAAAACCACACGTGGACTCGCCGCCGTCCTCCGCCCACCAGATCTAATTCCAGGAAGTGGCTGGCAAGTGGAAATCAATCACACACGCATGCGCGGAAGCACGGTCCACCGGCTGCGAATGCACCATGCTCTAATTGGAAGGTGAATTGATTCAACGGCCACTGGCAAGGGCATGGGAGCGCACTGTTGGGGTGACCACGAGTTTGGGTTTTTCTCGAAAAGTAGCTGTGCAGGAAAGTAATGCATTAGCAAGTTTATAGAAGAAAAGTTAAGTTAAAGTGAAAAATTTAAGTAACTTACACCTCTTCCTCACGCAGTGTGTCTACAACGCTGAGGGTCGTGACCTTTAAGTTGAACTGTTGTGCGGAGTCACCTGCAAAACAAGAGCAAAACGGAAAAAGATAGACGACTATGGCAAAAATTAATGGAAAGGCAACAATCAAAAACCACTCTGAAAACAAAACAACATTTCATTTAAAGCCACAAATCTAAAAAAAAAAAGTATTAGTAACTAGTATTCCCTACATGTAGTTCCCATGTTGCGAGCGCGGTAGAGTCCACAATACCGGTCTTATTGAATTTGCAACACCTTATTATATTGTATACTCACATACCTAAATAGTACATTGTTATCCTAGGGGTGAAAGTAATTTATTTAGTCCCGAGACGGGGTTTGGCGCCCGGAACGAAGTGAGGGCGCCAATAGTTCGAGGGACTAAATAAGTCTTTAACCCGAGGTAAACACTGTGCTTTTCATTACAAATACGAGGAAAGTAAAAATAAAAACATGAATTAATTCATGAAGATCGAATTGCCGCTTTCCCGCCTATTTTGTTTGTTTTTTTTTCTGTGGCCGGCCCGCTATTCAGCCATTATTTTTTATTTTCATCGTTGGAAAAATGGTAAAATATTTTAAAATGTTATTATGTATTTAATAATGTTAAAATATTTACCCTCCTTTCGTTCCGGGCGCCAAACCCCGTCTCGGGACTAAATAAGTTACTTTCACCCCTGGGGTAACAATGTACTATTGTAATGAATTAAATTGAGTAGAGCATTGACATTGATCTTAATGTGTACCTGATGATGGAGGAGAACTAGCAGTCGGCCCTTTCACTATACTTAGGTCTTGACTCACAAAACCATTTATAATGATATTTTTTTAAAATTCATTAGGCAGGTTAGTGTAGTTTCATTTAAAACTTCAGATATGGTTACCCTACATACCTGGACAATAAGGTCCAAAGTTCATGAAATAACTATGGAAAAATGTAAATCACACAATCCCTATCAGAGTTTATGATGTAACTCTTTGTTGCATTAATGATGTAAAATCTGAACAAATGAATTAAATATGGTTGGAGAACTAAAAATACTTATTCATTCACATTGCACTTGTCCACAACGCCAGCGTACAGCAGTATTTTACTCTCATTATAAAAAGTTTTTAACACAAATAACTTACAGGATTCATTAATAACTTATCTAATTAGGTAGTGCCTATCTACTTAATACCTAGTAGTTAATAGGAACTACCTAGTACGGAGCAACTAGGTATGTAGAGCCGACGAAAAAGCGATGTCCTGTCCATATTTCAACGTCCTACCTAGTTGTAAGCTGAGCACTAAACTTATCGATATTATTTGTTTATCACTCTCGATACTCTTGTTTAAGTACGTACTGTAGATCTGTGCAACAGTGCGCCGCTCTAGGACCCAGCACCTGAAAGCCATGCAACCATAGCACCTTCGGCTTCGGCAAAAGACAGGCCCTGCACTCACCAATATGAGTAGGAATAACACAGATATAAAATATTTGCTTTTTAAACTGTTGATTCCCAACAATTTAAAAAGTTGAACTGTTCTAGTAGGTACCTTTTGATAATAGTGTTTTTTAGGCGTAGGTATCGACTGTAAATTCATTTGATGAACATTTACAGGTTTTCGATTGCAGCTGAATTTTCAAAGGTGATTCCGAAATGGAGCTCGAAATACATTTCTTTCAATAAGCCTTAATTGAATTGCAAAAATTTCAACTTTTACACAGAACCACACCGATGTGAATTTCAGATCTTCATATTTAAAGTTTCAAAAAATTACACAATATCTAAATCTCTTTTGAAAAGCAGGTTTTACAAACAGCGTTGTTTAGTCAAGTGCGTGCCTACCCACCATTTCCTATTTTACTAGCTAACTTAAAAGGTATCTTGCTAATTCTGACCAAATATTTATTACAAGGCAGACAACCACTAACAAATAACTTCCCATTATTAAAACGGTCCGGAAATCGTAAAGAGTAGATAAGATCACTACCAAGGACACTTGCTATAAGCGGTCCTATAACAAGGCAACTGCAACTGCATCACGTGCCTAGATAATAGGCTACTTAATGAGCCATCAGGATTCCTAGGAACTAACAACAGGACGTACCTATGACTGCTTGCGACTACTGTATTGTAAGGATATCTTTAGTTAGTCAGCTGACCGGGCACTGAAACTGGCAGGATTGGATTACTCGCTTGGTTATAAGGAATGGTGGTAATTTCGCGTGGGTAGGTTGATGTTTTTTCATTCTTATTCTGGATAATGATCTGACTGGACAGTTTTCGCAGTTTGCACTTTTTTTAAACAAACAAGTTAAAGGTAATTCTAGTCTTCGTTAGAATCAACTTCTGAACCGATAGTAAGTAGTCACATTATGTTCTTTATTTTCTTCACTGTAGGTATGTCAATTCTCGACTGGTCTCAAGGGGGTATTCCTTTGCCCTGGTTTACTAAATAATTATCAAAATCTCTGTATTACTGTCAGACTTACAGCGATTTAATATCGATGTGATCACTGTATTCAAGGAAATGGTATAAGTTAATCTTTGTTAACAATCAAAGCTAACTAAAGCTGTGACTAACACACAAACAATCAAATCTGTTATTTGAGAACAAAACAGAGACCGTACATATCGTGTGGGTATATCATACATGATAAAAACCTTGTCTGAATTCAAAAGTTAGCTGCTTCATTCCAGTTTGAAAACATCACTGACTCCGAACTTCATAAAAATGTTTCATGGGGATATACAAAAAAACAAGTATTACGATTTGTATGTTTATTGTTACACAATCCAGGAATTATCCACAAACATGTTTCATGTACATAAAGAACAACTAAAATAATTACAACAATCGCAAGAGGGTAGTGCCGTTTCGCAAGAATCACAAATTAACATATATTATTATGTTTTACGTTAGGTACATACGTTCCAATAAAACATCTTGATACAAAACTACACTACAGTGATGTAAAAATATAAAATATTTTCTCAAGTCAGTTTTATACATAGCTTTTATGTTCAATATACGTTTTTTGGATTAAATGTTTTAAACTAACACTATTAAAGCTAACCGTTAAACACACTAATGTATAAATTAAATCTATTTACAAAATATTACACTTTACTATAATAATTATTATTTATTATGTACGAATAAAATACACTGTGCATTGTCTACGAAAAAATAAAATAATTGATCAAGTAAAGTTAAAACGTCACTAAAAATCATTTTTAGATTTTTATTGAACCTCATTTTAACTTTATACTTGATACATTATGAAAAGTAGTATATCTTAATGTTTAAACACTATCAATATTCAATATCTGATGCGTGTATTTTATGTTAAATTAATGAAAAGAATTGTTATATGACATGGCACAAAATAGTCAGAAACGGAATTTTTTACCTAATACTGCGATAAACTAAACGTGACAAATGGAAATTATAGTGATATTTGGAAACATTTAGAGTGAACCGCCAATTCTTACAGAATCCCCCAATATTTGAGTAATATAATTACTTAAGGAATAATCATACTGTTTCAATTTCTAGCCAGAAATTAAATCAGGGATATAAATTACAAGGCGGCTTGCAAATAATTTAGAAACAGTTATTGGATTTTTCTACTCACTATAAAAAACTCTCCTTCAAATTGCACCTACAAACTGTACCAATAATAGTTACGAGAGCTATGAAAGCATTGTCAATAGCTGCCGTTAGAATTATTGTTATAATTAAAATAATGCATAATTATGGCTTAGTCAATATAAGCATCAGTGCAAGTGAGCTTTAGAGATATTCGAGATAACGATACTAGGTACATATCGCTAGTATAAGGTACTAGGTACATATCGCTAGTATAAGGTACTAGGTACATATCGCTAGTATAAGGTACTAGGTACATGCCGCTAGTATAATGTACTAGGTACGTAATACTAGAATAAAGTAGGTAGGTATGAAAGGTACTTATGAAACAGCGTGCAGTGGCGTACTCAGTACTGGCTGAGTAAGCCCGACGTGTTGTGTGGTGGGACAACAGCGCGATAGAGGTCTAACGCGTTTTGTCGATGAGATACTAGGTTGAATAGATGTTATAAGACTTCCTTAATCAGTATTTAGAATTAGGAGGAGTTACATATTTATACAAAACGTAATTAATATTCGAATTACAGACGTCATTATTAACCAAATCAGATCATTTTTATGATTCTGAATTTTCATTTTATGTACTTCAAGTACCGATAAATTAGACTTATTCAGTAGCATATTTTTGACAGGCCATTAAAATAATGTTTATTGACTGTTGTTCAAGTCCATTGCCTCAAACCCGCAGTACAACAGTAAAATCAAGAAACTCGCTATTCGACATCATACTTTAAACAAATATCCATTTCTGCCTCAAACATTTAAGTCCTTCCAGCCTTTACCTAACAAAGGTATCAGTACAACAGTATTACTGAAAACAAACTTGTAACACAACATCTCAGTCTTCACCATCCATTGCGCGCTCAGACCCGCGAGTACTTCCGGCCGTCGTCGCCGGAGTAGCAATGGTAGCAGTGCAGGCGGTTGTTGCGCACGCGCACGTCTGCGCCGGCGCGCCCGTCGCCGAGCCGCGCGCCGCAAACTGCGCAAGTGAAGCACCACACGTGGTAGCAGAGAGATAGGGACTCTATTATCATGGCGGCGCCGCGACCTATGGGAAACAAATGATTAGTCTCATTATTTACATAATACAGACAATAATTTTCTGCACTACATTTTCTTTGGGAAAGAAAGGCAGATTTTTCAAGAAAATAATTAGTTCTAGTCTTGTTTGTTTGTTATTTTACTGCACCTTATTGAAATACCGAGTATAAACTGCATTCGCGGCGTGCGGTTAGAGCGTTGGAGACTCTCTGAATTCAATTCCCAAAATCTCGCCATCTTTGACTATATTCATATACAAATCTATTAAAAATTAGAAATCATCTCAAGCAGTCTTAACGGTCTAATACACAAAACATCTTAATCATTATACCCAGATTGGTTTTATTTTTTCTTCATATTTAATTATGAAATAAATGTGCAGCGAGACGCTATCACTTCGATTCAAACGTGCAAATTATTATTTTACTATTCAAAGCCTTTGAACATACCTAATTCTTCCCCACAATGTGAGCACTTCCTCCTACCGCTGACACTCAGCATCTTATCATCTCGAGGTTCAGTCCTAGGTAGCTCTGGCCTGGGCACCTCTCTCGGCAGGTCAGGCCTGGGCACTTCTCTCGGCAGGTCAGGCCTGGGCACTTCTCTAGGAAGGTCAGGCCTGGGCACTTCTCTCGGCAGGTCAGGCCTCGGTATTTCAGGCCGGGGCACTTCTGCTCTGGGCATCTCTGGTCGAGGCACTTCAGGTCGAGGAAGGTCAACTCGAGAAGGGCGTTTGTACTCAGCGGGGAGATGTTGTTGGCTGAAATGAGAACAATTTTGAACTTAGTGGAAATGCGATTAGTATCCTCAACAAAAAAGTTTAGAAAAGTACCTTAACCTTTAGTCCTAAGAGCGAATTTGAAAGGGGATTTGATTTTGGCATTCTGTAGAACTCAATAACTACGGTAGCGCCGCGACAGTGTTCGTGGCAGCGAAACGAATTAAGACGCATTCGATTTTAAAATTATTTTCATACAAATGAGGGAGAATACCAATTCAAGGTGAGCTCACTACTTGAGTGAAATCGAGACGAGGAATGATGTTTGCAAGAATCTTTTTACAGATCCCAAAGTGAAGAAATGGAGTTACAATTAGGATACTACCAAACACCCAGACAGTGTTAACGGGTCGTCAACCCATTAAAAAGCCTATATTCTAGTAGTAATGATGATAGATTTAACTAGAATATCCTGTGGTAAACTACCCACTCATTGGCACACTTCCCATTAAATCGAAAACAAAGGCTACGATTTAGGTTCGGTATTTAATTGATACCAAACCGAAATAATCTGTCGTAGCCTTGTTTTTTCGTAAAAAAGGAAGGGTGTCAATAATAGAAAGGGTGCTAATAATTGGGTGGTTTACCCTACCTGGCACTGAGTGGATGGCCGTTGTGCAGAGTGGGCGCGGGCATGTCTTGATGGAAAGAGTGCCGCTGCGCCGCGCGCATCTTGCTTCTCTGTTCATCTATCCTGCGCTGTTCTGCCTCCTGTAATGTGAAAAAATACAGACCATAATAATATAACTTAAAATTGTCCTATTTCGCAATAATTTATTTTTTTTCTTTTCTAATTTAACATCTGTCAACATCTGCTTTTCAGCTAAAGCCAGGACAAGTATCTACTATGCCTCCGGAAAGTTCAAAGAAAATTATGTATGTCAGTGGATCGGCAACGAAGGCCGTTGTAAAGCAAAGTACGCCAGGTCGGCAATAGGATGGTTCTGTGCTTCGTTTGGTTCTGGTTGACGTCGCTAGGCCTAAGGACGGCTTGGTAACATCTAATATAAAGGTTTCTTGCTAGCCTCACAGCCCTCCAACAATCCACACTGAGCCCTCGTGTTGGAGTAAGGCTCGCGCCAGCTTATACAGGGTGGCCCAGCGACAGTGGTCCAAAAATTTTTTTGAGGTAGAGGGCATCATAACAAGTCATTTAAAAACAACATTAGTTCCGCGAAAATCAATACTTTAGAAGTTATGATTTTTTTCAAGTTTCTTTTGAAATTTCTCAACTCCAATCACTTAATTCACTCTTGTTTGGAAACCATCGCACTGAATCAGTTCAAATTAGGTATAGATGTACAATAGTAATGTAGAAACCATATTATGTGCGAGTTTTGAGTTTATTCTAAGACAATTTGTTTTTTTTTTAATTTTCGTCATTAATTTTTCGCCATTTCAAAAACTAATACAATTTTCAAAAAATCACCGCTGCAATGTTTGAGCACTTGATGATTTGCTTATGATCTTAAAAACTGCCCATAAGTATGATTATAGTCTATGCAAAAACTTCCAGTGATGCAACAAATGGAACACTTTCAAAATTAACATCATGTACGGTAAGTCGCTAAAACTCAGAATGGCTCATTTCTGCACTCACCCTAATTTAAAAAAAAAAGTAATCAAAATAATTTTTTTCGGATAGAGGGATCATAGCAACTCATTTAAAAAAACATTACATATTCGAAAACCAATAGTTTAGTGGTTATTATTTTTTAAATTTAGGACCTAAGTGGTTGAACTTCAGAGACATAAATCACTTGTGTTTGTAAACTTAAATTTTAAAAATAATAACTTCTAAACTATCGGTTTTCGACTATGTAATGTTTTTTTTAAATGAGTTGCTATGATGCCCTCTATCCGAAAAAAAATATTTTGATTACTTTTTTTTTTAAATTAGGGTGAGTGCAGAAATGAGCCATTCTGAGTTTTAGCGACTTACCGTACATGATGTTAATTTTGAAAGTGTTCCATTTGTTGCATCACTGGAAGTTTTTGCATAGACTATAATCATACTTATGGGCAGTTTTTAAGATCATAAGCAAATCATCAAGTGCTCAAACATTGCAGCGGTGATTTTTTGAAAATTGTATTAGTTTTTGAAATGGCGAAAAATTAATGACAAAAATTAAAAAAAAAACAAATTGTCTTAGAATAAACTCAAAACTCGCACATAATATGGTTTCTACATTACTATTGTACATCTATACCAATTTTGAACTGATTCAGTGCGATGGTTTCCAAACAAGAGTGAATTAAGTGATTGGAGTTGAGAAATTTCAAAGGAAACTTGAAAAAATCATAACTTCTAAAGTATTGATTTTCGCAGAACTAATGTTGTTTTTAAATGACTTGTTATGATGCCCTCTACCTCAAAAAAATTTTTGGACCACTGTCGCTGGGCCACCCTGTATTTAACGTGAGGTCTGTGCGCGACACTGGTATAGACGCCTTCAGAGACAAATGACCCATCTGATCTATGGGGCATCGAGTCATACCTGTATAATCCAATGTTGATTGTAGTTATAGTTGTGCGGCTTGCGCACCGGTTGCCGCGCCTGCAGCCACTCGGAGTTGGAGATCAGCTTGGGCGCCGGGGCCGCGCTTAGCGCCTGCAATGTTGAACTATTGCTGTAATTCTTGTGGAATTGCCGGTGAAGGAATCGAACCAGGAAATATCTATTTTGGTGAAACAGGTATTATAGTAGTGGATCTGGCTGTTTGTGATACCTTCGCTATTTCGAGTTTCCAAAGCACAAGAAATCTTCCTTTGCCACAAAGAAGCAATCTACTCGTATGTGATAATCTTAATTACTGTCCTATTTATTAATATTTAGGTAAATTGGTTCCAAATTAGGCTACATGGAAGTTTGTCGTGTTTAAAACTGAACATGTTGTTAGGTTTTTGTTGTTTTATTTTTAGGGTGAAATCGACACAGGCTTTTTCGTGTCATCTAGTCTCTGAACGACTAATGACGAAAACACATTTTTCATGTGGACATGGGCGCGTTTAGTTCTAAATTAGACAATCTCTACCGATATACGGATGGGGTTCGTTGATACGCGTACAGGTGATAATATTGAATCTTCTTACCTGCAAGGAATGCCTAGTCATCGGATGGTAGGCACCGTTCCCGTTGGCCGGCTTCTGCCTCAGCTGCACCTGAGTGCGGTCTACGTTCACGTACTCCACCGCTGATGGCACTCGACTACTTCTGGAATAAGGTGAGGAAATGTTATGAATTGCGTCTACTAAGAAAATAAAGAGAGGCTTTAAAGCAGAGATGCCCGGAAAAATCATAAAGTAATCCGGCCGCAAAGAACTACACGAAAAATGGGTACTGTCCTTCTCCAACCTCCAACACAGGAAGATGAAGTTTCAAAAATCATTTTACTATCTGATTCGATACGACCTCTCCAATCGGAATTTAGTGATGTATCTTTCGACCATCTTCGTGCGTAATCAGTAATTAACAGTGTTGGTTTCCGAATTGGCTACGGAGAATTGAGATCCAAAACACATTTCTAAGAATCTTTCTAATATTATATAACTCACCTCATAGTGATTTCCCGTTCTAACGACTCCCTTGTCTTGGGTTTGGGTGGCAATATGGGCTGCGGCGGCCTCACGCTTGGAACCTGCCTCCTCACTGCTTCTACAACCTTCCTGTCTTCGTACAGCACTCTCCTACTCTCCTCAACGCCGAAATGCCTCTGAATATGCTCCTCAGAGACGAAAGGTTTCCTCTTCATGTTCTCATCAAACACCTTCCGTTCTGGTATCGAAGGTGGAACAGCAGGCATGCAGTTCTCATTCATGAGCAAATTTGGCATTGAATGCCTGTAGTTCTGATTATTGGGCTTTCCCGGCCTGGAGTGTAAGGGGGGCTTCTCAGGAGTGCTAGGAACCGTCGACACATCCTGCACTGATTTCTGAATGATCCTATGCTGATCTCTTAGGAGGTTCTCTCTTTGTCTTCTCAACTCTTCCTGCTCTAGTTGCAGTAATTCTCTTTCGAAACGGAGTACTTCCTACGTTTGGGATTATTTAAAGCGTTATTACTTAGTTAATTTAACGTCTTGTTGTTAGTAAAAGCTGCATGTTATATATCATGTTAAAGATACGTTACACCCAATGAATTGTGGAGCTGCAGCGCTAACGTCAAGTTACGTTAAATTATAGACACAGCTACAAATTGAAAAGTATCTAATCTATGGAAATTATTAAGAGCACTTTGAGATCCTAATTTCAGTTTTGGGAAACAAGTATCACAAAATTGAATACTGCAGCAACAGCGATAGTATTGACCAATGAAAGAGGAAATTCAATTTATTCATTCAGTTTACATGTAACGTATCTATACAATCAAAATCATACTGGTTATTTCAGAATGTAAAAAGTGCCAGGGCTAAGCTAGCGTGTATCATGTTTAGCACATTCCCACAGAGAACAGAAAATAAGCTTACTCAATTGGCCCAAAATAGGCACAGAGGCGCACACATCAACATTTACAAAACCATTGCAATATGGGTCTTATGTCAACAGCATAAGGTGCCCCTTTGTAAAGGTTGATGTGAGTGCCTCTGTATATATTGATATTTAAGGGTATACTTTAAGACGAGAGCTGCAAGGCATTTATTTGCCTAAGGATATTACTAAGCGACATACTAATTAATAACTGTGTCCTAGAACACAATTTATGGCCGATGCACGAAGCATTCTCTCTGTTTGATTTCACTCGTGTGACAATGGTTTAATTTAGCAAATAAATATATTTTCAGTTTACCAAGCGATGAGAACATTGGTCGTCATAAAAACTTTACTGATATTTCATTATTATGGGTCGGATATTTACATGTTAAACAAAAAATGTTAATAATGATAGGCGTTTCCCAAGCGACATATTTTTAATTTTTGTTTTGAAACGTTTCAATTCGCTTGTCAAACGCCTTAATGTAAACATTGATATAATATCCTTCAGATTCGTAACTGCCTACCTACTACACATGCCTACACTCAAAAAAGTAGTACAAAAGTGTAGTTAGATTCCTATCTCTTTGGCTACACAAATAAGGTATTTAAGTTGAAAAGGTCTGGAAAGCCTTAAGTTACAAGATTACTTAAAAATACCATTCTTTACTATAGAATCCTATAGGTTACATTTAAATGTCTGTTTAACTTTAGCTTCTATGACATTTATTAAACGTGCATCCTAGGATACTATATCAATGTATGTAGTAGATTTAGTGTAAAATGGGTCAGTCACCTTGGTATGAGCATCGTCAATGTGACCGTCAGGCCAATCCTCGTTAGTGCGACACGTCTGCAAAGTTACCAGCGGCCATTTTGTTTAATGTTATTTACACACATAAAATGGTAGACGAGGGCAGATTTTTTTATGCAATCTCCAATATTATTTTTATTTTCTAATTAATTACACAAAACAAATCAAATTTTGATCTCTAATTACCTATTGCACATTAAAATTCAAAGACTCAAACATCACTAAATTGATTATGAAAAAAACAAATAATGCAGTTAAAATATTGGAGAACACATAAATTTCTGTTTTAATGTCAAGTATGTATGATGTAATTTTCTGCATGTTTGATACATTTATATTCTTGAATAGTTATGATAATAGCATGAAATATTGCAAACAATGAATTTAAATTTGTAATGGCAATCAAATTATAGGAACTAATTGATAGTGCAATATCATGCAACTTGCAAGTGCAAAAAGGTGCTTATGTGCAAAAATAAAAGGCAGGACTGCTTGTACTATAAATAATATTTATTTAGAAAGAAAAATTACCATACATAATAATATAATATCTAACCACAACTACTGCTTTTTTATGTACCATAACAATAAATCTAACGTAAATGTTTTTTTTACTCCTAAATATAATAATTTATATAATTTTGGTGTAATATGATTTAGGAACCTTACACAATAAAAGCATTAGAAAGCAGGATCGTTGTTAATATAGCAGCATAGCATATGAATATGATTTTAAACATCACAGATTAAAATAAATATATATTTCAAAAATATACTTCCACAATATTCTAATATCTGTTTCAACATGATGTTTAAAATCAAAAGGTACATCGTCCTTACATAAACATAAATTAAATAATAACTAATAGTGCTTTTAAAGCATTTACAGTGCAATAATTATCTCTACTACCATACCCATAAAGTATATTTTTTCTAGCAGTAAACATAGTGCGTAGTGCATGTGATCAACACTGACTTAAAACCAATATCCGATTCGAGAATAGTATTATAATCATCTTCTCATAAACTAATTCTACTTCTACGAGATCTACCATTGTAAAGTTTACAATAAAATTAACTAAATAACCCAAATAACTACAAGAGAATTTCATTGGAAATGACAGTTCTACAATACATAAATAAGAGGAAAGATAACTTTGATAAGTAAAAAACTAGCCCACTAATAGTTTTGATCCTAATATTCTACCTTGTGCAACACCTTTCTTTTCTTTCAAGAGAATCTAAGAATGCTTGGACGTTACCTGTTGCTGTTGTAGTTTTTTGTCCAAAGAATCTATTTTGCTTTCGTCTGTTTGTGGGAACTCCGTGAGTTCAGTAAGTTTGTTGTTTAAGTTGTTTGTGAAGTTCTGCTCTGTCTGCTTCTTCGATGCTTCTTCCTCGTCTGACGTTACAGTCACGTGTGTGTAGGGCTGAAATATTGAATTAAAGATGATCAAGTTTGCATACATTATGTTTACTTCAACATACGAATTTACACTTTGATTGTTAGAAATGATGTAAGGACTAAAATAAGAAAAGGATTACCAATTGTGATCAATTACGCACTAAGAATATTCCAGAGAGAAATGGTGATTGCTCTAGAGCGCTGAGCAATAACATACAATTAATGATGAAAAATCATTAATCAGTAACAGTCACACACTTGAAATTAACTTTCACCAAGTTTAAAATGTTTTTTGGATATTATTTTAGTTTTCCAGCAACTGTAGCAAGTGCTGGGTGGTTATATAAGCTTTATGATACATTTCTGCATTTTGGAAACTTTAGTGATTGTATGGCCAAATCAAATGTCGTACAAATATCTTTCTTTCTTAGTTTGATAAGATTCATATAGGTTTGTGTATATTTTTGACAAGTCACCATTACAAATGAAAGAAAAAAATTACCTCACTGTTCTGTCTGCTATGAGGATTGGATGTTTCCGGAGACGACTGGCCTTTATACCAGGCTTCAGCAGACGGTCCTCTGTCGACATCCACCCCTGAATCTCTGCTTTCTCTCAACTTCGCATCCATGTCGTGGGACAGAGTCTTCTTGTAGAGAAGTTTCTCGATCTTGGTTTCTTCTTGGAGAAAGGAGGTGATGTCAGGGCGAGGAGCGAGAGTGAGTTCTGCGTCGAGGTAGCTGTCGTCCACTTGGCCTTCGATGCCGAGGAAGCTGGTGCGCTTGTTCCTGATCTCCTTCTTGATGCGGCGCGCTGAGCTCGTGTGTTTGAAGTTGCCCTGTAATTATATAAATAAATAAATGAATATGAGATGGCATAACGTACAAGATTTTATAAATCCAATTTAAGGCTTTTTCGTGTGTTGTGATAACCAAAAAATTCTATGTTTTCTTATTTAAATCCAAAACTGGCGGAAAATATTTGAAGTTACCTCAATTGGGATTCTTAATTTGCAATCAGATTACACACTAGACATCAAGCGCTACTTCAGGCGAATCATAATATGTTGTGTTATTTATTCAGTTATGAACTAACATAATCCAGGGACATCACCCACCCAAACTAAGCAGAGTATATAATTGTTCGTGAGATATTGATATAATATGTTTGAATACATACAAGTACTCGAACACAGAAAAGACGAATGACCCACGACTCGTGACCTATCAGGTAGGGTTCAATACAAACCGAGCGAGCGAGACAGTCATGCCCACTTAAAACCGCCTTAAACATTCATTACTAAACAGAAGTTATATGAGCCTTTGCAAAATCAACATTCTTTTAAGAGTGAATGTGAATAAACTTACTGAATTAATTGCTAAGATAAGAGGACCGGTTCTGTTGGCCAATTTTTGATCTATACAGGGTGTCCTACGTACATTCAGTTTGAAGATTCAAGTATACCTCACTTTTCTTCCAACTGTCGCAAATCAGCCTATTTTTGTTTATGTTAATAGTGTTTGTTAATACCTAGGTATTTTCTTATAAAAGAGGATCTGCTTAGTTTCTTGCCGGGTCTCCTCAACCAACCTTCTTGTGTTTCGTGTTTATATGTGGTGAATATTACTTTATATTGTAACGGCCTTTTTAAAATGAAGCTTTTCATTAGACGATTTTTCAAAAACCAACTTATGTTTGATTTGGTCAGAAAACGGTTAGTAAAGTTAAAATAAATACATCTTTTGAGTTTTTCCCTGACACCCTGTATAGACCTACATCAATGAACTAAAGGTACAATAGTAGTTAACGCAAGAAAAAATTGAAGTGGATTGGTACAACTTTGTCACACTTTGCCTAAAATGGAATACTTTATCGGTTGCAAAACCACTTGTAATTATTGTGCAATATTTAAAAAAGGCAATACTTACATTTCCGAGTAGTTCATCTGGGCCGTCATCTGTTGGTGGTGGTGGCGGCTTCTCTTTAGGTGGTTCCAGAACGTTCGTAGGCATATCCAAAGGAAAGGCTCCTGCTTCATCCACACCGTTTTGATAGAACATATCTATGTTCTCATACAACGGCGCTACAGATATCTTGCTATCTGAATCAAAATCAATCAACGCCTCAATTGTTTTACTTAGATTGTCAGGTTTGCTTTCTTCTTTGATGTTAGAATCATCCATTTTGGTGTCGTCTAAACTATCTTCTGAATCTAATTCTTGGAATGCCAATTCAAGAGCGTCTATCACCTGTAAAGTATAACCAACGTTAACACATATTATCAGTTGCTCTTACTAACACTACAATTTCGTTTCAAATAAGAAAAAACAAGCTAAACCGAAGATCTAAAATAATCAAATGGAAATAAAACAACTTAATTAACTAAGAAATACAAAAGAATAAATTAAATTAGAAAAACAGGTAAAGAAACGTGCAAAATAAATCGAGCGAGACGACGATCGAGCAGAACATGCGGCGCAAATGAATGTTAAATGTAGCGAAACTACGCAAAACTCATGTCTTACCTTGCATTAACCCATCACCACAAGCTGATGCAACAATACCTAGCCATATCTATAATAGAATATCAAATATTAACAGCAGAGAAGTTAATAGGTCTACTTCTACCGAGCTCTTTATCTAACTGACTTAGAACTCAGTTATGAACCGGAAGATAAAATGTACAAGTTTGTACAAGATAATAAGTTCAGATAACGCATTATCTACAGTACTTTGCCCAGATTTACCTATCAATTTAATTTATGAGATTAACATAGTTATTACCTGTTTAATTGTTAATGTTATAGAGGTATCAATTAAATACATAAATAAAACTCACACGTAACAGTGTAACATATATTTTGATAAAATGAATATACAAATATCACCTTTCATAATAAATGGCCTACCGAATAATGAATGGGTCTACATCTAATATATAAGTTCGTATATAAATAGGATATTTATACATGTGACGATAAAGAGGGCACTACAATTTCTTAACCCTGTTTAATTAAGACTAAATACTATAAGTTTTAATTAATGAATGTCTGTAACGCATGATTAGCTAAGTGCTAGGAATTGATGGTTATAAATATTTTAGCACATTAAATGATTATCATTATGAGAATAAAATCTACATCAAAATTTGTTACTGAACGGACATCACAAAATTAGTATGATTTTGGTGTGATAGAGGTGTATTAGGAGTATCGTATTTATATTTGGTGCAAAAAGTGTAGAAAAAAGTCCGGATATGTAGGTGAGATCAAGAGATCATAAAAATTCTAGAAAATTACGCCCATTACCACAAATATCTCATCCATCTTGCAACCATGCAATCGATGCAATACATGAGAAAGGGAATAGACAAAGTATGAAAGGTTTTCATGTTTACGCTTGTGTTGTATCTTTGACACCTAAATTGCTAACATTTGTTAAAGTTTTTGTTGTTATTTTGTTATTAATAAATAATATAGTCTTTCGTCTATTTGGTTCAATGCAACGCTTAGTTCTTTTCTGCCAGAACGGATTAGAGTCTTGTGAACTACTTACCGCTGCTTCACGGTTTGAAGGCGCAGGATTATTATGAGTGGTGACTTCACTGCTGTGACTGTTAGATGTAACTGAGCGATTACTGTTTGTGGTTTGATGACGTGAATCACGATTATTTACCTCATTGGTACATTCAGATGAGTATGTTACATCAGCGAGATTGTTAGTAAGCGAGATGTGATTATCAGGTAATGTTTTAAGCGTTTTAATGGAATTCTTTGGCGAGATATTAGTAGTAGTTGTAATATTTGAGACGGTTACCATTGGCATGCTCTTGTTAGTATCGTTAGTGCTAATTTCATTACAGTTAAAGTTGTTCCCAGCACCAGCTTTCATATTGTTGCATATTTCATTCAAGTTCAAGTGTATAGTCATCTTCCCAGAAAACACCACCGTATCGCCTTCCGATCCAGTCGATACAGGCTCATTTAAACTTACACTAGTGTCTTGATTGTCCAAACTTTTAAGGGTATCTTCATCATCTTTGTCGAGTAGTATTTCAGTCACTTCTTCTGTGACACTCAGTTCTTCTGGCTGTGAAACTGCCTGAAGATAATTACTGCCACTATCAGTATCTTCAGCTTTGCTGTCCTGCTCTTCTATTTCTTCGACAATTATATCTTGGAAAATCGGCTGGACTGGTTCAATTTTATTCTCAACTGGCTCTTCAATCTTTGTTGGCTCCAGTAGCATCGTACTGTCTTCATTAGATGACTCATATTCAGAAACTTCAACCATAGGTTCTCCTATAGGAGAAGCTACTTGAGTCAAATCTGCGATGTCATCTGGTGGCACGCAAGAATCTCGAGCTGTATGGATACCGCTGTCTTCAGTTTCAATATCACTTTGAACTGTATGGTTTTGCATCTCTGGGCAGTCAAAGTCTTCCAGGCTTTGTATCCTTTCAAAGGAATTAGGTGAAGATTGGCCGTTGATGTCTAAACTGTCAAGAGAGCGGCAGAAGCTTTGCATTTGATTCTCTATTCCAGACAAACTAGATTTTAAGGAGCTGTCAGTCATTTTGTCGTTTGAATCGATTTCTACTTCTGCGGTCTTGGATTCCACGTTCTCATAATGACAAAGTGTTTCTTCAACGGATATTTTAGGAATCTCTTTATTTTTGGCGGCATCGAGACAAGACAGTCTTTCTTTCAAGCTCATAGAGACTTCTTTGACCTCTGTTTTGGTCACTTTCACCTCTTCTTCAGATGTTTGAGATTTGAGGCTGGATAAACGTTCTCTTAAAGATTTTGTATTATTGAGATCTCCATTTGAAAGCCTTTTTGCACGGTCAGGTTCCGCTGACGCAGATTTGACTTTTTCGAGTGACGATAAACGTTCCTTCAAAGGCTTCACTTCCGTAGGTAACTTAGACAGGTCACTCGTAGACTTTTGTATGTGAGTTTCTTCTGTGAACTTTTCTAAACTAGACAGTCTTTCTTTGATTGACTTTTTGTTTGCTATTTCAGGTAGTTTTGGTTTGTTTATTTGTGACTCTTGCGAATTTTCTCTTTCAAATTGTTCCCTTCGTTTGTGAATATCGACTTTTGGCAAGTCTCTCTTCTGATTGTTGTTTTTTACGTCATTAGCCCTTTCTTGTTGGAAGGACGAGAGCTTTTCTTCAATCTTGTTGCTTACAGACGTTCTGATTCGGTTGAGATCACCATTGACTTTGTCTGGTGATTTTTCTTTGAAGTTATTGTTTACGACTGTTTTGACCATGCTGCTGTTGGTTTGTGAGATGATTCTGGATTTGTAACCTTCGATAGCGCCTTCGTAAGTGTATTCTTCAGGTTCTGGCGAGCTGATTGTGGTAGTTGTGCAGGTGTCGTATTCGTTGGCGCTGGAACCAAGCTTGCGGTTGTTGTCGCAACTGGACAAGTTGTCGACGTCTGAATGGTTCTTATCCAGGTCGATTCCGTCGCTCTGAAAATTTAACACGGTACTCTGAATTTCTTAAAATAGTCTCGGTTTCAAATTTGCATTGGTGACTGTAAAACTAGCGCTCGCAATTAAGTTGAAAGAAGATAAGATACTAGGTTATGTAAAGTCAACAATGAGTAACTTTGTTCTTTTCGCAATTTCTGTTTTTGTTGTGTGTAAGATGGCATATTTTACATTAATTTAACGTATGAATCAACTGTTTCTGATACTCACGGCTAAGCTGTGTGTGTCACAGTCTTCGCTGAGACTGCTCTTGGTGCTGGAGGTGCCTATCCCCAGATCACTCAGGTCGTGTCCATCGTCGTCTGTGTATAAAGCGAGATGGTTTTTCTTTCTGCGACCGGCCCTGATGACAAAACAAAATTTTAACATTAATTTGAGTTATTCACATCAAAAAACCATAATTTAAAGTAATATGACGTTTCTTTCGTTAAGAGAAACAATTTGTCAGCTCGAGTGACAAGAGTCCTATGCTTTTCGTAGAAGTAAATGACTTAATTTTCTAAATAGAAGCTTTGGACAAGCAGTGAGACTGCATGGCGGCTAGTAATTACATATTTCAAAGGTGTGGTATAGGTCAGAAAATAAATATTGTCATTGTCTGTATACACAAACACCGCAGGATATTGAATCACGGCTTAAAAACAAACTAGTCGCACTATTCCTAGACTTCCTAAGCAGTTAAGTCACCGGTCTGCCTACACCTATATTTGCTGTCGTTACTCAGTAGTGCGTCACGCTGTATATTTGCTTTGCGAAAACGGATCATCGCCTGTTCGGAATGTTATATGGATAATAACATAATTTGCTTCATGGTGTATTAGAATAGTAGATAGACAGTTCTTGCTTCAATATGGTATTTTACTCATAAGTTTTATTAAAGACTTAAAAATATAAACTATCCGTACAAAGCTAATATTGATCTTTCTTTGCTGATTTTCTACTAAATATTTTTTAGTAACATATACCATACAATCACACAATTAAAAAAATATCTTTAACATGTTAACAAAGTTTCACCCGTTATAATATCTTTGGCAACACCTCATTACCATACTGTACGAATTGGTATCAAATTTATGGCCTTACGAGAAACTATCGATACAATTCGAGTTATCGATCAAAACAGGCATCCGAGGACGAAATTCGATACTATCGCCACTTTAGATCTGCTCAAAGATATCGGACGACATACAAGATGATAAAAAAGATTGAAGATAACTTAAGTTGAAGGTAATTATTCCCAATTTGATAGGTGTATAATGATGTCAGTAAGTCATAGCACAGTAGCTGATTATTCATTGTTCAAGGTTACATATGGAAGACCTAATTGCCTTGAAAAGCATCTCCCTACAACGAGCGTACGTTGTTGCTACACCATCAGCGATAATGTGTAGAAAAGTTAAGTTATTTTAATAACAGCAAATTTTACAATTAAACTAAATAATATAATGGGACCTAATTGAATTATTCGTCTAATGCAATATTTCTCGGATCAATCTCAGCAGGTCTTAGGATTATGGATGATTAAAAAAACATTTACAGCGTCATATAATCATCATAACAAGATCTCGCTTTCAAGGTGAATGTCGGGTTACAAAATGAGCCTTATGAATATTATCTGTGATGATATAAGTGCCGAAAGAAAAGTGAAAACATCAGACTTGTTCTGGTACTTTCGCCGTAACACTTCGCGACATTTGAATAGAAAGTCCCAAATTTGACGCTATACTGACGTACGGGTGATGATTGGGTGCGCGTGAGTTGATTTGTGAATGAGCGGCTGACAGAAAATAGTTTTAAACTTTGGCCTTGCATGCCGATGGCTTTTTAAAAGTTGAAAAGTTGACATAAATGGCATAGGTATTTCGAGCTAAGATGTTATCAACTTAACTGACTGCAAAATTTGTATTAGAAAAGGCCCGAATTCTTGACTAATTCATCATTAATCAACGCATAACACAACACCTTAACCACTAACGCCTAATAAAACACCTAATTATTAAGTACTTTGAAACAATGAAAAGTTTAGGCTGTCAAAGAAGAGTAGGAAAGGAAACAGAAGAATGAGGGAATTAATTTTGGATATTCGTTTCTGAACACAACAAATTGAGAACAGTGAGTTTTTAGTTAATATTTAATTCTTACATATTCACTTTAAGCAGAATATGCGAATTGTTTAAAAGCTAAATCAGTTCGAGTAGTTGAGCAATCATTAAAAATCATGTTGTGTATACAATCTTTGGATTGCTGTCTGGCCTTTCAGACGATATTTCTATATATTGTGGTGATGAAGTGACTGAAATCTGCCTGTGTACCTTTAAGAAATAAATGCAGCAATCCACAGGGAATAGAGTTGGTTGGACAGTATCCACGCGTATTTTTTGAATAGGAACATGAGAAGAAAAAGTCTTATCGCATGCAGCATTAGAACAACCTTTTAAAGCAAGTTCTACAACAAACTCGCCGACAAAGACGCCATTGTAGTTTTCTAAAACCACGTACATATATCCCCTTACTCGGTCATTGTCAAATTAAATCTGTCTACTTTATGCTCAATGAAACGTCTATTAAACATGATGTACTTTCTAAAGAACCTTGGTGCTTTCAAACTTGTCTTGTCTAGGAGAAATTCTTCTTATCAAATTAACTCTAAACCTAATCGCGAAGTGTACAGTTTAGACGTTATGAAACGTTGAGTGATAAGGTCTAATTGGCAGATCCTGTACAATCAACAACATATCAGTCGTAATGTCAGCGTTGTATCAATATTGGTAGCGATGAGAGGTCACTTTATAATAGAGCGGTTTAGCTTTATGATAGACTAAAAACAAGGAACTGTACATTAAATAAATATATAGGTAGTATTTCTCATGTTTTAAGTTTAGTGACTGGTTAAACTAAATCAGAAACATGAATCGTGACGATTAAAGACAATTTCAACTACTAACTGACATCATTAAATTACAGGAGGGCATCAGTAACTTCGTTTTTCTTGAAGTTGCGAAACTCAGTGTAGAATTTATACTGACTAAATTCCTTGTTCTAAATTATCATAATTGCATTACTTCTGGTATTCAATCGAATCAGCTTTAAGCTGTTTTATTTTTATAAACGATGGAGATTGCGTGCCTCATCTCAAAATATTTCAATTTATGCAGAGAATACCAAAGGTAGCAAATCTCAAGGGCCGTAAATCGCCGAATTATCAGGGAATCGTTCAAATTCACATTCGCCCGGAGTCGTAGGTACAGAGGCGCACACATCAACCTTTACAAAACCGTTGCAATATGGGTCTTATGTCAGCGGCATAAGGTGCCCTTATAGTGATGGTTGATGTGAGCGCCTCTGTACATGCGTGCGGCGCGTGCGCAGCGCGTCACGAGCGGACGAGGGGTCTAACTCTTTCACATTCGATAATACAATATCACGGGAAGATAGCAATTCAATTCAATTCTTTATTGCAAACCATAATGTACATGAGAAGTACACGAGCACGAGAATTGTCAAATTTACTAATTTTTGAGTGAAACCACCACCTTTACCTGATTCTCGTGATATTAATTTGATGCGGTCGTACGCGCGACAAACGTCCAAAGCTCCAGTCTCGTTACTGCAAAACGTTTTTTACCATCCAACATCATTCATGAAACCTTTTGCCACACCGCTGGTTTTAAGTAAAATGCAAATGTTTAAAGATTGACGAATTCCCGTAAAAACCTCGGAATAGACCTCCAAGTGTGGAATCCGGTAACAAGGACTGAGCCTGGGAATAATGCGGTAAGCCCCCTTCGGCTGCGCTGAAGGATAGAATCGGCAAGTTAAGTAATTTTAATGTGAGCTGTTATTATGTAAGGTTCTTTGAAGACAAATTAGGGATGAAATCTGGAGAGCAGAATATTTTTTCTATTTCAAAATTTGGTTAGGATAAAGAAGTATTTGCTGTAAGGCTCAATGCAGTTCGCGAGTTACTTCTGGGTCACCCACTAGGTTTCGTAGAAGTTGATAATAAATAGGGTGAACCAATCGTCATACCAAGTTGAAAAACACTAGTTCCTCATAGAAATCGTAGACAAGACAAAGAAATCTCATCATCTCGCAGTTTAACGTAATTGTTTCAAGTGCTGATGCATTCGGAATTGTGGACACATTAAGGGCAGTCGGACGGACGAGACCAAGACTAGGTATCGGGGACAGTTCTAAATGATCGTCTGCAGGTATTACTAGAGCTTGATGACTTGACTACGAGTGTTTTTACTTACGAGTCAGAAGCTGAAGAACGAGACCGAGACGAAATTTTCGAAAGAGAGTTGAAGTGAAGTGACGATGTGTCTTGTAATATGGCGGATGGTATAATGACAACACAGGACTCTCAGAACTTAAAAGTCCAGGCAATTCCACTAATATCAAGAATAGAAGCACTTACAACTGTTATCAAATTCAGATAACAGTCGTAAGTACTTGAAGTACGGCGGTACTGCATACACAGAGGCAAAGTTCATAGGAAGCAAACGTGGCTAAAGGTCTAACGACAAAGATTCCATTGATTGCAAAACGAGGGCGTAAACCTCAACCCCAGAGCAACCGTCACGCATCAGGCATTGCTACAAAAATGCTCAGCCCACGTACAACAAACACGTCACGAATCCACGATTGCCGGCTTCGTGGATTTTTGCACGAAAATCGACGCGGGCGCATACCACTCACACCGACTCGCATTTCAGTAATGAGCGCAGGCGGAATGCGGGGAATTCTCGCGATTCCGTTGAGCAATCGAATTCTGATGCACACGATTCTAATGGTATTTGTAACATTGCACGTAATCAAAAGTGGAGTTTATAATTATGTAATTTCGTCATTACCACTTACCGTGAGGTGGTACGCACGCTCGTTCGCCATCGTTGGTGTATTAAGACAAATTAGGCTTAGCTTGAATTGATATCAGCGAACTAGCAGTTTTTTGAATGAAATAAAAGGTATCAGCATTTAAAAAGTTAGTTAAAACCCAATGAATTGTTGGCATACAAGTAGGGTGAAACTCTCGTTAAGTCTTTTAAATACCCCTGTAAGTCATTCAAAACCGTGTTAATATTTAGATTCAGTGAAAATCAACGGCTCTAGTGAGTCTTTCGTTAATAATTTTTCTTCCCGTTGCAGAAAAAAAGGATTCTTCATCATATTCACACCGATGTTATGCGGTCAAACAACAAAAGCAAAAAAAAATGGTAAAAACAAATCGCTACCGCTACAATCGCATCCTAACCAAGCGAGAACATGAGACATGACCATTGTCATCGCTGTCACACAGCCACGTGATTACACTGCAATTTGTCTCCAACTCGGGGAAAAACGGCCAATAACCATATACTACAATTACCATACGTGGCGGTTGGAATAGAACATAATGCGCACTTTGAAGTAAGGATTTGCATTTTAAGCGGGAACCAAGCTAATTAGGAACCCTTAATAGTCTGTGTATGCCTATTACGCTAAGCTTTATCAAGGTAGAGACTCTTGGTCCTTCGGACCGGATATTTTAAGATGTCTTGGAAAGTTAAAAATTTTCACAGGTTACGAAAGGATAAAATCTTCAAGAATTAACAAAAATCATGACTAATTGGATTGACGATTACACCAACACTCACAAATGAGATACTTTATTTCAGTGTCTGCCCACTACAGGGACCATGGATTTAACTATTATTATAGATCACAGGATAACTAAAAAATATTATTTCGATTTGAACTTCAATATTTTGGTTTAGGTTTCTTGTCCGTGTGAGCGTTCTTGCGCGTGCGCACAGCGAAGCTAGTATTTTTAGCTGTGTCTTATTGACGCGGTGATTCACACACCACGTTAGTCACGGCATATTTCCTGCTGTCACCACTGAAAACAATAACTTATGCTCATTTTGAGCCTAACTGTTCTTGGGACGTATGTCCATCTTGTGCTTCTGCGTCGGAGTCTTAGAATTCAACTTAAATAGATTTTGAAATGCTTTAAAATTGAACAGAATATCGTCATGACAGTATTTCCTTCAACGATGTTTGGTTAATTATTCAATTATTTTGAAGAAATAAGTCGCAAAGTAAAATTCATTGGGCTTAAATGCGATCGAAGTCCTCGGGACTCAGAACCACCACCTTGTAATTATGGTAAAGCATAGGCCTCAACTTGGTATGGGGCATGAGCCCAGTGGTGGGACGAAAAAGCTGGTGATTAAATTGCTTTAAGAACTGTTTTAGGACTCGTACATAGGTGCGCGGTCTTAGACATAATACAGTCCTATTAATCATGAATTTTATAAGTCATCATCAATTTGTAAAGATGACTTAATTTATCCAGTAGTGAAGTTATAGGCGAGTTACTTAACTTCTATTACACAATCGTTTTCCATACCTGCATTTGTGTCTGTGTATTCTGCTAAATTGCTTGCCTAAGGAAATTGTGTTGCCAGCAAAACTTCTAACTACATCAAAACCACTAATTACAGTAGCCAAAGCTGCATTCTTTCCCATTAATATTATCACTATATCAGTCGTAGATTCTAACCTGCAATCAGCAGATAAATTTACTGATTTCTCACCGTGATACATCAAGAAAGCAGTCGTAACATAACACACATCGACAATCTTAAGATAATCGCGATAAGGATCATAATCTTTTGTGGATCAGAGCAAGAGCTTGCAGTTGCTATACAATAGTTAAGCAAAAACCAACAAGAATCGCTTTCAAGATACCACAATAAGACATAAAACATTGAAGTATTTAACAATTACTAGTGATATAAGCTTGTTTGTATAATGGAAACAGCATTATACATTTTTATGATGTTTGTTTTCAGAACAAAAGTAAATGTTGACAAGTCTAATGGAAACTCCTCAAGATTTGACGACTCATTTTGTGCAAGAAAAGGACGAAAGTGGCTCGAATCCATGATACACCCCAACATGGGTTCGATTCCCAGGCTTAAGGATTATATCAAGAAAATTAACGCGGATTTACATAGAGAACATAGAAAACGCTTGTGCGTCTTACGGCCACCAGAGGCGCCACCAGGAATGTCATACAAATCCAAGTTGGAGTTCTTCGACGCCTTTGATAGAGGTAGCTCTAGTAAGGCACTTAGAACTCAAGTATAGACATTGAGCGAGCAGCCGAAGATAGAGTACAGTGGCGTGCAAAAGGAGAGGCCTATGTTCAGCAGTGAACTACGATGATGATGATGATAGACATTGGCTGAGTGAATTTCTAGAAGACAGCCCTTTAGAAAACAGTAACTTTTCTTGTTAATTCAAATCAATTCACGGCTATATTGACTTGTTAAATATAAATTTAGAAGCATTTTATATCACGTCATGTTCCGTTGTTTACGTTAGCGGCGGAAGACGGGCGGCACCTGCAACGTTTGTTTTTGGATTCATTAACACGCCCGGGCTTACTCCGGTTACCGGATATAGGTGGCTCCGGCAAAAGTGAAGATGTGCGTTATTTACATCACGTCAACGAGAGACGAGGGAGTTCCTTTTTGGGCATCATATGATTTGAACCTGCGAGATTTTTAAAAATATTTGTCTATGAAATAAAATACACAAATAATGAACGTAACGCCAAAAGACATTCTTAACAAAATATAACATATATTACGCGGCATCCCAAACGTGGTTGTCAAATAAATGTACACTGACTGTTGTCAACGAAACATTCAGAACCCTTATGATTAGGTGACATTGTTTGAAGTGAAACAACACCTGGCACTTTCCGAAAAAGAAACACTGAAACTTTTTGTCAATCATCCGACATCTTTTGAACAAATTGCACCTACGCAAAAGATAAAATAGAAAAATCTCAATATGGCTCCGACCGGGTAGCTCGTTTTTTCAACCATCGGTCTAGCCATAGCCGAGCGATCATAGCTTAGGTGTGAGGATGCATACCACCCTGCATATCTGTCCGTCCGCATGCCCAATACAGACATGTTGTTTGAAAGTCAATGCTCGATTTGGTACTAGCTTTTACTGCTTTGTGGATGTTTGATATTGCTGTGAGAAAAGCTTTGATACTTGTACGAGTGAGCGCAATATGCTCTTGACTATATCCTACACGGATTAAGCACCAAGGTACCGGTAGTAGCGGAGGACAGGAGAGTTCTCGTACTTCTCTTTGTATTTATATTAAGTACTTTAAGCGGCTATTTAAAAAGAAATATTAGATAAACACTAAATAAACCGGGTTTTCTGCAACATATAAGGTATAACAGTAGTTTTTACCGTAGTTATATGTTGCAGAAAACCCGGTTTATTTAGTGTTTATATAGTGAAAAATGCAACAAGAAAGTTTAAAAACCTATTTAAGAAATATTAGGCTGATACGTACCAAACAAAGCCTCTCCAAGGGTAAGGGATATAATTAAAACTGCCCATTGTTATTTTACGAACGGCCCTGAAATCTAAGAAGCCTAAACGTCGATTTTCTTGATCTTATCTATTTTCACGGCATAAAAACTACCAACGAACCACTTAATGAAGTTTGTCACTAATATAATAGTACCTACATACTCAGTGCTCTCGCAACGTCAGTATGTCCTATCTCAGGTGTTAGTGTCAAGTGTAAACAGGTCTCCTTCAGACAGCTAGGGGTGTCTACAAACTTTACATACAATACTTTACATACAATGGAGATTGAAGCATGAATGAGACACATTTATGTCTTTCGCATAACGCCTCGAGCATGGACATGATGAGAAAGAAAGAAAGAAACCATTTATTGTCACAGAAAGATAATCACAAAAATAGACAGATACAAAAGACTTAACAGTCATTTTTAACTGTGACAAGGGCATCTAGCTCAGCATATGAGGCAAAAAAAAACTAGAATGGAGGCAATGACGAGCGGATAGTAGATGTATGACCTGTTCAGTGGTGTAACACTGGAGTAGTAGTTCTGGCAGAATGCCACGCGCCATTGACAAATAAGGGTCGGCCTCAGACGGAAGCAGCCACCAAGATCCAGAATAGTCTCATTTTTTAAGCAGCAGGGAGAGAGGGGTCCGTACCTAAGCCACTGGGCCGAACTGTGAACTGTGTGATTAGCCTAACTATTCGCCTAATCAAGATGCCCACAACTAAGAGAAAACAAATCATGTTAACGTTTTGCTATAGGTAACCTCTCTCCACAGTCACTTTTTCTGTGTGACCGGTAGCAAAAACCTCATTCAGTTACCATTTTCCAGGTTTATATAGCAGTCAGTCTACGTGAGACAACTTTATCCAGCGGTGGCATAAGGCCCATACTCCACCAGAGCTGAGCGGAGATGTGCGGCGTCGAGCTGTGTTTTCAACAACAAATAGAATCACATCTCCACATCTCCATGTGTGAATAACGCAATTCCATTGGTTGTTGAAAACACAGCTCGACGCCGCACATCTCCGCTCAGCTCTGGTGGAGTCTGGGCCTAATGGCTGCGAATGACGATGAAGTACGAGTACAACCATTTACTTGAGTACTAGTTACGAAATGGAACAAGTACAGCCCTACAGAAGAACAGGTAGTAACATGATACGTTAGCACATTACTAGTGTTACGTTCAGTGCAGTGATTTAGTGCACCTTGCATTTGGAACACTGACTGTAATTATATTACATATTTTTCAAAGCTTATTTTAACTGTACTTTAGTAGTAGCCTACTTAGGCAATACATGTATTACGAAAACTGATATGATTTGCAACTGTCTTTGAAACCAATACCTAAATTATTGGCTATGCGATTTTAAAAATGCACGAAAACGGTTGAAAGTAGAGCAAATATTCAAATAGCGTCTAAAGACGATCATTTTGTCATAAAACTTTATATCGACTAATTATTTAAAACTGATGTTCAAAGCTGTCGTATTTTTTGTAAAAACAAATATCTAAGTTTAAAACGATTTTCATTTGACGCGTATTGCCAGAAAACGTGCTTCGCTCTAGACAAATTTAAATATTGTCTATAAAATGTCGATTAATATTAGGAATAGATTTTAACACCAGAGCCCCCGTTGTTAGCTCATAGGGGGCGTAATATTTAACAACTTTTACGGTCTCTCGGTAATACTAATGTGTTAAATAAACCTACTTTCACATTATTTTGTGATATTTATGCAACAAAATTGAAATTAAAATAATAAGTCGAATCTCTAGCTCACAACTTCTACATTGAATTGCCTATATTTGGAATTAATTAAAATATCTGGGTTATGATTTTTGGCTATATGAATAAATAAATAATTATCCCTGGCATTATTCAACACAGCGCTATCTAGCGCCAGGATGATTTAACTATTGCCCGTCTTTATAGAATACTATACAACAGATAAACATACTTAAATACTTTATATTTTGTAAATACATACTTAATGTACATAGGAAACACCCTGACCAATACAAACAGACATGTTCATTGTCTGTTTGGAATACAGTTATTATAAGGTTTTGTGTAAAGACATACACACACAGCACCTTAAAAAAGTTCATGAATAGGTTACATTTGTACTAAAATACTCGTAGTTTATTTGTTCAAACCCGACCTTGGCAAGTGCATAGCGCACGCGCAGAAACGACGTAGGCGCAGCTTTTTGGCTGATTGATTGACTTGCGTCAGTTTTGTTTAGATGGTACAGTCAACCACAGGGGAAGCAACATACGAGACACTTTTACCACGAAAACAATAAGACCACCAGCTACCATATTTTTCTGCTTAGCCCCATGGTATATCCGCCATATAAGTCCGCCATTTGTACCAATTTATTGTTGTACAATAAATAACAAAAAAATAATACACAAATAAGAAGGAGCAGAAAGATTTTAAAACAATTATGTTTAAGTGTAAAAATGAGCTTTTGTCCTCCTTTTAAAGACGGAAAATGGGTTGAAACATTTGGAACTACCATTCCATTCAGGTTAGGGTGGCTGTGCAGTAAAGGATTTCGTATAAGCAGATGTGCGAGGAATGGTGAGGAAATGTAAAAAGTGTGCCTTAAGAATCTTAAGATATGTGGGCAGCAAAATTAGTCATTAGTCATTTATTCATAAAACAGTTACAAATTGTGTCTGAAATTGATTAAAATTACAAGAACAAGTACAAAATAATGGAGGAATTAGGAGTGTCTACAGTCCGTTGCATAGCTATGTTGGTTCATAACAATGAGAACTCGGCTAGGGTTCTGTGGGTGACTGTACGGCGGGTGTTTGGAGCCATAACATTTAATGGGTCAGTAAAATTAACATGTTGAGATGTTTGGAAATAAATACACGTGGCTATATTGAACAGAAAGCAATGAAATCAAGGTCGTTGACTCTCCGTGATGCTACTACAAAGGCAGTAACTTATACGTACTGGCAAGAAAGAAACGTAGTAACTATAGTTATATATAAAAAAAACTGCTCTATTCGTATGAGGCGCGAAGTAAAATTATCAAAAATTAATACGCCACCAAGACTTGCAAGGCCACCCAAAGAAAAACATGCACTCCAAAAATATCACAATGAACGAAATAAGTATTTTAATGATGGTTGCAATAAGGTTGTATTTTAAACAATTAGACCTACACGCTGACTGCGATAGAGGTCTTAATCAAAGAGCCCAAAAGAGCATTGCTTGTGCGTGGGAGTTGACGAATGATCAAACTGCGTTGAAATGCTTGAAACACGGATGTGCACTAGGGGTGAGGGTAACATGTAAATGGTTTTGCTTAAATTGTTAACAACTGAAGCATTTTACATAGGATACTAACAAATTCAGTTTAAAACTACTATGTGTCAATGATAAAAAATTACAAACTACCGTTTTTGTGAGGATAAAATGTAATGATACTATGAGAGAGCGATGAGAACTGTGGTCAGTGGCCAGTGGTTAAACATTCTGGCTTGGAACTCGTGTAGTCCAGAGTTTAATCTGGCTCTGTAATAATGGTTTTCAGTTTTCACATACAATATATACTCTCATGACTCTATCCCAAATTGGTTCAGACGAACGCTGACTGTTTCCGTTATTTCGCGCGTAATATTCAGAGGCTTACACTTCACCAAGCGAATTTGACCCTTTCTTTTGCTCCCCGGTGTAATACATTTACGTACTTTCCGCAGCTTTGGGGAGGGCAGCGGAAGAGTGTCGGCACGTGTGGGACTCACCCACCCCAGAAGAGGGTGAGAGTACCCACTAAAACACGGGTGCGCCGGGCGGCCTTCTTCTGCGCGTGACCAGGGTTTCCCGAGAACAATCCTGAGGAGGCACACTACCGATGAAAGCGAATCTGAACCTAATTGTATTTTTTTGTGGAAAAAATATTTAATCTTAACGACATGTGCATAAGAAGAGCGACATCCCTATTCGAATGCGTAGGAGTGACCACGATCATAACAAACGTTTTTGACACAGCTTTTGTTTTATTATTACGAAAAAACACGCAGCCTTCTAAGTGCGGATTGAGAAATTTATTTCGTGTACTTACGAGTCATTTTTATGTACATCCATAACTCAAATTATTATGGGCTACCCACGTAGACGTAAAGATATTTAAGGCATATAAAGTTTTGTTGCATTCTCAACGATTGACGACATAAGTTATTTATGATCTAGCAAATTTTATTTTTATAATCACCGATAAACTGAATAAATGATTTGTTTTCACAATACGCATTTAATGTTATTTTTTGACATGTAACGTTTTTTAAAGAAACTTAAGAATTTGTGCCGTAGGCATTTTCTTTGGGAGCTGAAAATCGTATGTTTGCGTGGAATGTCATTTAAACCTGTTTTTTGTTATTATTTAAAAGACAATAGCAAGAGGCTTTTTAATTACTTATTGTATGCAAATAAGAGTCGTGACACTCATAATTTCAATGACACTGCATCAGTACTACTTAGGTATAGGCATTACATTTTGAAAAAGTTGGTATATGTTCTTAATCTTTCTCGTCTTTTCTAGAATCAATCAACAAATACATTTGCCGAAAATGGATAATTTATTTATTTCTTTACTTCTGCCACATAGACAGACACATAAAGTTAGTCATTTTGATAATCTTTAATATACATTGACCAAACTGGGAATTGAAATACAAGATTAGTGCATTTCCAACCAGTAATAGTTACCGAGTTATAAAAATCGTAAAAAATTTTCAACTAAATGATTTCCTCCTGTAAATCTTATACATTTGTTATGTATACCATGCCAAGTGTAGTAACTAAAGCAACGGCTAATAAAATGCAACTCGAACAAAGTATTTACGTGAAGCGGCTATAGTAAATAATCACTCTAATATTACCAGAGTATTCCAAGAAAACATATGCGTGGACGCAGAAAATGAGGCATGGTAGTAAAGCCAGCTACTGATCGATTACAGGCACGAGAAATAGTGATTAGGTAAGAAATTGGAATTAACTTGCTTTACTAGTCATAACTCATTTATTTTAAGAAAGTTGTAACCAATTAGAGTACTGGAATAACTCACAAGCACTCTTGAGAAATGACATAAAAGATAACTGGCAGAAATGATATTCTAAACTCAGAATTCAGGACAATGTTGAGCATTTCATTTCAGTAAAATGAATGATGTGATTCTAGATCACACAAAGTATGATTGTGACCAAGAAACAAAGGTTCTTCCAAACTTAAGAAGCATTCAATAACATTACAAAAAAACGATACAAAAACATAACAAAACTGAACTGAATAAGTTTAAGTTTAACTTATACATAAACTTGATGACATATGTGATAAAACGCAAGATCACGCAACATTACAAAACAAGGGCAAAAATATCGTACAGTAGCGAGATTATGAGACAGAACCGCCGTTCAAGCCAAATGGTCTAGATATCTAGATCTATATGCAAGATAGTCTTGACAAATATGGCTCTGATTATCTGGTGTAAGTTACAAACGACTGCGGTAATACAATTGACATTGTATGACAAAGACGGATTAACAAATTGACGGATAAGAAATTGTAGAGAAAGAAATGAAAGTAGAGATTTTAAATGAAAATATAAATACATTGTTTGCGCCATCTAGCGGTGAAGAACCAAATACCAACTTCAAGTACTATCCTGCTGATCCTGATAGCTAGCTAGTGGACGAAACATACATAATGTTATAGAAAAGCTGTTGTTGTTGTTGCAGACACAAAAATAATTAAACAATAAGTGGCTGGAGCGCAGATCTGATCCTCATGGCTGATTTAGATTTAGAAGTGGCTGACTATTTGTTCCCGTACAACGTGAAACGTGAAGCAGTTGGTAAAAAATATAAAGACCAACTGCTTCAGTAAACACCGCGATTACGAGACAATGATTTCGATGACTTATGAGAATCAGGGCAAAACAGCAATCTCACATCTAAAAATCAGCAACCATTGAACGAGTCAAAGGCATTGCCTTATAGGGGAAATACCCGTGGAATTAATTTTCTCTGAGAATTTAGAGAACTAATTGACGAATCATACGGTGGATATTCATTTGTAAAGTGAAGAAAAATAATATTTTTAAATATCAAGTTGTTCCATGAGCTGTAGCTGTCATCTGTCTCCAAGGTAAGTGAAGCTGAGCCTGAGACCTTGAGTGTGAGAGAGTGATATTAATCGTTGAATGCTAAAAATGTAAAATGGAATTATTGGGGAAAAAAATATGTCTAGTATCTCGGCATCGCTTCAAATGTGCCTGCTGTACTTTAAATGTATCTATAGTTGTATATCATTACTTGTAAGTAATGTAACCTATGATAGTAATACAACTTTTTAGGAATTTTAGCTTCGGAACACGCAGTCAGTATAACTATATTCCTTGTGGGTGTTGAACCAAGTAAGATCACAAGCAAGCGAGATTTATGAGCTAGTAAAATATTTGAAAACTATTTAGCGAAAGAAACTAGCTAGTATTCCAACATCAGAGACGCAAGCGCCTACTGTAGTGTGTACATGCTGCAGGTCAAGTGTATATTAGACAGTTTATATCACCTTAAGTTATCGGCCTAAAGTTAATTTTCCAACTACTAGATACTCTTTGCTAGGTGGACCTCTGTACATTGCTTACCATCCCAATATGGTTAGCAATCATATCGTCTGACATGGTCAGCTCTAACAATGCGGACTAGTTTATGGTGGAATGGCACGTAAGAAGCAGCCATAAAATGTTGGACCGCGCATAAATTGCGCGTTCGGTTGGAGACAGCCTACGCGGTTATGTCATAAATACGTGATGGATGGAACTGGACCAGTTTGTTGGAAGATACGAACTATCATGATTACCATCTTATGGTCTACTGTCAACTAAAGGCAAGAATTTCTTATTTTTGTAATAGTTCAACGTCCTATCAAACAGCTCCACATACTCGTGTTAACTAACAGATAGATAGATATTCTTCATTGCACACAAAAACAATAGATATTTACAGTAAAGAAATATAGATTAACGTTAATGTACAATTTGGGCGGCTTTATTGCTAAAAAGCAATCTCGTCATTTACTTTCTCAGCTTACTATTTTACCTTACCCATATTTGTTTTTTTTTGTTTTCTCACGATCCTCTACCTGAAGGTTGTCTGGAAGAGATCGCTGCCTAGCGATAAGACCGCCTAAATTGTACATTGGTATTTGTAATTTAATACAATTGTAATGTTTTTGTGCAATAAAGAATATCTATCTATCTATCTCGTCCACAGGTAAAGGAAATCTGACTCCTGTTTTGATTTCAATCATGATAACGAGCTTTAGTATGTTTCTGTAAAATTTTGTTGTCTTTTCCTCCTCTAGTTCTTAAAATGTATAACACGCCATTGACCATTTTGCAAGCCCCAAAATCATAGAAAATATTACCTATTCTAGCAACACCGAAGACATAATAACCCGTTTCCCAGTTCCCACTCAGCATTCGATACAGTTACATGCCCATTACACACTAAGCATATGCGGCGTCAAATAGCACACTCCATGCAGATTCAGCACTTGCCTAACAGACACATTTATAGCATGGCAAAAATCGCACCACGCCAGATGGCTTTCTAAGCAAACACTATCATTACCAGCCGGGGGTGCATGCTGTAATTGTGATCTCTGATAACATAGGACACACCGCTTTCTCGAGCATTACCCCTGGTTTCCTCGCGTGGGTAGATGTGTCAGCTTGATCTTGGAAAGCGATTGAGCTTTGGCGCTCGTGATTGCTAACTTCAGAATCTGAAGTTGAAATATTTTTACAGTTCTTAAAAGCAGCTGTTTCATTTCAAAGTTTCATTGAATTCATTATACTATCATCATCGAGATCAGTAAGAACCCGAGAGGCCTACTTCCTTAACACAAGCCTTCTCAGTGAAATTCTAAAATGGTCGATTGTAAAGGATCAATCGAAATTCAGCCGTCTAAGATTCGTCCCACCGGGACACAAATTTTATAGTTCGTGCATTTTGGATAGTTTAGTCACAAAAAAATGCGAGAAATAATTTCGACAAGGTTTACACGTTGCTTAGCTAGGTCATCCTGCATCATGGAATGAGAGTTAATGAGAATTTGTCTAGGTCCTGTAAATCTGTTCCATAAATCACCTTTCATCAATATCTTATATTTCAAAAAACCATTAGTTTTATTAAAACCATCTTCTTTCACACGACACCTCACATTACATTACCACAGCAATATTACGAGATGATGAGAAGTTCATACGACAAATATAACGGGTAACTCAGTTGCTTACTACATGTTGTGATATCAACCGATCCAACCGTTTACTCTAGGAACTTTATCTCGCATTCAGTATTCAGAAGTGTTACGAGTCTATTCGGACCAAATTATACTGATTATCAAAGACAGTTGGCAGTGTTGGTAGAGGTTTTATTTAAGAGACTGCAAATGTAATAGGCCTGGATAAATAGAAGCCTGTTTGGATTTGTACAGCAGTTATTAGGGGTTCCTCAATATCTCTACTGGTAGAGTTGCCAAAACTATTTATTTTACTATTCAACATTGAACTTCTCTTCGACTTGACTTGACTCGAAACTTTGACTATGTCAAAGTTTCGTATAATAATGGTAAATGGTAAGGCCAAATAATGGTAAAGGGGACAAAAAAAGAAAGATGTTGCTACAAGAGAAAAGGTCATTCGCCGCGTCGCAATACAGTATTTTACGTCCCTTTTAGTGGGAAACTTCGAGTGGAGCGCCAATGTAAATAACTTGTATACAAAGTTGTTATAGGCCTCATTAGGCCACATTGGCAGTGAGTCGTACAGGTTCTAAGATTTACATCGGAAACAAACATAACTAACGCAGATGACTTATTATAATCTCTTTACACAAACTAGTATGTTTATCAGTCAGATAAGCTTAGTGTTAGCGATCATAGATATTAATTTATTTGTATTTACTCAGTCGCTAACCCTACGTGCGATTCGATTCGACAGACAAACGCACATTAGTGTGTCAATCGCAATCGTGAACGATTGTACAGTCAAACGCAAGTTAAACCACAGTATGCGCCTGCGCATTCTATACGAATTCATAGTGACAAGAGCTCAGTAGATGCTGGAAACTTGTGGGTGACTGCACATCGCTTTCCTTCAGATCAGAGTAATTACTGACCCTTCAATTGTTTGGAGAGAGTAAATGCACCATTGTACGTTTCACGGAAAGATAATATGGATGGGCTTAGAGTAAACATTTTTAAAGCCCTAACGGTAAGCAAACATGCAAATAGTTTATCTGATCTTAATCGATTATCATCGTAAAGCCAATGATAGCATTACCTATTTACTACTAAAAGTTCTAGTTATTCAACCGTACTTCTAATGATTCGAGCTGCCAGAGGTCCAATGGAATAGGTTAAACTATTATTAGTTGGGTGTTTTAGATATTAGACCTACCCCCAAATTCACAAACGCAAATAAAGGTCGAGCATCCCTCAGAAGTATAGCCGTCGCTTTCAGTTCTATTGTCATTTTACGGGACAGAATGTGCTTGAGCGTGTTGATTGGCGTTTGTGAATTCGGGGGCTAGAGATGTATGTAGGTAGGTATCTCTCCAAAATCCTGCACTGAGTTCACGTAATACAACATGCCTCGCATCTCCTAGTTAAGGTGAGGCCTTGGGACGTAAATTTCAATTTTAAAATGCCTTGGTTAGAATATATAAGTAACTAGCACCCGCCCGCGACTTCGTCCGCGTGGACTTAGCTGTATGTGAAAAAAGTTTTTCCAACTTTTCTGTTGAAATTTTCCTGAATTTTCTTTGCTATAAACCTCACGGAGCCCAAGACCTTTCCAACGAATGCAAAACCGTGGAAATCGGTTCGTGCGTTCTGGAGTTAAAGCGTCAGGAAGGAAAACCCTACTTATTTTTATATAGTGGATGATAGTATCTGTAAAGGTGTTTTTTTCATTTTGAAAGAAAGTCAGATATTCTTTAAAGCGACAATATCGGCATTAAACTGTCACTCTACGCAAATAAACTTAATTTACACCTTATTTCGCACTTGGAAACCGCTATAACTTAATTCAATTAAACTAATGAGTCATAAAACGGTAGACCGAATGATAACGCAAGAGGAAATGGACAAGAATTATGGTGAGGAAATCTTCATGAGAAGTTAAGATGAAGATATACGTATTAAAAACACCTTAGTACAGTCACCACAGTTCATACATGACCGACTGTACAGACGCGTTCACATCAACCCTTACAAACCCAAAGCAAATGGAACTTATGTCAGGTGTATAAGGTGCACCTATGCAAAAATTGATGTGACCGCGTCTCGAACTTTGTACCGTACGCGAGTAGTGGGCGAATTCATATCAAAATTAGCACACACAAAATTATTTAAAATAACATAGGTAAATACGCTCACGCCTATATTCCAGCCAGGGGCAGTCAGAGGCACACTGATTGTTGCCTTCATGATGAGCAAAACATTCAGAAACCAACATTTAGCCGAATTATCGAATCCAACTTGAGAAGGGAGTCTACCGCCGCTATCTGGGTTTGCTTGGGTTTTTTATCGGCATTTTCCTTCACCGAAAAAGTAGCCCCCAATTGTACAATGAACACCAAAGTAGGTGTCGACCAGACTTAAACCCGTGACCACATGCGTGGGTTCCAAGTCCAGAGTGTCCAACCACTGGGCCACAACGCACTAGCGACAAATTATACAAACTAAATCTAAATCAGCCATGAGGATCCCACTGCTGGGCAAAGGCCTCTCTTCCCCACCTCCACGCGAGTCTATTTTGGGCCTTTTTAGGCCAATCCCCTGCAAAGGCGTCCAGCTCGTCACGCCATCTGCGCCTTGGTCTGCCAGGTCGTGGGAATTATACAAACAATTAAAAATAATTCATAACCTTACCACAAACGTAACATCGGCCAAAAACTCATTTTTAAATACAATATTGTTACATATCGCACTAGATATTATCTCTTGTGATCTTGACTGATGTTAACAATTCAAGATGGCGTCAATTCTTCACTTTCGTTAGTAATAAAAAGGAATTAACAATTCTAATGTGATGGAGACAACGGTTTCACTCTTAGCGCGATCTTTTTCATACTAATGACTTCAGTATAATGATCTAAGCGAATGTCTGTTTGTTTATATTTCTTCCCGCGTGGAGTTGTGTTTTGAAAATAAACTATCCATTTCACTCGACGTTTTTTAGAAATGCTATAAACAAATTTTCTTTTTCCTACTTCAAACCACATACTTACATACAAAATGACTGGTACAGTGTCGGTATCAAAATTATGTGGACGGGCGTACAGAATGGTCAAATAATAATACCACCATATCACTATAGAATTTAAATAGTGATAGACTATGTCATTGTCGTATTACGAATACTTTTGTTGAATCGCCAATACCTTATTGATCACTTTGTTAGCTCAGATCATTTTGATGCTCAGTCTACAAATTATAAAAATCTTACAAAGCAAAAACCATCTTTATTAGAATAATTACTAACACCAATTACCGTTTATTTAATAGAATAGAGCACGACAAATCTCAATTGCAAATCCGAACATTACTAAACAAAAGTTTCAAAACTGACAACCCAAGCAAGAATTACGGATTTATCACGCCAAATCCCTTTCACAACTGCGCTCTTATCCCCAGTGCATAAAGGCTATAATCCCTAGGAAAGTTGCGAATGAGATTTTTATTAGACCGACATCATTCAAACGTCTCAGTATCTTAATCTATGTCATCATGTCTTCGTATTCAATTTCATAATCTCATTTTCTTTGGAGTATCGCGTGTAAGATATTTACTAGAAGCGACTAGACACATAAGACCCATTTTGCAAAAGTTTTGTAAAGGTTGATGTGAACGCCTCTATACAACGACGAGAGCATCGTGCTCGTGGTCCATTGGATTGAAAATTTAAAATTAATTTGCTTAAATTATTTAAATTTTTTCAACACTCTTTCAACACTCTGGCTTTAAACCCGTGTAGTCCTGAAAATTTAGCGCGTTTATTGTACTAAAATATCGTTAAAAACCAAGGAACCCGGATAGTGTCGGTAGATTTGCCCCTTAAGTAACACATTTGGTTCAAAAATCCCCATGACGTAATGTGGACTTCTGAATGTTTCATACAAAATGACGGTAACAATCAGTGTACAATTGTCCATCTGACTACCCCTGACTGAAGCGAAACATTGGCTCTAACATAAAAATCTAATGTTTTATTTTACGAAATATTTACTTCAAATATGAGTTGGTGTTTACAAACACTATGTTTGAAAAGAAAACATACAAAAAGAAGATTTTAGCACTCGCTGCAATAATACAACCTTGAAATACAATCACAGCTCTCAATATCGGAGTTTACGACCGTACCGTATCTAGTACAAGTTCGTAGCAGCAAACACAATAAAATTACCTAGATTATAGCAATACGAGACAAATGTGAGATATCGTGACCTAGTTGCGGCGAGACGGTAGGGTAGCCTCTCGGACGGAACTTGAGGGACATCTTTTTTTCCTTTTGACCTCGGAGATAAAAATAAGGCTAGGGTACGCAAACGCATTGAGTTTTTTTTCACTGTTGGTCATTGCTCCTATCGAAAAATGAATATCATCGAATATTAATCCACACCCAACTATACTTTGCATTTGGAAAAAAAATGAAATGTCCGATTGTCCGTCAAGGAATAGAATACGAATGGTCAAAACCATTTTTATTGGAAAATAAAACGAATTAAGTGGCACTAAGGTGTTCGAAATGGTATTATCCGCCACGGCTTGCGCTCTCTGAGGTGTGAGTGCCATCTAGCCCCAAAGTACGGAAAGCTTGGACTAGGGGAACTAGTAAACGGACAAACCTACTTTAATACTTTTTTTTTGAAATCAGATATGTAGTATACATATCTGATTTCAAAAAAAAAGTATTATTAAATAAGTATTATATACTGTGCGGGGACTGAACTCGCGACATCTCGTGTAGTAGCTAACTTTTACCCATAACACTAAATCGGTGTCAAAAACATTGTTCACTGTCGGTCATTGCTCTTAACTGAGCCATCACAAAGTAGACTGTCTGCGCTTCTTATCAGAAAAGCCTAAAATGCTATCACTATTTATACAAAAAATTCCGTGCCGGTTCACAAATACATTCAAACACGCCGGCAGGGCCTACATAACAAAAAAACAATTATGATAGCAGCACTCATAAGAAATTTCGGGACTATTTTATAAGCAATGACAGATATTTCTTTCGAAGAACATAGCCGTAGCTTAACTCAAATCATAGACGTAACCTTTGGCTAAGTAGAAGTAAGTTGAAGTGACAGTAAAACAACGCAATCAACAGTAGGCCTAGCACGAACCGATAACGTTTTGGTAAGTAATCGAAAAGTAAACGTTTTTTTTTAAAGACAGGAAAAAGAAAAAAAGAGTATCGTTTACTCTCTTCGATTACGAAAACGTTAGCTTCGTGCTAGGCGTATAGGTCCGAATTGCTCCGCACTGAACGAGAGTAGCAAGACAGACCTCCAGAATAAATGTTTATTAACTTAACCAGTGTTATATTGTTTTGTATGGTACCACTAATTTCATTTTAAAACGTATTGCTTTTGATTTCATGCGAATTTAATAATATTTTTATTCAATTTTGCTTGTATTTTTACGTGTATTATCAACTTCTATGAGCCTATTGGACGTAAGTTTAAACTTGGTAGGGCGGATGCGGTTTTCGGCGCGAACAAAACAAAAGGACAACAGGGGGATATAGTGACATGTTCCTGTGGTTTCAGCCTTTTACATGAAGGGTGACAATACAGGTCGAATTACAACTCACTTCACACTGCGTTGTCTTTTAAAGTAATTATAGAGTTGATGTAGTTTATTTATGAGAATCATCATCATCATCATCATGTCAGCCGAACGACGCCCACTGCTGGGCATAGGCCTCCCCCAAAGATCTCCACAACGATCGGTCCTGCGCTGTCCGCATCCAGCGGCATCCATCCGCGACCTTGACAAGATCGTCGGTCCACCTTGTGGAGGGCCTGCCCACGGAACGTCGTCCGGTACGCGGTCGCCATTCGAGAACCTTTCCGCCCCAACGGCCATCGGTTCTCCGCGCTATGTGGCCCGCCCACTGCCACTTCAACGATGCAATCCTTCGAGCGATGTCGGTTGCCTTAGTTCTCCTGCGGATCTCATCATTTCTGATTCGATCAAGCAGAGAATAAAATTACTCAATTAGAACTTTCTAGAAGGTATTAAGTCACCCTAGTTGTTCTCGTTATTATTTCATTATTTTTATAATTATATTTAAAATTAACCAATGACATCTTAATTGCTACTTGTAATTACTTAATATAAAAAAAATATTGATGGAAACAAGCGATGGGTTGGTTTCTCAACGAGCTACCATTTCTTTCATCCGTCAAAACAATTGGTAAATGATAACGAATAAATCCATAATACTGTCCAACTCATCAATTACCAAAATTAAACAATTTATAAACAAATCAAGTAGCACACAAGGATACCAATTATAATAATTACACAACAGTAAATTGATACTTTGTAATAAATTACCACAATCCTGTCAATTAACATTAAATATATCGAGAGAGACGAAATTTATACGTAAATTATTCGCATTTGGTACGTCTCAGCGAATTTATAAAGTTTATTACTTTTGAAAAAGTTTAATGAATGTGATGTGCAATGAATTTGAATAGTTTTAAGATAAACAATGAGACGTGGCAATGCATATTTAGTGGCATACCTGCATGCATGCATCGTCTCTGTTTGAGTTTATGTCAAAAAGCTTCAACTATAAATTATTGAAGTATTCATAACAAATTCTTTTCAGTCTCTATACGGACTTTTAGGTGCAGGTAAATAAGGGTAGGTTTTCGCAGAATGTCTGTTTTTTTTTCAGATTACATGTTACTTTACTGAATTATTTGAAAGTGTGAGTCGACTAAAACAGTTAGTTAAGAACTTGAAACTTATTCCATTAATGCACAGGAAATAAAAGGACTTCTTTAAATAACAAGAAAACCATTTTAATAATAGGATAGCCACAATGGTTGAATTTCAAAATGAGGACCAATAACAGGCTTAAATCTGTTCTTTAGTGTAGATTATTTATCAGAACATAAACCTAAAGCCTAGGAAGACGCTAAAGACAACTACATTACATTACAACACTTCATTAGACAATGAATTCGGTGTATGTACTAGTTTTCAAGTTTGCTACTAGACCAGAGGTCGCGGATTCGATCACCGCACAGTAAACATAATTATGTGCTTGAACATTACTGTTTATTGTAATACATTACATGAACATTATATGTAGTTGCTTTTGGTCTAGGTGTTTCCTTTGCAAAAAGTATGTTTATCCGCTGTCCGCTAGTATCACATAGGACAAGCTTGCTATATTATGGCGCCGTGTGGAATAATGATGAAAATAAAACCGTTAGAAACAACACTAGTCGTCGACATTTATTTCTAGTTTCTCACTTTTACCTAGAAGATCGTGCTAATGGCAACGTTGTTAGAACTGTTGTATCGAACACAGGATGTTTGGCCGTTACACACTCTCACTTACCGATAATGGCTTGAATCAACTTTAGTATACTTACTTAACAAGAAATCATTTATAATGATTAAATCATGTTTATTCCCAGGACAAATATTCAAGTGACTGAAATTTGTGCTAGGCCAGTGTCTTTACATATCTCGATAAATAAAAAGTTTGTTAGTCTCGCTAAAACTCGGAAACGGCTTGACCGATTTGGCTGATTTTGGTTTTGAAATGTTTGTGGAAATTCAAGGAATGTTGGGAAGTTGAGTAAGCATGAAGAAATGCTAGGAATATAGTGAAAAACCACAATTTAGTTTTCTCATAGCAACTGTTCCTACCTGTCACGTGACACTGAATGTTTGACAACAGAACGAAGTCTGTCGGGACAGCTTGTTTGAGGTATTTATGGACGTTTATCCGGCTCGAATACTCCTTCCTTCGTCAAAACAATATTAGCAAAAAGGTATCATAGCCTGATAATAATAAAACACTCTCCACAATAGATTTTCAATTAGTTATTGCAATTTTGCACATTATGGATTCCATACAACAAATCATCATAGAGAACACGCCCCAGAGAATTTCATTAAATAAATGCAAAGTCTAAAAGCAACCTTATTTAGATAGTGAAAGGAGCGAGCAAACTATAATAATATAGTTCCTAAGACAACTTATTTAAATCAACAAGAAAATTAATGCATAGTATTGAAAGTGACATTTTTATACTGGTATAAACACGTTTGACTTTAATCTAAGATCGAAAGTGATAAGTATACATCAGAGGAAGCATCCTCAATTAGTTCCTGTACAATCTCGCTAGATGTCGCCAGATATCTAAAATACTAGATAACATCTATCTAGAAACACGGCTGAGATAGGAAGTTATTATAGATTATGAAAAGTATAGCAAATCGTGCTTATTCCCATAATTGGCGTGGATTTGTCGAGGAAAAGGAATCTTAATGCCTGGATATTAAATTGTTTATTGAACTAATAACGATATTCTTGCTTACATCATAAGCTAGTAATAACGTGGTACAAGCCATGCAAGTGAAAGTTTAAGTACAAATAAAGATATTAAGGCGCAAGATTCTGCTTTTACCTTAGAGCTTGATATCGTATATGAATATGAAGGGTTTTTAGTGAAATCAACAGCGTTTATTCCCACTGCTGGATATAGGTCACGCCTCATTTATAAGGTCCATGAGCAATACTCTGACTCACAGACTCAATGCCTATTTTTAAAGGGGTCTAAGGCTAGTAAGAAACCTTGTATTAGATGTTATAAAGCCGGCTTTTAACTGCTCAAGGTGCCTTATGCCCTAAAAATACATAATTAAATTACGTTTAGGATGATAACCCATCTCATTATTCAAGCTGGCGTGTGTTTCTTAACAACGGCAACTACCAACCTATGCAATTCATCAAGAGAAAGAAATTGAAAATAAAAACTTCTAGACATATACGCAAAAAAGTAAACAAGATAGTTTTAATCGACTTACTGATTAGCTTGTAACTATGGCTGCTCTCATTAACTTAGAGCAGAATCTATCTATAGCAAATTAAGAAGATTAATTGGATTGGTCAGTTCAACCGGACGTCCGGTGACTCAAACGCCATTGTTACGAAAGATAATTGATTTTAAATTACGCAATAAATTTGGTTACAGTAGTTTTTGTAATTGCTTGTTAATTATAAAATACTACCGAATAATTGCGTGGACGTAATAAAAGAAAGAAGCTCTGAATTTAATTGTTGATTTGTTTAAGAAGATGTTAATTGTTACTAAAGCTATATTTTTGAATAGTATTTTGAAGACTGTTGCTCTACAATGATTTAAAACGTTAGATTGTTTTTATGCGAAGTCTCATTAGAATTACAGCAATAAAAAAAACTGTCTAAATCTGTTTTTAGTTTCGAGTTGGTTAATTGTGAAACTCGAGCAAGTTAATTTTTCATCTCATAGTGCTGCCACAGTATATTTAGTATTTTGGTAATATTCAGTTTATACACTTTTTAAATGCACGTTCGCGGTGTCCTAAACAGGCGACAACATGTAACATCAATATTCCTGTTTCATTTGACTTAAATAAAACGATCCAAGTAACAATATCCGCAACTGAGAACTTGCATAATGCAAAGATGGCGAAAATAAAATATTATGACATGCCGGGTGGCCTGTAGGCACTTTACTGTATTAAGCTGATTGAACTGAATAAATTGTCTCAATAAATATGATAGGGAACTAATTTCAAACTGCATTACAACATGTGCATGCGCATGTACTCATACTGTAACCCGATCATTCGAGCGGCGGCCGTCGAGCGCGACGGACGTGTAACATACACCGCTCACGTAGCCGGACGAAAGTAGATTTCCTTTCGAGGGAAATTATTAATATAAATAACATAAGAAGTTTCTCGAAAAGAAACTCTTCTTGGATGATTGGATTTTATCAAAGGTTTTAATGTTACGTCAATCATGATTTTTCTAATTACTACAACATCTTTATTACTTTGATTAGACACGCTTAACCGAGTAGCTTTTATCTGACTTTCCCAAGGATTTCCCATAATTTTATTGTCTATTCCGTATTATAAATGTGCCCATTCCCAACGTAGGTTGTTCAGAATATTGCTGACAATTTGTTAGGTGAAATCAGAAATACATATGCCAAAAAATCTGCCAATTATTTTTAAAACAGCTTAGAAATCCATGCGAAGATGGCTCAATATCGAAGGAATAGCTTCAGACAGTAGGTTCACTATTTATTCCACTAAATTACATTATTTTAATATTATTATAATCAGCCTGCGCTATCCCACTGCTGGCACTAAATTACATGAGTCTTTAAATCTTATCTGTATAATTTAGCCCTGCAATGATATTTTACTGTGTGTCACTACTTACAAACACAGTAGTCTTCTCAGCTTCCTACATTTAGATAAGTCTTATGACAAAATATAAAAAAAACAAAGCCTGACTGTTTTCCTCCCAGTCCATCTCTCGTGATTTGCGCCTGCGTCGTTCATGTCCAACATAACCACAATAAAAGAAAATGCAACCGTAGACCGCCGAGTCAATGACACCGATATTGTATTACGAGCGAAGCCAATCGATAAGTCCTAGTACGAGTACTAGTACCGGCCCTCACCATACGCGGACCTGGTACGCAATATAGAGATTTAAATGAAATAGAAGTACATGCTTCCTGACTGATGTTGGATAGTCTTTCGAAAATATATTACTGATTATCATAGTCATTATGATGAAATAAAACATTCGATTAAACAACATATCAATGGTATTTCAGAATTATTTTAACAATTTGTTAGCGGTGTATGGGATTACATGAATTGTATGGTTTTATTAATCGATAGAATTCGTTGTGACTCTATTGCAAGGAAATTGCTTTTGGCAAGAGCGAGAGAAAAAACGGAAATGGTGCCAACTGATTTGCTGTTGACTGTACAACGGAAATGAGATTACAGTTAGTTAGCAACTTTAAAAACATAAATTATTATAGTGATAGGAAGACAAAATGTTCAAAATAAGTTGAAGATGAGAAAAAAGTTATTACAACGATTCATAGCTACTATTTTTTTTCACTGTTTTTAGTATTTACGAGTGTTATTGCACAACTAGATCGTTATTTCAAAACACTGCATGATTTATTAGTCTTCTAAAATAAAAACATATTGTGCAAGAGTGATTAATAATTTAATTGCAAAGGCAATAGCGATCAAGTTATCGAATTAAAGAATCGTAAACCCATCCAGTAATACCTAATTAGTGTACGTGATTAATTGCAGAAGATTGCACTTGACAATGCTGTTTACAACCACCGATAATTATCTTCTCAATATCCAGTGTGACAAGTGTTAAGAAAACGCACAAGATAATTATCAAACTGGATTTCGTAATTGCAACAAGATCAAGTATTTTTAATGCACTTAAATCTGGGAATTCCACAGACATACCTGTTTCTCTTAACTCGAACAGTGATTTTACAAATCACAACGTAATAAGACTTCATTGTTAGCTATTATTACAAAATATTAACAAAACACTTTAAATATTACACACACTTAAGACACAAATACTTTTGTTTTAACTAACACGTGTAACCTATTACAATGTTAGTTTCATTTCTCAGCACTGGTTCACGAATTAAAATCAAAACAATACACTCAACTATTCTTTGTGCAATACTAAAACTGTTTAAAATGTATAGCGTATACTTTCACAGACTTCCACCACTTATGCTTTACTTTCTTTATTAACACTTTGTATTCAACATTTGTAAATAAAATAACGTGACTAATCTTAGTGACATAACTACGCAACGTGTCAAAGAAAACAATGATTATAATGATATAGTAACGTGTTCCGAAATTGAAGATGATAGACCAATCAAGGGCAAGTGTAATCTAATTAGCCAATCATAGACGAGTATTGTGGGATTTCTATTTTGAAATTTTGCATGTAACGAATGATTGCACTCACTATGTTACTAGGTTAGTTGTGTTTGCCATATAATTTAGTTATTTTGATATTAAATTGGATGAAACGTAATAAATGTGAAGTAAGATAATTTTAGAAAAGCAGTTTGAAGATGATGAATGTATTTACGATGCGGGAAATTAATGATGACATTATGGGCGAGATATCTTTTAGGTCACTTCAAACGGACCGCTTTGATTTACAGTTTGAGTGAATATAACGTTTCTTATTAAATATAACACATGCCACTGATAAGTCGAGTAAATAGACTTGAGTGATATGCTTTCGAACGATCTTCCTGACTGATGCGATGCGACGAAACGACAGCAGTCAGTAGGGATCTTATAGTCATAATATCACTTTAATCGGTGATTTAACTAACAGTAGCGAAGTTCGAAATTAGTGCATGGAACCACGCTTAAGTAAAGGCTAATATTAGCGCCTCTAAAATAGAGCCTGCAAATACAACATCTGGTCAATTCACTATTCACGAGTGTAACTCAGCAAAAAAAACATCAAAAGAAAATGGAACTTCACTGAACAATTTTTTTTGACGCTCTTTTCAAGTGAAACAGGAATATTATTCTTACCTCTCTTCCAGCATTTCGTTGAAGGTCTTCGACTTCCCTCTGGGCTGTGAGGGCTCGTTCTCCATCCGTCGCACCTCCACGCACCGCTCTATGATGTGTTCCACCCGCTTCCGCCGCGAGGACTTCCAATTGTCCAAGTTCTGTGGACAAGTGGAAAAATTAAGTCAAGTATCGCTAGAACTGACCGTTGATGGAGTGGCTGGTGTAATTCATACGCTTGCCTTAAATAACCGGACTTTGTTCGTCAATAGAGTATAAAGTATGGCCTTAATTGCTTCCAGAGAAGGATGGTACGGCCATGCCGCTTTTTCGACTTAGCGGAGATTTTGACGACCTTAAACATTTGTGTGTTTGTGTGACCTTTAACATAAAAGCTACTCAGTGTGTAGTCTCATCTTTGAATTCGGCTTCGACTGCGACTTCAGTCGCAGCTAACCGCTTAACGAGTCTTCCAAAACACGGAGAGGTCCGAAAAATATATCTCTAAATCACACGAATCTGCATACCCTGACCTCGTGTAGGGTAGAGCCAGGGTAGTTTAACATCTGTGGTTATTGCCAATTCACTGCAGCCACTGATGCTTGTGACCTTCATCGTGTCTAGACCAAACCACAACTTTGCTCTATTCTTATTTTCAAAAACATAGCGTCAATCATATATAATTTACAAAATTACTCTGTTTAAAGAAATACTATGGTGACGATATTGTGTTCAAACTCTACATTCCGTTTGTAAACTACTTTAAATTTATCTGTTACAGTTTTTAATGGGGGCATTATCGGTAACGATTACAGTGATTGGCATCGTTAAATCGTTAAGCTGTCACGAAACGAGGCAGAAAATAGCCCATTGTGCAATACGTGTTTCAAAAATGTTTTCAGACTTGAAACGAGCCCAGTCAATGCCAGGTTGTTCTGGTGAGATCTATTAGACTAGGTCCAAGTTAGGAGCTAAAAACGGTAAGAACAAATACATACATTGATTTGGTCAAATGATGCTCTTTACAGTAGTCCATTGGGCCTTTGTCATTAAATGTGTGCTAAACAGCTGATGCGTCACAAGCCCTAATCATTCTTATAATGAATCGTCAATCTTTGTTAGATCTTGTCCTAAACAATTTACTGACTTCTTTCTATCTAAACCTACCAGTGATTGCCAACCAGGCCGATTGGTAGACATATTCAAGTCGCCTTTACATGTGTACTAACATTTCAGTAAAATGAATTGTCCGCTTGATTTAATAGGGGTCGACAACTGTTAATGATGTTTGGAATTATATCATACACAGGCTCACTTTCTGATCAGTGACCAATCTTTAAGGTTTACAGATTCTCGAGAATACCTCCATCAAAGTTTTGCTATCATCATGCAAATGCTTGGTGCAATAAATATTTTTCCTGAAGAAATATCAAAGTAGAGATGAAATTTTATAAGACCAAAACAAAACTACAGATTGTCTCTAACCGCGTCCTCTCCTGACTCAGTCCAAACAAGATAGCCGCGTTTAACTAGTAAACGGTGGCAGCGAAACTGAGAAAAAAAACCCTGTGCCTCGTCAGCACGCGATGTTTGCGCGGAGTTGAGCGCAAATACTTGCGTCTGCGCAGCTAGAGAGCGGCCGGTCAATCACGTGTGTTTGAGGACTGGGAGATCGAAGGGTTTCGTTGTTGGTAGAGAGTTTGTAGGGTGGTATGTTTGAGGACTGGAAGATCGAAGGTTTTCATTGTTGGTAGAGAGTTGTAGGGTGGATCGTATGCAATCGTCAGATACTACATCTAAGAACAGAATGATAATGAACATGACAGTTTTGTCTACTGTGCCAACTCTTCATCGATTTAATACAAATCATTAAAATTATTAAAAAGTATTTTATCCAATAACAAGGGCAAAATCCGTTCATCACTCGATGATCTCTTATTAGAGATAAGCTCACCTGTACTTTTTGTATACTAATTATTTCCAATGTAACTATATTTTTGTGTACGAACTAATAAATAAATAAATAGATAATGTTCTATTTCTACAGAGGTTCTCCCCTTATTCATAAAATTTAAATCACTACCACAGCAATTACAGTGTCCTGTCATTTGCGAGTAAATGCAATAAGAATACAAGAGAAAAAACTTCACTGTAGATTGAATGAAACTGTAGGGCTGTTTCGAGTTTTTATGAATTGAATGCCTTCTAGCGATTAAAAGGGGTTCCTTCTGTTACTACATAAATATACATACCCATACGACTATATCCCTAATGGGTTAGTCGGAGGCACACTGATTTCGCCACACTGAACCCAACGTGGTAGGGGCGAGCCAACCGCCATTATCCGGGTTGCTTGGGTTTATATCGGTGTTTTCCATCACCGGCCAGTTCACCGGTACAATGAACACAAAGTAGGTGTGTTCCGGCCAGATTTGGTCTTAGGACCACCGGGTACCGAGCAAAAGTGTTTAACTACTGGGCCACGACGCTCTCCATCTGTTACTATCTCATGAAAAAACATCCACAGTTAACAAGAACCTATACGATAATTCATGTATCCGCCTGTCCATCTGTCTGTCACAGATAATCCCGGCTCCCATTTGCGAGTTTAAACAAAAAGCTCCATTTCTTTTCCAGTTGGAATCAGCAGATGAAAGTCAGATCCCGTCAATAAAAACAGATTTCCTATTAGGTGACTTTGTCCTATCGAACAAAAACATTGGGAATGCATTCGGTTGCGACTCGCTGCTGGACGCCAATCAGTCTGCGCAAGCTCATGTTTAGTACATCGAGCAGCGATAGGTCACGGTCGGTAGCTATGGCGACCTTTATAGTTTTTATCGCGACTGAATCGGTCTGGAAAGCTTCTTAGAGAGGTTTTGACAAGTTGAACTGGCAAATCAGTGTCGCTTTAAAGTGCCAGAAAGTTGGTGAGAAATCAGTGCAAAACAAGTGCAGGACCTGAATGAAGGTTCTACACAAACTGAATCGACGATAAGATGAAGTAAGTGCCCGTAGCTCAGTGGCGCCAGCTGATGGCAACGTTCAATGATACTAAACTATGAACGCCAGATCAGGTAAGTTACAGGATGGGCCCAACACAACTGACATTCTGATGTATTTCCCTGGCATATGCGTGTTTTAGAATCAGGTAAGCATTTGTTTGTGGCTAGATGTCAGTCTTTAAAACTTATATACGAAGGTCGATGCTAAATGAAAGAAAAATGATCGTTGGAAGTCTTGATTTTAATGAATAATCATGAAAACAATATGCCCAATGATAGAAATGCCAGCTTTGCAACGAACACCGAACCAAACCGAAAAAACCGTGTTTACTGTTATGAAATCAATATTTTTGGTAATCCTATTGTTAAAGATAGGTTTAAAAACCAAGCAAGTCCAAAAACAAATAATAACTCAGAAGACCAAATACCGAGACAGATAAAAACAAAAGACTACAGCTCATTCCACGAACAGTATCAAAAACGTACAGCTGAACATAACAAGTCTATTAAAGCATTGTTTTCGCATAAAATGCGCCATTGTTGCGCACGCGACTCGCAGTATGATGCCAATCAACGAATCGTGTCAACGTTTGCAGCATCTGGTGCATGATAGGTCATGGTCGGGAACCCGTCGGGAGCTGACGACCTTGGCAACCGAACTTGGGATCCGGTTAGTTTGAAAGTGTGCAAAAAATAACGGCAAGACAAGGCGCAGTTTTTGGCATTGATAAAGAAATGTTTTGAACGGGACAGGTAAGGAGTGGAATCTCTTTCATGCAAGGTTTCAAGTGCAGTCGCGAATTTGGGAGTGCAGTAATACGTGAGTGTTGTAGATATGTTGTAATGTTAGTAGAAATTGGAGTTAGAGATCTAGAGACAGATTCTTCAGCATTCGACATAATAACATGAACTGTCGTCTATATATCTAAAGAAACTGTCTATACCCTAATTCATAAGAGCTAGATCAGTAGTGCAACATTGCTTTAGCAATTAAAGTGTCCTGTCACTCTCTCGCAGATGTTGACAGCAATAAGAATACAAGAGACAAAACTTTACAGTAGTTAAAGGGCTGATTAAGCTTTTGTTATTTTGTTTGTAGAGAATAGCAGTAACAATTGTTTTATGAATGGCTTTTCTGATGTTATTATCAGTCAATATTTAATTCTGTCTCTGTTCTGCCAATATTTAAACTAAAAACCACTTCTAATCTATTTGTAATTCTACTCACTAAGCTACGATCAAAACTTTAGAATAATACATAACAAGTGATTTATATTAACAACATTTCAATTGTTCATTCCGATCTTGACCATAGATTTATTCCGGTCTATTGCTGAATTTAAATAACATGAAACACTTATATGTACCTGTGCAGTCGTCCACAGGGCGACTTGAATTGTTATCTTTTGAAGACATACAAATAAGGGTCATTTTGCAATTGCTGTGTGACGATAGTTGTGTGGTCGCCTGTATTAATCCATCACTATAATGTATGTGACAGATTTTCGGATTTATGGTATTTAAGGGTATGGTCAAGAGATCTAAGTTCCGTCTATGATCCGAGAAATTTATTTGCAGGTCAAGATATGATTGGTGGTTGTACAAACTTTCAACTACGGTATCATATTTAGAAGTAGCATAAAGTAAATAACTACATACTTCTCATAATGTGTATTTTATTTGCCTTGCACTTAATTTTCAATAAGGACCTCTGTCTATTTAACCGGAAGAGATATTTGTTTGCAACTTTTAGGCTAAACGATGAATTGTTTACTAAACTATAGACCTAATGCCAGTTTATAATCATTATTTATCAGCAAACTATAGGGATTGGGACTCCTAAAAATCGAATCGAATTGAGATTACGACCATGTCCCAAATGAGGTAGTCAGAGGCACACTGATTATTGACGTCATGGTGAAGTGAACATTCAGAAGCACTCATTTCCGAGAGTTTGAACCGAACGTGGTAAGGAGCGTCGACGACCCTATCGTCGTTATCCAGGTTCCTTGGGTTGTGCCCTGTGGTATGGGGCATTAGAATACTGCCAAGGTTCTCCCCCGCCTGTCGTAAAAGGCGACTAAAGGGGGGCCCCGGGGTCGCTAGGAGTGCACACGGTGGGGACTGTGTGCCTCCATTGCACAGGCGACTCCGTGGAGGGCGGCGGTGCGGGGGGGCCTCGCACTGCCGTTAACACCGGTGGGTGTAAGAGGGGAGATATAACTCCTCTCGAGTAGAGCCGGGAAGCCGGCATAGCGCGCCAGGGGTCCGCCGGTAGAGTCCCTCGCGGTGGTACTCGGGGACCTTCGGTAACGCGCGGAACCCAGGGAGCGGGATAGTGCGTAAATGCATTCTCCACGTCAAAAAAAAAAAAAAGGTTCCTTGGGTTTTATCGGTGTTTTCCATCACCGGAAGGTTACTCGCTAATTCTGCAATTAACACAAAGTAGGTAGGTGTCAGGGCCGGTCTTGAATTCGGGACAATTTAATTCAAACAGGTTTTTTCAGAAAATCAAATAGGGTTCAAAATTCGCTAACAAGGTAAAGTCTTGCAGCAGTCTGCAAAAGGTAATAGTAAAAAACAATGTCAATTCTCAGAGACCGGAAACTGCGCATTCCCTGGACGCGGCAAACGACGACGTACTTCCGGTCGGGGAGACGGCGGGAATACCAAAGAGTTTTGCGGCGCCGGAGTTTACAAAGGTGAATGTTTATTCTTTGTATCTAAAAAGTTCTCTAAAAGGGCATGAAGCTTTTCTTTAGCGATAATAGTTACTACTTAAAGGAAGAAATAACATAGATGAGTACTACAAATGTAAACAAAAAAATATAGTTGGTTGTGTGGTATTTTAATTTGGTAGAAACCCCTACTTCCTAACCTAACTTTTGGTTAGTTATTTATCACTACATAATACAAAACAGAGTCCCTTTCACTGTCCCTATGTTCGCTTAATCATTAAACAACGCATTGGATTTAAATGCGGTTTTTTTATAGATAGAGTGATTGAAGAGGAAGGTTAAATGTATAATAATATCCCATTGCACCCGCGCGAAGCCAGAGCGGGTCGCTAGTTAATAGAATAAATTAAACTGATCAGTGACACTCAGAAACATTAACAGAATTTAGGACAATAACCCAGTCTACATATTTTATGGCAAAGATCGAAAATTGACAATCATTGAAGACAATAACGTATGTGAAATCGCAAATCCAAACTTTATAGCCAAAAACATAAAATCGATATTTACGACGCATAAATCCATAATTCATTCCGGAATTGCATCGATAAACCGCTGAAATAATGTTTTTCTTACAGAATGCATTTCGGGAAAAGAAATCCCTATAAAGTAAGACCAATTAACCTAATAGTGGAATCGGAATCAGCTTTCTTCCAAGTGTTCCGTAGAACAGTAATTAAGGTCAGTGAAAAAATGACGAATCCAGCAGGCGTGTAAGCTATTTTAATTGGAAGGCCCTAAGCTGCGTGTGCGCACATTTGCAACGTGATGGCGGTTTTCACCTCATTCTTCAGCTGAGATTGATTAGGAACACCGAGAAACATTTTATTCTCTAAGGCCTGTATACTAGAATGTTCTTCAAGACTGATCTTAGATTTGTCAACGTCAGCTCATCAAAATCCTCAAGTCAGTATACCCTCACCACCATTTTCCCAAAGGGTATATTCAGAGGCACGCTGATTTTTGCCGTCATGGTGACAAAACATTCAGAAGCCCACATTTCGCCAAGAAAATTTGAACCCAACATGGTGGTATGGTGGTAGGGGCCGAGCCCGCCGCCGTAATCTGGGTTGCTTAGGTTTGTTATCGGTGTTTTCCATCACCAGATAGTTAGCCGCAAATTGTACAATGAACACAAAGTGTGTTCCGGCCAGATTTGATCTCGGGACCACCGGGTTTCGAGCCAGAGTGTTTAACCTCTGCACCACGACGCTCTCCACAAAACACATATTATTAAAACACTATGTGAAATTTAAGCACCAAGTTCCTAATTTGAAAGTTAAAATTAGGACTTGATTTCACAACTCATTTGTGTTAAGCCAACACAAATAGACATCAAAATAAGGCAATTACATAAACCACAGGAAACCGACTCGACCTGAATAACCGGTAAATCTTCGCGGTTTTCCCAAAAACGTTTAAGGGCTAACTTCGAAAACAACCACACTATCAAATTGTGAATGGTTGGCGACTAAGAAAGTTAATTTTAAGTATTAACTACGAACACTTGACACACTTGTGGATGCATAATTTTGACCAGTTGAATAATTATGGTTAGATGTGCCACAAAATGAGAAATTACATCGAATGTACGAAGAAAGAGGAAACATGGTGTGCTTTGTTGTTGCTTATCTAAAATTAGGAAAAATAAGTGGCTGCAAGTAAATAGTAGTGGTAGTAAAAGTAGTTTTGATTAAACATCCAGAAAGGATGTCATTACTTTTGCACGGTTATGCCCTGACGAGGCATATGCGCAAATGATACTTCTGCTCGGTGATTTAGTATTATTGCGTTCGATTTAACTGTACATACAAAATATACACAGCTATACCTCTCACTTCATTAAGTTTTTGATATCACCATAGTCATAAGTCTCCCTCTTTTGTTATCTATGTAACCTGTCAATTTAGGTGTGAAGGAATAGAAAAAATACGAAAAAACCAAAAAGCAGTCCCGTCCCACTCACCGACTGCCAGTCCTCCTGTATCTCGATCTTTGGCTCCTTGCTCTTAGCGAGCTCCGCCCTGCGCAGCTGCTCGCGCGCACGGCTGCCGAGGTCGGCGGGGCCCACGCGCACGAACTGCAGCGGGTTCCCGGCCGGCTTGCCCGGGATCACGGCCGCGGTGTGCGCGCGCGTCGCCAGGAAGTCCGCGCTGTCTGTGGTCTGGAAAGAGAGGGATGATTAGATTGAGCAGGGGTACATTTTATGAATACACACAGCACAAGTACCATTAATGAAATACTCTCTATTTTATTTTGACGTCTAACTTTTTTAAGTAATTTAATTTAAAACATTCTCCAAACAAACAAGTTTTTTAATACCCTTTTGCGTATCATAAAAAAAACAAATTTTATAGATAGATATGGAAAAGTAGTTACTTCTGGCACAGGTGTGCTTGAAAGTAGGAGTCAACCAACCACTGCTCTTCAATAAACCGTTAAAGATGCTTTTGCAGAATATACAACTATCGATATTAAATTCCTGTTTTAGCTTATTTGCAAGTCACTAAGAGTACTTATATCAACTTTCTGAAAGTGACACATTTTGAGGACTGACACTGTACAAAGCAAAAAAAATATCGGTTAAAAATCAATAAATATGAGCGACTCTTACGAATACTAAGTCGTAACCGATCAAAACTAACTAACTATCTTTTGTTACAAGTACATTTGATTGGCAGAAATTGCTTGTGCAACTATGACTAGCTTATTTATTTACTACAGCTGTTTCTATATTCCCAATATTACCCAATAACAACTAAAACATTGCATTAGATCAGGTTTATTAGAAAGGCGATTAAATTGACTTGTTATAACTTCATATTTTCTTGTTACAAACAAACTGATTTAAAGATACGCATTAACAAAATTATAGTTGTTCTATTAAAAGATAGACCATTTAAATCAAAACGAATCGCCACTCAACAGATTGCAAAATAATTTGTTTAATTACCTAACAAAACAATGTAATAATAATAATGTTACGAGAGTTATATAAAGAACGGTTAGCCGTAAATTTTGAAAGTAAGCCAAGACAGTATAACCGAATGTTTAACAGTTAAACATTTGCAAAATTAGGGTTGGCAAGAGAGACAGTAAACACATACAGTATCTACTCGTGAAAGGTATTTTGGTGTTTCATCCCAGATAATTGTTGTAAGCACAGAAGGAAAACAAGCACGAGACCGTTCACCAACAAGATGGATCGAAGAAGAAAAGCAAGCTACTCTGTATCAAACGCTAGCACATGGACGAATGCATTCTAACGTCGTTTATGTATGGTCCTCAAACCTGATCCTTGGCAGTCCCACATGGTCTATACTTTAGGTTTTTAAAAGGGCTATGAAGCGTAGTATCTTCATAGGAGTACAACTGATTGATAACATCTTTACCTCAGGTCTACGAACCTAAAAATAGCTGAAGTAGGAAAAGCTGCTGCCAAGCTAGTGGGATTGAGCTGGACAAGTTTTCAGGATGGTAAACGATTTGTGGGCAGAAGCCTAAAGAGTGGACCTATCTGGACGCCTTTGCAGAGGACTGGTCTAAAAAGCTTCAAAATAGACATGTTTGGAGGAGAAAAATGGAGGCATTTGGGCAATAGTGGGATTCTAATCGCTAAATAAGATAATGTGTTGGAAATTAAATGAGCTCTTATGACGGTAAGTGTTGAAGACATATGATTCGTGTTGGCTCATTTTGGGGTTCTACTTTCGGCGTTTTGGAAAATTGGTTGGTTTTACACAGATGTTAAGAAAAATACGAATTTTAATACAGATTGTAGAAACTGGAAGCCCTAAGTGAAAGATTGAAGTACCGTTGAATTATATCGTAAACTGATTACAGGCGCATTATCTGTTGCCAATCCATCAAGAATCACTTTGAATCTTACATAGCGTGTTTTATTTACGTAAACTGATGAATTAAATGCTTCATTCAAATTATTAAATTGTGAGATAATATCATTTGTCCTGGTCACAAATTGTTTTTTACTAATGCTTGTGCTAAGTTAACATGAAATTATATAATTACTAGGACAAGGTGTTCCCGAATCCATGACTCTCTAGGTACCTGACCTCCACCGTTGAGCGTCCTGGGTTTAATGGCATACAATTGCAGGTCACTCATCATTATAGAACTGGCATTTATTTGTTGGAAATACTTAATTTTAGTGGTTAAACACTCTGGATCGGAACCGAGTTAAAGTACAATAACTGGTGGACTTAATGCTTTGACGCATTCTCTACCAGTCAACGCAAGGCTTGAGATGAGTTATGTTGGTTGCACTACAGGGCCATAAATGACAAGAACTCTTAGACATTTACCCCCTTATTCATTAAAAACGAACGCAACGCTAAAGCATAGTTTAAGCAATTGACGAGTTGCGAGTATGTGACACATACTCGCAAATGGCGGCAGCACAGAAGAATAGAAGTCACAAAGCGATACAAAAGTTAACGTGTAGTAGAAGAGCTGTTTTTTTTATGAATAAGGGGGTTAGGCTTAACAGGGCTTAACCGAGAATTTAGGAAGTTACACCACTTACTGTTACTTCACTATTTCATGTATGCTTGTCATCAAACAAGTCTTCTATGTTTTCATGTCGTCCACACTTTCTACTAGTCGTACAGTAGCCAGACTAGTTTTTTATACCTCCTATTAGTGCCTCCGTGAGATGAAAACCGCCTGACACCGGTTGTGGACGCTTTATTATAGGCTCTGTCGAAATAAGTGCAGTTTCTACAAGGTTAATAGCATGCTATTTGACTAAGCTGGTTTACAAAGTCGCTAGTGCTGCTATTAAGGGGTTAGTAGCCAGTAAGCGATTGAGATGCAAATTGGTGATAATCAGGTGAATTCGATGATTGCTTTTACTGCACTTAGGAAGTGCAGGGCTGGTCCGGGAATCGAACCCACTGTGATATCAAAGTTGCTTGGGTTTGACATCGAAGTTCCTATTTACGACTCCTGTGATGTGGGATTGAAAAGTAACTAGGACAGTCAAATTTAAGCTGCAAGCAGACCGTGGCCTTGTCCTGCAGTATTTAAGTTGACGTCGCTAGATTTCAGTCGTTAGGCCTAGTCAGAGGCTAACCCACCCCACCCTAAGGGGTGGCTTGATAACATCTGACATTAAGGTTGCTCACCAACCTTACCCCCCTCTCACAATCCGCACTGAGCCCGCGTGTTGGAGTACGGCTCGTTCAACCTCATACTTGAGGTGAGGCCTGTGAGGCCTGTGGCCAGCTGTGGGACGTATACCCCTTTATGTGTGTTTATGTGTAATGTCTAATGATATTCACTATCAGTACACGTCTTCTAACAATAAAAGATAAAAACCGGAAAGTTGTATACTAAATTCAAGTTGTCTCGTTAGACAAAGCACTTATTATTTTAAACTAATCTTTCCCATAAAATCAGTCACAACATGCGACTTGCGCAAGCATAGTTACCCTAGAAGTAAATGACAATATTTTGGCGCTGACGGTGCACTTAAAATGCAATAAGTTGCGCGCGCATCCGGCCTGCTAGGAAGACTTGCGCAAGCGCCGCGGAAAGCTTCCTTGTGATACAATGTTGGCTAGATTGTGGGATTCGGACGGAAGGAAATAACATTAACGGTCAGACAATGCTTTGAGGCAGAATAATCTATTTATAAATATATATTAAACAATTCACATCAATGTTTTCTGAAACTTATGTTGAAAATCGTTGAAACCGTTCAAGATATGACCAAAAGGGATAATACCTGCTATTTCAGATTAATTCAGATTCTGTGTCATTTTATACCTTAAGGGTATTTTTGTAACAGCTTGGATATTTTAACGGCCGAGAGTAGTGGTTACGAGCGGCCGTTAAGACGCAAAGAGTAGCGGTTTTGATTCCCGCACGAGCACAAATGTTTGTTGATTCAACGGATTTTATAGCTGGGCCAGGGTGTTTCTGGTACTTTCGTTGTTTCTGTTATCTATAACACAAGGCTTTTACCACACTTTGGGACATAGCAATATGTTATTGTGTCTTATATTTATTTTTTAAAAAAACATCTGAACAAGCTGTATAGCCAAAACCTCTTAACATAGACTTAAAAAATGCAGCTATTAAACTCCGCTAATTAAATAAGTCATCCTCTACGTATTTCATTATACCTACGTTTGTTAAATGTCTTTTCAGATTAAGAGAATCGATTCAGAAATAAGATGAGTAGAACTGAAATCATAGAAGCAATTTTGCAAGTGGTAAAATAGGGTTTGTGTTAGGAACATAAATGTACTTAATGTGTTCGTGCAAGCTCTGTTGAATTCGAGTTTAGAAAGAGAAGGATGTACGCGATGACACTGCGCCGATAAAAACTATGTTTATCGTTAACATTCTGACTGGCCTTTCAATGAAACATCTTCTATAATTGCAGGTTCATCTCCTGACGTAACCCTGGTGATAATATAGCATCTAGCACGCAATTTGTGATGTAACAAAATAGCAACTTAGAACGTATCATAATAATTCAATTTAGTCAAACATCAAGCACGATTTCTCACCGAGCGTAATGCATAAGTCCCAACATGTTCAGTGAAAGTGAGAAAACCATAGAATGCACGCGGAAAACAAATAATACACAATATTTGATGTCGTTTAATGCAAACACTTTCACTGTCAATGGCAATTATGAAACAATCGATCCAGACACGCCTCACGATCACGATCGAACCAGTCGGGTCCATGCTGCGAACGAAAGTTGACACGATAAAATACCTATTTTAAGAAACATAATCGGAACTCTTGAAACGGAACGTGTCGACTTTAAACATAAAAAAAAGAAAGAGGAATCCCTACGAACAAAGTTCACACCGGCAGCTGCACTCCGATTTAAATTTAGAACATGCAATCCGTTGGGCCGTTCTAAATTTCCGTTCGGTATGCGGTTTAAAATTAGAACCCTAGAGTTAGTTCACTATTCGACACTGTATGTCACTGGCTGTTTCTATTTTTAAATTTTCGAATTATTTAATCGTTCGAAGTGGGACTGTTAGATCGTTGTACGTAACGTACGCGCGTTTACTCAGAGCGTTAAGAACTAACTTTCGCGGTTTTCCACGGCGAGCTCAGAGTGGGGAAAGTAATACGTGTGTTAGTAAAGCATTATTTAAGCTGTAAAAATATGCCAAGCGGTAAGGAATTAATTGATAGATAAGAAGAAGCGTCTAATAAATCTGTCGGTTATCTTTTTGCGATGTTGCGTGTAAGAGGCTATTGTAGGAACGTTTAGTTGGTTGTATGAGCGATTAATTACAGACTTAAGCAGTCACTAATTATTGTGTACGTTAACGTCGTACGTGAGTCACCTACAAACTGAGTGACAAATAATTAGACAGCTGAGGAAAACTACCGGAGCATATAGTGATTAGTATGAGAGAAACATCTCAATAATACCGGGTTCTTTGAGCGGAAAAGGAATTCATTCAGGCTTTCAAGATAAGATAGACCAGCACAGAAGAAATTACTACTTACTTTACCCAATGATTTATAGTAGAAATACGTAGATAGGTTACTTGTGCTAAAAAAGTGGCACCCGATTCTTAAAGACATAGGAAAAAGAAAAAAAAGTATCGTTTACTTTTCGATTACCAAAACGTTAGCTGTTCGGCCTACTGGGGGTCTTTCTTTAGGCTTTTCTTTCGGTGCGAAAAGCCCGCCCCGAAGAAAAAAGTAATGACCCCCTACTTGGTCACTACGCCCAGAGCTGTGGGGTGTATCTCACCCTTAATACTAAGGTGTGCTTAGTTTGGAGACAACGATCAAAACATTAGACGTCCCAGATATTTAATTTATTTATGTAATTAAAGCAAAAAACCTAATGCATATAATTACAATGAAGATATGTATATAACGATGCCTTTAAGTACTTTTACAGCTATAAGTACGCATGATGAGACCGTTATTATAATTTCACCTCCGCAACGCAAAGTACTGTAAGTCAGTTTTTGAAATAAATTACCTACTAACTTACTTTCTTTGGTGTTCCGGATATTTAGGCGGTTATACACTACTTACTATATGATACGTAACACATTATGACATTTTAGTAATGATAGTTCCATTGTTAGTAGAATAGAGCACAGCACAACTTAATTTGAACCTCATCTTTTTGCACTTAGAGAAGACAATAGCATGTTTTTGTTATGCAAAGGCGAGGCGAAATTAATGTTAGCATTAGCAACTAGTTGTAATGAAGACATAATTAGGAAGAAAAAGTGCAGTAATATTTGTATGTATTAACTAATGGATGCTTCACCACTTGCGGTGATGACACCTGACCCGGATATGAATGTCAACTTATTTGTTAAGGGTCCATACTAAGGTCGGCCGGAGTGAAAATCTGTCAAATTTGAAAGCGATCGTGACAGCTATGGTCACACAGTGGTTGGGCCGTGCAATCCGTGCATAAATGCAATGCATAAATCCGGACGACCGTCTTGGTGTAATTGTTTAGAAGTCGGCTACTACACCAAAGGTCGCGGGTTCGATCCCCGCACAGTACAAACATTTGTGTGCATGAACATGTCTCTTTGTATTGGTCTGGGTGTTTCCTATGTATAATAAGTATGTATTTACAAAAGAAAAAGTATTTAAGTATGTTTATCCGTTGTCTAGTATCCCATAAAAACGGAGTATAATTAGCTCACTTGGGGCTAGATGGCGCTGTGTGGAATAATGTCCAGGGATATTTATTTATTTATTATTATTATAAATCGCGGCATGATAATCATTTGATGCGTTCACCAAAGATATTTTTATTTCGCCATCCAAAATATTTCAGGATATAAGGCAAACAAAAGAAACTAACCAAAAATTTTATTTTACTAAACATACTAACAAGCGGTTTTGCCAATTATTTTTTTACACATTATTTGCAATCTATTCTCGTAAACACGTTATTTGCACAATGTTATATCTGGTACTTGACGATTCCATCGAGATTTAGTTGTAACTTGGTTTATCCGTTCGATCATCATCAACACAAAATATGTCTTACATCCAATGCATATGATATAGCAATACACGGAGCCATTTCTAGTAACATGCAGAAGAACCCACTAATAAATTGGTCTTACTTGTAATGAAAAGCTGCAAGAAGCATTAAAGGGAGCTATCTTGTTACTAACTGAAACGAGGAATTTAACAGTTGTCAACAGTTGAGACACTTTTAGTGGATAATTTATTTTAGATAATAACACTTGAGTATAATACCTTTAGTCTCCTGTAGAGGCCATCGTATTTCAGGCTGTTTACGCTGAATTTAATACATAATCCACCGTGATCTTCATCTTACTGGAATTGATCTACGAGTAGAGCATAGTATGAAAGGAAGTCACCCTCCGCGTTTTTCTGTCTGTTTTTACATAAGCTTTCACTATCTAAATGATAGTTGATGCTAATTATATTTTCTAGAACGTTTGTCTGTATAGTTCATTCAAATTACTACAGGGAAAAGCTGTGTGCAAATAGCCAGTTAGAGATAAAAATGCTTGCACTGCCATTTTTCCATGGCTGACGTAAATATGATAATTCATATTTATATCAAAGTTCTATCTGATCCATTTTTTTTAATTTAAAATGGGTTTGCGTTTGACCTCAGTGTCGCCAGCCACGCTTACCCAAAAAATGCTTATTCACTCTTGCCTTGAAGACACCAAGGTTGTATGTATCCGGAAACACAGACGCAGGGAGGGCGTTCCACTCCTTAGCGGTGCGGACCAGAAAGGAAGCACCAAACCGCTTAGTTCGGACCGCTGGAAAGTCGACCACATGGAGGTGAAAGCCCTCACGCGACTTGTGGTCCGGTAGTAGAAAGTAGAGGGTGGTATCAGGTCATGAAGTTCTTGCGCACACTCTCCGAAATACACCTTATAAAAAACCGATAGACAGGCAACTCTACGCCGATGCTCCAAACTCGAGTTTGGTTCCAACGAGCGTCTCGTCACCTATCAGTCTCCTGGCTCTTCGGTCTACTGAGTCCAGTGCATCCAGCTGATACTTGGCAGAGCCATCCCAGTGGTGGCAGAAGTACTCCATACACAACCGAATTTGTGCTTGGTACAATTGTAAAAGCTGTTCCGGTGTGAAGTGTGTTTCCATTTCGAATAACTTGTCATTATGTTCTATTGCAATAACTATTTCTGTTTCGTATAAGCAAACGCAAACTTTCATTTTTTTTTTGCTCGAGATCTCCATGCTAATTACTATGGAATGAGTGAAGTTTCTTTGACAGCCGTCTGCGCAGTCCCGCAACTCAGTCTTCCACATGACGCCGGGTGAGTGCACGTCACTGCGTGAAGAATACAAACAAGCATAAAAATACGGCGTGTGTAAGTACACAAACTCGATGCATAGTTTTCTGTTCGCATTTTTTCAAAGACTTAACTTAACGTAAGTATTAACTTTGATTTCTGCTCTATAACTTTGTATCTTTATGTTTCGTCAAATTTCTTTGTCGAACAATTTCAGTTATGATAGAGGCCTCCAAAATTAATTTAGTAAAAAATATTGTTCAAAAATGAACCTTTAATCTATTCAGACACCTTAATCAAGCTTTCATGATCAGATAACATAGTAGCTTAGACCACACAAATAGTTTTAATCAATTCGATTTGAAAGCAATCAAAGCTATTTGCGTTCTTACTTCGTTCCCTTGTTTTGCTTGAATATTTTAGGCAGATCCCGTATTGGCATTAACCGATGATGCTGCTGCAGATTGACACCATGCTAAAAGTAAATACATAGATTGTTTTTCAAATACCAATAGGTAAAAACTTTCAGTATAAGTTACAAATAGTAAAAATTTACAAGAAAAAATAGGAAAATGAAATGGCAACTAGTACCAAATTGTCAAACCCAAGAGAGCTTTTAATCAAGTGTACTTATAAATATAAACCTGCCATATTACTCTCATGGTGAATCATGATAAAATCATACGTTTGATAAATTATGCATAATGCATATGAACAAACAGTACGGAGGAAAAAAAACAAAGTTGTACTATTTTCAACAAAAGTCCCTATGTGCGCCTATTTCGTGTAAATTATCCGCGTAATTATAAATGTCATTTTCGTCAAAAGCGACGTGCGTTCACCTTGGGGACATGGGGGGGAGTGAGCTGCGACGGTGCGCGGACAGCTATCAAAGAAACTTCACTCACTCCATAGTAATTTGTATGGAGATTTCAAGCGAAAAATTCGGAATGTTTGGGAATTTTTTGCACAAAACTGAAATAAAGCAATGAAAAACAACTGATTGGCAATGCTTCTTTGATATCTGATCTTTACACGTTATTTAAAACACGTAAGTTGTTAGTTTATACGATGCCTAAACTTTTGAAATACGGGAGTGCGTTTTGCACGTTTTTAGCGATATTCTGATTTTTTTTCACATTAATCTAGTAAGTTGATCCATATACTGGAAGTTTGAGCTGATTGTGCAACTCTTTGACTACCATGACGATTTTTTTCGTGCCTCATACTTCATATTTTCTATATAAAACTTTAGTTTTCCCGAGAGCCGTTTTCCTGGTATCGCGCCTTAATGATGACGATAAGATTATGACAAATCTTTGATATAAGTTTGTGTCAAAATGTCAGTGGCATTGAACAGTGTACACTTTATTGACATGAGACATTTACCAGTGCCCAACACATAACAATGAAAATAATTTATTTTGTGTAGATTTCACTTCACTTCTTTTTTTAATGTGTCAACACAGTTTATCTCTTAATTTGATCATGATACATTTTGAACTGCTAAGTGAAAAACTTTGCAATGACAAAAACATGCAGGTTGTCCATTTTTTAGAGATTTTAATTTGATGAACATAGCATCATGACAATATATTCGAGGTTATGACACAATTTGGTAGTTTAGGTTAATTTATTTTGCTGTGTGATTTTGGACAATCTGATTGAGTACAATCTGTTTCAATGCTGAAATGTTCATTTATTATGAGCTTACCTCAAACTCCTCACTATATTCCAATATCCAAACACTGCACTATTCCACTACCGTAGTGTATATAAACCCTTTTCACTACTGCACTATCCTTGTGAGTCTAGCTGACAGCTTATACTATCCAGAACTAGCCAGGCCGACAACTGGTCTTACTATCCTTGTGAATAGACTAGCCGATAGCTTACACTATCCAGAACTAGCCAGGCCGACAACTGGTCTTACTATCCTTGTGAATAGACTATCCGATAGCTTTATTACACTATCTAGAACTAGCCAGGCCAACAGCTGGTCTCGTTGTGGCCAGGCTAGGGTCGGCAGACGGCATCGCTTTCACCCAAACGTGATTGTTTTCTTTAATCGCGATTTTGTAATTGCCGTGTGGGGCGAGTAAGGCGCCGTCCACACTAGGCTTGAAAGTGATCATTTATGACGACACTTTTACATAATAATACCAAGACATACACACAGAGACACACATTTATACACATGAACTTCCTTGCTTGATTTAAAAGTATCCAATTTTTATTTTCACCCAATTATAATTAACTCTTGAAACTGTAATTTCAAAAAAATCAGAATATACAGGGTGTCCCGAAACGTGACGTCAAGCGGGCACGGGGTGATAGGCTAGGTCATACCGGCTCTGGGAAAAATAAGGAAAAAAATCTATGTCACTTGGTTTAGTAATAATAATAATATTTTTGAAATTTTTGGAAATCGACACCCTTTACTAAGTTTTCATGTACTGTACTCAGAAATGACCAAATTTCGCAGCGTTTTATTTTTTTATTTTATCCTAGAAAACTATGCCTTCGATTGTAGTCACTTTTATGATGATCAATTTTGGACATTTAGTAAAAAAAAATAAAGTTCGACTGAGTCATGGTTAAGAATTTTTATGTCAGCTAACTTCATACCTCATTTTCTTTAAAAAACATTACTATAGCATCCTTGGCAAGTTGTCTAGAAAAATAGCCCATTTAATCAAGATTTCAAATAGGTAAAATACTTACCATTTCCTTGTCTTATCTTTCCATGAAAAATATTATGAACCAAAATGGGTCGTTCAAAACTTGAACTAGGTGAAGTCTATTTAGTATGCCTTACTTGGATGATAAAAGAAAAAAATACCGTAGGTTAGTGGCAGCGGCAAAAATGAATCGTTTGCTGTTGCTAAACATTCCATGATTGGTCGGTTAATGTGATGAGTGACCACTCCAAAAAAAATTAAATATCTTTTATAGCTTCTCCGTCCTTCGGAAGGCACGTTAAGCAGTTCGTCCCGGTTGGCATCGTTAGATGTTAGTCATAATGCTTAGTCGAAGGCCTTAGGGCGGCTTGATGACATCTGAGTTTTTTTTATATCACTGAATTTACACTCCTGCAACAATCCGCACTGAGCCCGCGTGTTAGAATATGGCTAGCGCCCACTCTTATAGTTGAGGTGAGGCCTGTGCCCAGCTGTGGGACGGATATAGGCCGTTAATGTCTGTATGTATGTAAAGAGGACTGAACGAAAATGGTAAGGGTGATGTGGCATTTACCGTAAAAGTAAGATATCAGAGCTACTATTGAGGCATGTAGTTAGATGATATTAAGGCGCCCTAAGCCCTCTGAATAAGTTTCGCGGCTGACTTCTGCTAGCACCTTCAGCTGGGGACAACTGCTTAATGTCATGTGTACGGATATACTATGAAAAAAATCGGACTGGTCCCCATCACATCATGGAATGACCAGTCATGGAATGCTTAGCAACAGCAAACGATTCATTTTTGCCGCTGCCACTAACCTACGGTATTTTTTTCTTTTATCATCCAAGTAAGGCATACTAATAGACTTCACCTAGTTCAAGTTTTGAACGACCCATTTTGGTTCATAATATTTTTCATGGAAAGATAAGACAAGGAAATGGTAAGTATTTTACCTATTTGAAATCTTGATTAAATGGGCTATTTTTCTAGACAACTTGCCAAGGATGCTATAGTAATGTTTTTTAAAGAAAATGAGGTATGAAGTTAGCTGACATAAAAATTCTTAACCATGACTCAGTCGAACTTTATTTTTTTTTACTAAATGTCCAAAATTGATCATCATAAAATTGACTACAATCGAAGGCATAGTTTTCTAGGATAAAATAAAAAAATAAAACGCTGCGAAATTTGGTCATTTCTGAGTACAGTACATGAAAACTTAGTAAAGGGTGTCGATTTCCAAAAATTTCAAAAATATTATTATTATTACTAAACCAAGTGACATAGATTTTTTTCCTTATTTTTCCCAGAGCCGGTTTGACCTAGCCTATCATCCTGTGCCCGCTTGACGTCACGTTTCGGGACACCCTGTATACCTGTGTGAGACTGAGAGGTGAGAGCCTGGTAATCTAAGACAGGTTTCTAACCTAGTGCAGATACCAGTCTCTCACACTATAGCTCTTCCATCCATCCTAGAAGTGTATTTAAGCTATTTGTGAAAGATAAATAGAAGCTTTTCATTATCATTATTATTTTAGTGTTAATAAGAACCGGTTGTGGCTAATAATTCGCATATCCGCAGCAACACGAATGTTTGTTCATTTAATGTTCTTGATGTTTGTGGTTTCTTCATCGTTCCTGGTCTTCATATCAATATGAAAAGGAGCCAGCTTAATATCATAATCTGGGACTTTCACTCAGTGATAGTCGTAAACAAACTAATAAAATAAATACATTCAATTTTCCATGAATATCATAGAATTACGACAGAAATTTAATATTGATACAACTTTATGTTTTATTTAATCTATTTTATGAACCTTACACAGATAGGAGTAAAAGGGTCCATCAGTAGCATAAGTCATAAAATTATAAACATATAACTTTCATAGTTCCGTTTGGTGTAAGAATTAGGTATTAGAATTTTAAAAATAATGATAGATAGATGTAAAGTTCGAGGGTAATTGCCATAGTTAACAAATATATAAATATGAATAAAACTGCTAGGCTAGGCATATCTGAAGTTGGAAATTCTGCTAAAGGGTATTGTGAACAATCAGGAAGAATGGAGCCTGTCTTGGGAGATGTGGTCATGGCTCTTATCAACATGTATGTTTTTCTGTTAACATCTTAAAAGTTTTTGGACCTATCTTTCCTAAGCACTAATAAACCTTTGAAATATGAATTTAACTAGTTTTTATGATTCTGGTACAAATGAAGACAGTCAAATTGTCTCCAGTGTGAACCAGTCCTCAGTAGCATCACGATTCGCAAATGCGACAACGCGTAACTCTCACTGCGCACGCGCAAGTTAGCATTGTACGTTATCTAACACCGTTTAGTTATCTGAGCACATATTGTTTAATGTTTTGTCTAATGTTGCGTTGTACTGACACAACTAATATAATTTATGTGGCTTTACAACATTTACGGAAAGTGTAACAATGGCCGGAGAGAAACATCTTTACTTTAATTTGTATAGCCACAGTAAACAGAGAACAGTAGAATATTTGCTCTCGGTTTGAATGTCTGCACACGCTAGCATAAAATATGGAGGAATACGGTGGCTGCAGTACGTACGGGCAATGCCGCGTGTCTGAGTGCACGCTAGGCTAAAAACTCGGCGGGCGGCCTAAGAAAACCTACTGTCATGTTTACTGTGGTATAGCTCTAAGCTACTCATAGCTATCTCCTCAACATAAATGTAAGTCGGATCTTCAGTCTTGTTTCTGTTAGTTTTATTTGCATGCTATGGTTGGTTGGACTGATATTTACAGTAACTTTGTCTTTAATCCATATGCAAGTAAAAACAGAGAAACAGTTGAAAAGTGTAACTGCTGAGTTTCTTGCCAGTTCTTCTCAGTACAGAAACAACTTTACGCATCAATCTAACATCAAATAATGTATACATTTCATATTATGGGATTCATTTTAAGTATATTTTGTTGATTAGGTTTGACAATTTGGAAGGCCTTTGTAAAAGGTCTATTCGAATAAAGTTTTTTTATGTTTGTTTGTTTGTTTAAGTAAAATATTTTTGTCTACAAAAAACCTTCAAACCCCATAATTTATTAATAAAAAAACGGTCGAGTAGGTATTCACAAGCGTAAGCAGAGCGCATTATGCAACTATAAGGTAATTTGGTGAGTCTTACAGTTTTTAAGGTCAAAATTTGTTTAATGAGGACAGTAGACACGTCATTGCATGCAAATCGGGACTTTACTTCCTGCAATGACGATTCCATTTCCTTTACGAACTGCATTAGCATTTGAACCGGCGCCGTACGGTCTACATCGTACTTTATCTACTTAACAAAATTTAAACCCAACGTCTAAAAATTGCTTATTTAGTTAATTAAGTGTGATTACGGTACATAACGAAAATAATACATTTTAAACATAAAACAATATTTTTCGCTGAAAAATTTAGTTGACAGTAATTAGATGACATCAAAGTTCTTCGACCCCAAATAATACCTACATTATGAGAGAACCAAGACAAAATCTCAACTCAGCCTCAAATCGCGTGATCTTCCTAATTCTGAGTCATTCCCCGCGTTTCCGTAAAGGTGCGTGAGCGCAGGTTCGCCTACACTGCTCAAACATGACCGGTATGACATCGAAGGCAAACATTACCTCATTGTTTGCTATACTTCGACCTGGATTGACCCTGACCTTAGAAGACATTGCTATGATGACTAATTTGAACTTGTAAATCTAACTATCGGTGATAGCTCGAAATAAATGCTGTTTTGGTTATTAAGCCCCTTATACAGTGTGTCTGGTCACCGATGTCCGACCCGTTAAGGTGAAGTAATATGATCTATTTTATGAATAAATCCACCATAATTAAGCACTTTTAATTATTTTTTTTAAAAAAAAATTTAATTCATTTCAGGTAAATTTTACCTGCGTTTCAAAGGGTTTCTGATGACAGGGTGATATTCAATTTGTCACAACTTCTAAACTATTTTACTTGGAACTTTGATTTTTGCTTCAGTGTTTAGGTGATGTCTTTGGGTATCCAAAAAGTTAAAAATAAATGTATGTTGACAGTTTAGTTTTTCTGAAAAAAAATAAATGTAAAAAAAACTAACAAATTCTATCACAATTTTCAAGTTCAAACATTTTTTTGAGGTATTTTAAGGGAGTTATGAAAAAATGCTTTTTTGTCAGCTTATTGCTTATTTTTGTAGCTGTCCAACGATACCACTTTTGTGACTGTAGGACCTCTAAATCGGCAGATATTGCAAACTAAAATAACCCACCCGTACTCCCGAGAAAAAAAAATTAAAATGGCGGCCATTTTAAAACAACTGGGGCAAAGTGCTTAATTATGGTGGATTTATTCATAAAATAGATCATATTACTTCACCTTAACGGGTCGGACATCGGTGACCAGACACACTGTATAATATAAAAAACGTATGCAACGGTAAAGCATAGTTTAAGCAATTGACGTGTTGTGTCACTTATTCGCAAATGGCGGCAGCAACAAGAATGAATGAGACAAAGGGATATAAAGGTTAAAGTGTTGTTGAAGAGCTGTTTAAGTTTTTATGAATGAGGGTTAAGACTTTTAGTTTGGACTTAAGAGTATACATAGAAGGCTTAGAAGAAACAGGCATCACTGTTGTTTTAAACATCCGTAAAGTGTCCTACGCAGGAATAATTTACAAAACAACAACTACCTACTAAAGACAACAACAGTAATTACCAGCGGTCAATATTTTACAATTAATATGAAAATACGAACTTAAGTTCAAAGGGAAATGCTAGCTGCTACGTACTACATAAAGACAAGATAGACCATGATATTCGAGATGACATACCTGTCCATATAATCTAATCACGGCATGACACGTCATATCAGCATTAAGATTTCGCATCCCGTTCTTTGTCAAACTATAACTTGAAACCTCACATGGCGTGTACGATCATCATCAAAATGTACATTATCATAAACATCTATTCCAACGGAATAAGGTTTAATATTACCACACGTGGGTATACTTTCATCTTTATAAGCCAACGTCCGCTGCGCTATCGCGTAATCAAATAAGTTACATGAACTGACCGATAGGATGAGGTCAACGACCTCAACCCACTCACACCTACGTCGACCTCTTATACTAAATCTTAGTACAATGAACAATTTGTGACAAACTCTTGCGCAACTAAGGGACAAATACAGCAATGAGGACTTGAAGTCTCAAAAGACTTTAACTTTAGGCGAAAATATTTGACTGTAAATTTTTCAAGGAATGTACCCATGTTTGAATCAGGGTTATGGAGATGTGGCACCTGAAAAAAATAAATGTAAAGGCTGGCTGGTATAGTAAGCTATGTAGACTTAGTTAAAAGTATAGATTATCACGGAAAATGAGTAGTTACCTAATTAGAGATTTAGCATTTTTCTTTTAAAGGATGCATCGATATTGTTCACTTAAGAGATTCCTCTATGATAATAAACAACAAGAAACGAAAGGTACGTATCACATTGGCCCGAATTAACTGCATACAATATGACACTTAAGGCTCGATACCAGGAAAACGGCTCTCGGGAAAACTAAAGTTTTATATAGAAAATATGAAGTGTGAGGCACGAAAAAAATCGTCATAGTAGTCAAAGAGTTGCACAATCAGCTCAAACTTCCAGTATATGGATCAACTTACTAGATTAATGTGAAAAAAAATCAGAATATCGCTAAAAACGTGCAAAACGCACTCCCGTATTTCAAAAGTTTAGGCATCATATAAACTAACAACTTACGTGTTTTAAATAACGTGTAAAGATCAGATATCAAAGAAGCATTGCCAATCAGTTGTTTTTCATTGCTTTATTTCAGTTTTGTGCAAAAAATTCCCAAACATTCCGAATTTTTCGCTTGAAATCTCCATACAAATTACTATGGAGTGAGTGAAGTTTCTTTGATAGCTGTCCGCGCACCGTCGCAGCTCACTCCCCCCCATGTCCCCAAGGTGAGCGCACGTCGCTTTTGACGAAAATGACATTTATAATTACGCGGATAATTTACACGAAATAGGCGCACATAGGGTCTTTTGTTGAAAATAGTACAACTTTTTTTTTTTTCCTCCGTACTGTTTGTTCATATGCATTACGCATAATTTATCAAACGTATGATTTTATCATGATTCACCATGAGAGTTATATGGCAGGTTTATATTTATAAGTACACTTGATTAAAAGCTCTCTTGGGTTTGACAATTTCGTACTAGTTGCCATTTCATTTTCCTATTCTTTACGCAGTGACGTGCACTCACCCGGCGTCATGTGGAAGACTGACTTGCGGGACTGCGCAGACGGCTGTCAAAGAAACTTCACTCGTTCCATAGTAATTAGGATGGAGATCTCGAGCAAAAAAAATTAAAGTTTGCGTTTGCTTATACGAAACAGAAATAGTTATAGCAATAGAACATAATGACAAGTCATTCGAAATGGAAACACACTTCACACCGGAACAGCTTTTACAATTGTACCAAGCACAAATTCGGTTGTGTATGGAGTACTTCTGCCACCTCTGGGATGGCTCTGCCAAGTATCAGCTGGATGCACTGGACTCAGTAGACCGAAAAGCCAGGAGACTGATAGGTGACGAGACGCTCGTTGGAACCAAACTCGAGTTTGGAGCATCGGCGTAGAGTTGCCTGTCTATCGGTTTTTTATAAGGTGTATTTCGGAGAGTGTGCGCAAGAACTTCATGACCTGATACCACCCTCTACTTTCTACTACCGGACCACAAGACGCCGCGAGGGCTTTCATCTCCATGTGGTCGACTTTCCAGCGGTCCGAACTAAGCGGTTTGGTGCTTCCTTTCTGGTCCGCACCGCTAAGGAGTGGAACGCCCTCCCTGCGTCTGTGTTTCCGGATACATACAACCTTGGTGTCTTCAAGGCAAGAGTGAATAGGCATTTTTTGGGTAAGCGTGGCTGGCAAGACTGAGGTCAAACGCAAATCCATTTTAAATTAAAAAAAATGGATCAGATAGAACTTTGATATAAATATGAATTATCATATTTACGTCAGCCATGGATAAATGGCAGTGCAAGCATTTGTATCTCTAACTGGCTATTTGCACACAGCTTTTCCCTGTAGTAATTTGAATGAACTATACAGACAAACGTTCTAGAAAATATAATTAGCATCAACTATCATTTAGATAGTGAAAGCTTATGTAAAAACAGACAGAAAAACGCGGAGGGTGACTTCCTTTCATACTATGCTCTACTCGTAGATCAATTCCAGTAAGATGAAGATCACGGTGGATTCTGTATTAAATTCAGCGTAAAAAGCCTGAAATACGATGGCCTCTACAGGAGACTAAAGGTATTATACTCAAATGTTCTTATCTAAAATAAATTATCCCCTAAAAGTGTCTCAACTGTTGACAACTGTTAAATTCCTCGTTTTAGTTAGTAACAAGATAGCTCCGTTTAATGCTTCTTGCAGCTTTTCATTACAAGTAAGACCAATTAATTAGTGGGTTCTTCTGCATGTTACTAGAAATGGCTCCGTGTATTGCTATATCATATGCATTGGATGTAAGAAATATTTTGTGTTGATGATGATCGAACGGATAAACCAAGTTACAACTAAATCTCGATGGAATCGTCAAATACCAGATATAACATTGTGCAAATAACGTGGTCACGAGAATAGATTGCAAATAATAGTGTAAAAAAATAATTGGCAAAACCGCTTGTTAGTATGTTTAATAAAATAAAATTTTTGGTTAGTTTCTTTTGTTTGCCCTATATCCCGAAATATATTGGGTGGCGAAATAAAAATATCTTTGGTGAACGCATCAAATGATTATCATGCCGCGATTTATAATAATAATAAATAAATAAATATCCCTGGACATTATTCCACACAGCGCCATCTAGCCCCAAGTGAGTTAATTATACTCCGTTTTTATGGGATACTAGACAACGGAAAAACATACTCAAATACTTTTTCTTTTGTAAATACATACTTATTATACATAGGAAACACCCAGACCAATACAAACAGACATGTTCATGCACACAAATGTTTGTACTGTTCGGGGATCGAACCCGCGACCTTTGGTGTAGTAGCCGACTTCTAAACAATTACACCAAGACGGTCGTCCGGATTTATGCATTGCATTTATGCACGGATTGCACGGCCCAACCACTGTGTGACCATAGCTGTCACGATCGCTTTCAAATTTGACAGATTTTCTCTCCGGCCGACCCTAGTAGCGAACCTTAATTTACAAAAGAATACATCTAAAAACAAATACATAACAATATAACAATGACATTTCAACGTCGCAACAAAAAGTAAACAAAGATATTTATCTACACATAGTAACTCGATTAATTGATTGTTATGTAGAACAACTTTATTGATAACAGTAATAAGTATTTAATAATGATATATGCCCACCGCCGACTTTGATAACAAAACAGTGTCTTATAAGAACAAGGAGCACTATAATATTAGTATTGCTCATTTGACATGAAGCGGCAGGATAACAATATTTGGTAGCATGTTTCATAGTAATAAGTATTGGAATCCCAAGTAACTTTGAGATGTCATTTAAAACTGACCAGGGGTGGCGTTCCGGCTAACATCACTTCGCACCTCGGTGCTTCACGCTTACTTCAATCATCAATACGCTTCACTTTGAATTAGTATCTTCTCTCATTTTGTATGTCAATAATCTAAAAATGTTATTTGGCTTAGTTCTTTTCTCTCAAACGACAACAGTCGCAAAGAAACTGAATTTTAAAGACAACTTACCACGACCGAAGTGAGTTTTGGCGCCAACCAATGAATACTTGTTGTAGGCTGTTTTTTTCTCGAATTGAAGTTTGACATTCCTTACGAATCCATTCCTCTTCAGAATATTTCGAACAAAAACAGTCAGTATATCTGTTAACGTAGGTGCTAATGCCTCAATCATTTTCGTATTACCATACATTTACATTTCTTGGGAACCAATCCATCTTTCTACGTACGCCTTATCATTTCAAGCACCTTCAAGCGTAGGATGCACTACTGAATGAATAATACCATCGTTCATAGTTGTGGTTGTTCGTTCACCTTTCATTACTTCTATTACTAGGTAATAGCAATAAAATAACAAATGTGGAATTAAGACGACTATAATAGTTGTTTATTACAAGGAAGTAGAAGATTGACAGATAAACACAGAGTGTGACAAAAAAGATAAAATTTTAAATATAAAAACTACTGTGTTCTTATTACCTAAGAGTGAACATGTAGGTTTCAACAATTACTCTAGTGGTTCACAAACAATCGTCTTCTTTGTTACTTTCCTTACTTTTAACTCATGTTTGTTTATATGTGAAGAATGAATGCTTTAATGGTTTTCTTTGAAGACGGGAGATTATCTTTGGTATTATAAGATGTGTGTAAGTAACATTACATAAACATTAGGTAAATGACAACATTGTCATCGCAGTTGTATGATCGACGTGACAATTTCGAACGTATCTGGAGTATTCTGGAGTGATGAAGAGCTCCAGCAGGTATAGAATATATACATGGTATACATTTGGATTTGATGTCATAATTTAGAAAATAATTATCTAGGATATCAAAGAAAGGGATCCCAATTTGGCTGGTATTTATGTTATAGCTATTAAAGCTATTAAAAACACCATACGCTTGGTCTCTGTTACTAAAGGTATAGGAAGCCAGAGGTCACGTCACGACACATAAACATTTGTATGATCATATAAACGTTAATATGCAGTAGTTTTTTGGCCCAATTTAACAGCTTTGGTCGCTATTTTTTCGAGGGCACAAATCGATAAGGCAGTTAACGGACTCTTACAAAAAAGCAATTCAAGATATACAATATACCGCAATTCGGTAAAATAGATTAAGTTAACCATAAAGATTGCTACGTGCATCTCTTTTCTGACCATAGGCAGTTTTTACGGTTCCAATCGACAATGGCGGCCTCTATTCAAACATTCAGAGGCACAGTTGCAAAATCGCCAATAAAGAAAAAACGGCTCAATATTTTCAAACACGTTCAAGCTATTCTTTGCTTATTTTTTAACTTCACACCATTCAATGAAGCGGGCGAAACGGTATTTTTAACGTGGAATAGGGCTACTTCCAGTGTGGGCTCCTTTACATTATATTTCTTTATGCTTTCTGACAATAATAATTAATAGTTAGTGGCGCTATTTTTTTGTTTGTAGCAGGTTTCAGAACCACACGATTCATACCCCTTTTGGTAATCATCATCATCATATCAGCCGAACGACGGCCACTGCTGAGCATAGGCCTCCACCAAGGATCTCCACAACGATCGGTCCTGCGCTGTACGCATCCAGCGGCTTCCCGCGACCCGATCGTCGGTCCACCTTGTGGAGCAACCTTCTTGTAACGTGACACCTAATTAAGCCTGAAAGAGCAAACAGTAACAAAACGGTTGATTAGTTACTACCTAATTGTTTTTTTAACTTGTATTGAAACCTCAGGATCCCAAACTTCCTAGCTTAAAGAATTAAGGTCCCAATGTGGCAGCTAGTTCAGGTAAAACGCCAGACCTATCCGATTACAAGACATTACCGCATTTGTACGGATTGACGGCGTTGTGTTACTTTCGGGTCGGTTTCCGCGCTATGGACACGTATCTGATTCAACTGGACCACTTCCACGGAAGTGACGGAAGGCAGAATCTTATTTAAGAGCTACACTCGTATTGGACTATTGGTCGTTGGTTCCGTGACCATAATAAAGAACGGTATCGTAATCGAAAGGTAATAAGGAAGTTGATCCGCTTACTTAGTAACAATTGGTATCTTATAAGTTTTAACTTTTTCGTTACGTTATGATATGATTTATTATTATTAAGAAGGATTCTTTACCAGTCAACCACAGAGTCGTTTGATGGTATACTTCACAAGACGAAGATTCGAAAAATCAACACCATTAAGGCATACTTTAACCTTTCACTTCTTGAAGATATGAAGCATTAAAAGTTCAATAACAAAGTGCTATGTTCTGGTTAGTAAATCATAAAATACTTCGATTGATAACGATAATTTTGATACAAATTTTATTAAAAAAAAAAAAAAATTAAAAATTCTTTATTTTAGATAAACAGGTTGTTTACAATTCACTCATTGGCTAAACAGCAAAACGGCAAGTTCTTAAAGTTAACCATTAAATCTACATTTACATTTTGTAGGTACATACTTAAAACCAAACAACTTGCTAGCAAATGTAGCCTACGCCATTGAGTAAGGTTCCTCTACCCTCCGTATTAGTAATATTACTGTGCCACGGAGGAATAGCATTCCCCGTCCTCACACTGTTTGCACCGCATCTGCGACAACGTTACATACTAATCGCTCTGAGTGTACGGTGTCTTATTACTTACGCCATAATGGTTGTTTTACTTGTTGTCAACTTAGTATATAAAATTGCAACCAGTTGCGGTGAAGCATAGAACATGTTTATTAGTAAGATAAATCACTTACTGTATGTTAGTAACACTTATTTAAATATATTTTTTTTTGGATATGTTTTTTTTTGACATTACTGTTACTATTAGCAATATTTATTTAAAAATATCTGAATGAACAGTTTATCTTAAATTATTTATTGTTGAAATGATTCCTTGTACCTCTAAAATATTAAAGCATGCTAATGATATTATAATAAATTTACCCTCTATATGAACTGCATATAAACCATATATACTTAACTAGAAATTGAAAATTGAAATACCCAAGTGTAAGTAACATACATGAATATGACTTCATTAAAGTTCAATTTATTACCGTTATGAATTTCAAATATATGACTGCATACACGTCGTTCTAACAGTCGTAACTGATTTGATTAACACCATACTGAAATCAACACTAAACCCACAAGCCAACAAAATAACAATATCTTATAAGCGCATTTGACCTAAGGCTGTGTCTACAAAATTTCATTAAGTGTTAACGACATCAATGATAATAACTCAATGGTTGTTGACGTTTATTTCGAAGTTTCACGCGAGGATAAACAAGGAACGCAACCCATGGTGAACAGGTTCCCAAACATGGGCTCGGTTCTCGCGCTTCCAATATAATATCCTATCAGATACACATCATTCAAAAGCTTAACTTAGCAAATTTGAATTCGTGAGAAACAGACTGAGACGATTCTTCACGCTTCAGCAGTTCTGCCTTCTGTGTTAGGCATAAGTTCGCTCCTATTTAGAATACTACTCTTATCTTTGGGATCGTTACGCCGAGTATTGGCTTGAAGATTGGCAGGCTGCAGCAATGTTCTATCCAGATAATTGGACTCCCTCCCCTAAGCCTTCGAGACTAAACAATTGTGTTGAGACATTTCTCTATCAACTTTACAATGAGTAATGAGTTGTTCCAAATAATCCCATCCTCACCCTCTCACGACCGTACTAGCCTGGAAACATTTCATGGTTATAACGATTGGGTGGATGTGGTCTCTACCAAAAGTTGAAAGAAAAGGGTCCTTTCGATATTCAAGTTCAAGCCATAACATTTGAAGCGCAAACATTCACAGATTGCCATCTCTTTTGAACACGTTATTTTATCTATCTGTTGACCGCTCACTAGTGGTTCACCTTTATCACTACACAAGAAACATCGATTGAAAACAGTAAAATATTAATATATGCAGCAGTAAGATACCCTCATGGGCATGAACCTCTTGATTGTAAACATGATAGTAAACTATATCATCAGCTAAACAGTTACGACTTATGAGCCGTCTACAGCTTTGATGCAGGGCTGTCCGTCATCAGAGGTTATGTTTTCAGAATTATTACTTCTATCTAATTGAAACTATGAGAATTCGGGATAACATTATGCAAGAGCATCAGCATCTATCTGTGTATTTATAAGTTGATTCATATTCATTCATAAACCTTCTTAATTATCTTTTCAGCCAATTAGAATTGCATTACATTTGCTACTACTGATTTCATGAGCAACTAAATCTGCAGTGAGATTCAAAAGTTGCTCATTCAACGTTTCTGACAAGTGAATCGAATTTTTGGTTTGAATTCTAATCGCTCTATAGTTCAAACAATCGTTAGTTTTATTCCCATATAAGCATCGCAATGTTACATAAGCTTTTTTTAAATTCCAGTGGCGGCCCTGCCGTCTAACTGTACACGGCGTGCGCACACGCACAATTGTGGTCCACTTTTTACGAGCTTTTACAATGCTCCGTCACCTCGCTGTTCATATCAAACTTTCTCGTTTAAACTACGGATTAGGACTGCACTATTCAAGAGGATTATTTTGTGTTTAGTTTCTTTTTCTCTTTCACAGTTGATTTATAGGAGAAATTATCTTTTAGCAGCTGACTAGATAGAATAATTAGCATTTTTAATGTCAGTTTTCTAAGCATTAGGTTGTAGATTTAGTCAATGGAAGCGATGCTTAAAAAAACAACATTTAAACTAAAATATTGCATAGAATGGTCAAAATCTTCGTGATTTTACTGCCGCTGATTAAAAAGGTAAATATCCCACATAGTACTTAGATTCATGAGGTAGTGTGTTTTTACTAACCAAACCTGCCCTACACTCCTACATTCCTAGTAAAAATAAGTCACATGTCTGCATGCATGTGAGTAGTTTCTTCGAGCATAATTCCTCGACCAACCCAAATCCATTAGCCCGTATTTGGCGTACCTCCATATGGTCACCCACTGGCCTTGTGTTTTGGTTCGATCGATTGAGTCCAATAAGGCATAAAATAAGCTCTATAGATAGGTTTAAAGTTTAAATGATTCAACATTTCATGTTTCTGAGTAAGCAAATTGAAGTGTAGAGGGAGTGACCAGTAGTGGAAGTGTGGCTATTGAAGCAGAGGAAAATAGGAGCGATTGTGGGATAGATTTAAAAGAAGACACCCCACTCTCAAGATACAGAACTTGAGTAGAGGCTCAAAACAACGTTCTATTACTATCTAAAAAAATACCAGAGACAAAAAGATCATCAATAGCAACATACATAGACAAAAGTGATTACGCCAGAAATCTAATCAATCCGACTAAAATACTAGTCAACATAGTTAAATTGATGCCTTATATGACGTATCTTACATTCGTGCAATCAGCAGTTATGCAACAAAGTCATTCTTATTTTTAAGCTACTCATTTATTTCATTCAACTGGTAACATGTTACTACAAATTTCAAGATTTGTTTGTTACATAATAGCTAGTCAGTATTCCATTCTATATCCTCGTTAGTCGTCTCTGGGGAGACAGAGGTCAAATGCGTAAGCACATTTTGAAAATTTAATCATAAGTCAACGCAGAAGTTGCATTTAACATTTCAAAATGAGCATTCAATAGTATTCAACTTGACCAATGACATCTTATTATCTTGAGTGAAGATACCAATCGCATTGACACATCACCTTGAATTTCGCCAATAGAATTTCAGAATTTGAAAAATGTGATATCTGGTTGAATCTCCTGAACCAAATGCAAAGATATGAAAACTCAGTTTATGGAATTGAAATATTTGAGCAAGCCTCACTACCGCTAGTACTAGAAAGACAAAGTGCTATAGCCCCACCATTATAGTAGCTTCGCAGCAGTTTTCCCATACTTCGGAAATCGGGACAAGCATACAATGAACAATTGCATTGACATGCCGTGACGACCTTGGAAAGAGAAAGTCTCAATGACAGACTTACAGATTCCTGTGTACTTCATTAACTGAATGACAAAAATTAGAAAACATACATTTTAATAGCAACAGATATACCTACTTACCCATTATTTTCGTAAGATTAGAAATAAAGATAGGATATAATATGTGAATAACGATAAAACTTACCGTTATAATTAGGCTTATGGAAGTAAAAAGGATTCACGATATCTATGGAATTCCGGTTTTGCAATCAGTAAGCTATGAGTAGAACTATAAAAAATATAAACATTTTCAACGCCGACGTGTTTGGAAAGGAGTCCGAAATAATTAAAATTTATTGTTCAAAATGTGAAAACATAACACGCCAAAAATTTTACATAAACTGGATTTTACCAATTAAGTTTTTAAATGAAGACATTAAAATAAACTAGTCACCAGACGATATTAATAAAAATGTATTTCTTCGTGTTATCAGTGCTAAATATACAGTTATGGCTATATGTTTATCTGTAGACACTTGTATAAACAAACTAACGCCTTGACCTAGTGCACTAATTCTGAACGATTAACGGAAGCCCCACCTGGCTGTTTGAACAATTGTTTCCTTTACCACAGCGGATAATGATACCTATGTTTTTATTGATATTCTAATTAATATGTTCGAACTTTATTAATAATACGTTACGGCTTGTCGTTAGCCTAATCTGTTTTAACATACTTTACGATAATGATTTAATCGAGAACTTATAAGTCACATTTCTCAAAGCTGAAACTAAAATAACAACAGAATCGAATTATTACATTAAAATATTATAAGGATGTATCATAAGGTGTTGATTTCACATAAAAAGTAGTACTACTGAACTAACGAAAACCACTACTTATGGAGTCCATTTTGCTGACTATGATAAGATTGACAAGTTTATTTTTATTAACATCAGATTAGTACCTTTTTATAAACAATTTAGTATCGTTCTTGACCTTTAAATGTCGTCATACTTTGGAATTCAAATGATTGCATCTCTAAAATAAATCACCTTTTCGTCATCGGACAACTTTGATACTAATTCATCATCAATAAAGAATTATTTTATTTATTCATTAATATCACATCCGCGTTATTTGTCAGTAATGGGCATTGAATGATTTAATTTAAAACAGCCATTATGACATATTTTTTCTACAGTTACTCGGCAATAGCCTGTATAGACTTTAATAAACTAGTCACGATTCTAACTAGTTTTTTTCGTCAAGTATACTTTTGGTTCTACTTATACTGCTTCTTGCGTGACCCTGAACTAACTCACTCTAAAAAGGAAGCAGTAAATTTTAACGACCTAGATTTAATATGTTTTATTGGAATAGTTACTAAACAGGTCATAAAGTTGTAATTAATAAAAGCGAAGTCATTTCGTCAGACCAGTGTATCACTTGCCGTATTAGGGTGAAACATTCGCAAAAGAAAGAACCACGAGCACAGTATAAACATACAGTAGGTTATCTATGGCCGCCCGCCGAGTTATTAGCCTAGCGTGCACACAGACACGCCGCCGGCCCGTCCGTACTGCCGCCACCTTATCCCGCCGTATTTTATGCTAGCGTGTGCGTGAAATCCACGCCACGGCGCGTGACGCGCACGCACACATTCAAACCGAGAGCGGCACGTTTGTATGTAGATGTTCTACTGTATGTTTATACTGTGACCATGAGCGTCAATGTTGATGGTAAAAGTGGTATGTGTATGTGCCCGCTAAGCGACCTAGGGCTAAATATGGCTGATAATTGGGTATGGACTTGGGTATGGACCGCCAAAACTGGATTTGAGATACGCATTTCACTCTCGCAACGGTTACTTTCTTTTGTTTTTGTGGTAGGTTTTGTACTAAACTTGTTTTATTATCGATTCTTTCACATTTGAACAATTACATATTTTCGCTACTAATAGTATAGCTTAGTTTGCTTGCATTGCTGAGCAAAAGCTTCCCTTAATAGTTGCACTATACCGATTTGGGTAGTGACTAGGTATGCATCATCATCATTCATCACACAATCTGTTTTTCGACTGTCACCCAGTACGATGTCTATCTACAGCAGACAATCATTGGATAACGAAGTTGCACACTTGCCTTAGTAAATATCATGTTTAGGTTTCATTTCATTACTTTCATCTACAATAAATAAAGGTTTCCCTCTTAGATCGGTGAAATCCTTCCCAGCCAGTACATCATCCTTGTCAAGCTAATTAAAAGAAGAAAGAAAGTCAATTGGTTTCATGTTCAGACTTTGATGAGACCGACCATGTCAATTGCTTGGATTAATGCTTCCGTCAGTACATCTGTAGCTTGTCGTGTAGATTTTAATTGGTAAACAAAAACTGCTTAATTGTTACGGCCTTTACATCAATGTGTCGTTTCAACTGACGAATATCATTTTGCATTGTTTGCAAATTTAAAACAGTTTAGATGTAAATTGTGAACATGCTGTTTTTGTGTTTGTTAATAAACGGTGGGGATCATTAATCACAGCCGAAATAACATCAGGAAACGCACCCACTCTGCAGACAAAAATAGTATTCTGAGCAAAGAAGGTTACTCAGTAGGTGGCTGATTGAGAGCTTATAGCATAAGCTCCAGTTGAATATTAGGTAACGTTACGTTCCAACAACGAAGTACTTGTAATAACAATAGTTCCAAAGAGGATTGACCTTCGGACCGTATGCCAATGTCGTCAGGTGTACCGAACAATGATGATGACCGATCTAGAGATAAAATAATTGTAATTGCTAGTTTGTTTATCAGATCCAACTGGTAAAAAGTGTTCTTGGATTCGTAAGTTGTTGCTTGAATGTTGAGAATGAATGGACGGAGAATTCTACCTTGAATTATCATTGTACTAAAGTCAGACATATTCAAATAGCAATTAAATTAGGTAATATGATTAAAGGTGTTAGTTTTTAATCATTGAAGGAGTCATTGCGACAGATGTTTAAGCGAGCATTGGATCTTGAAGAATGCAGTCATTACCAAACGATCTTGATTGATTAATCACCCTAAGCGTGATGGACCCACGTCAGTTTAGGTAACTTGACAGACAGGCAGACAGAAAGGTCATACAAAACTGTGATGTAAGTTTTAATTATAAACACTGAGATCTTAAGATAATTAGGTAAGTGTAAGTGCATATTTACGTTTTTAAATATTTAAAGAGGCTATTATTTGAAGCTTAATGAATTCATCCTTGAATGTCCTGATGATACTATCGTTTCAAATAGATATATTGAAAGATGGGTTACAGACATCGCCACTAAAAATAGAAAAAAAACAATGATGCTAGTATGTTAATTCAGTAGCCATAAATGTAACACAAGGTCATGATGAATCAGTCTATCAATATTTATCATCATCTTCAAACTATTTACCATATTATACTCATATTACTTAAATAGAAGTAATTCCATAAGAGTCATATTCTCATATTCCTTTAATGGCTTGAAATCCTTGAACTTGTGCATCTGTAGTGCGAAGTTATAAATTTTCCTCATCTCTCACGGTTAGTTAAGGTGCTACTCGGCTCTCAATTGCAGTGAATAGCTCAAATGAACATGAGTTATTCATTTCAGAGCATTCAAATGAAAGTAAGACTTTGCGAGTAACTGAGACAGATGAAGTTAATTACAAGACAAAGAGCGAGCCGACGTTACAAATTAGTGCAGTTTTGTAATGGTCACGAGAGATCATTGGCTCTTGATACACAGTATTCGCGGTAAAGGATGAAATACTGTGTAACACTTAAGCAAGAGTACATTTCGAATAATAATCTTTCGAGATAAACGTAATACTACTGGCACAGCTATTAATCAAATTTAGGGCGTAAGGAAAGCTACAGCAAATTCAGAGCACAAATATTCAACAAAGGTTTATTAAGATATGAAGGTTCGTATATGGGTTCTTGGATCTGGATTTTTTATCAGCCTGATGTCCAGTGGGAAGTAAATTGCTTTAGGGTGATTAGGCATAATAATACCCGCTGCAGATATTTTTGGATTTAGTTTAGCAGAACCTATGATCCGATTTTTAGACCCCCTTTTCACGTTACCGGTTCCTTTGTGTTTGAATGGTGGTATCAGAATAAAAAGGATTTTGGAAAAAATAAACGGCTAAGAAGTGAAATAGCGTTTACCACACAGGCAACACAATGTATGTTCTTCTTCATTTAAATTATCTGTTGCGTTATATGAAGCAGCTATGAATTTATAGAAATTATAATCGTGAAATGCCCAATCATAGTTTCTATTTGCGGAATTTTGATTCCAAAAATTTGCGGTAAATTTTGCATCATCTAATTTATTCTGGTTTATTTCCCGACGTCTAGTAGATTCTAGACCACATAACTTGACTGAATTTTAATCCGAACCGATCATTTCTCAAGCTCCGCTAAAAGTGCGTGTACGCACGTCAGTATTACACAAATCAGCGGTTTTACAATTACGCATTTTGTAACTTCTGTTTTGTAATTTGTCAATTGTTGTATCAGGCCTTTTATATTCACACCTACGTGTTATTGTAAGTTGTCTATCACTGGACAATGTCTCATTAGCATTCCTTGTTTAACCAGTGATTTGTCTTCGGTCTTCACAAAGGCTCTTGGCTATTGTTGTCCAATTAGCTGAATTAACATTCTATATGATTAAAAAGGGGAAACATGGTTGCTCAATTAGGTGACAAGTTACTTTATGTAAGGGGAACTATAGTTTCGAAAATCGCTGATCACAATACTCAATTGTCACAGCATAAAAATGTACACGTAGTATGGATTTTTGAAGACATAAATACATTATTGACATGGATTAGAGGAAGGGCAAAGTTATTCATAATTTGTAGGATTTTCTAACTTTGATTTCTGTCACGTCATACCGCAAACCAGTCTTCTAGTTCAGTTATTCTGTTAAGTCTGTCAACTAGATGATCTCACGACGATTTGCAACAAATCACTTATTTATTATCGCGTCAGGTCTTTGTTTTCAATTAACCTCTTTATCTCAGCCTTGAATAAGAGAATGGCTATTTCCACGACACCTCTGTTTAGTCGCGACTATGACGTCATTAATGTTAATAGCACATTTAAGTCATAAAATCGAAATGCCAAGTAGAATGATTGTTAAATCACTTGCAAATGAGCAGATTGGTTTTCTTTTTAATTAAGAATAATGATGAGCGAACGTCATTTGTGAAGACAAACAATGTAGGGTTAAAGGTCTTGGGTAGCTTTCTAAGGGTTCACAACTTGAACAATTGTACCTACTTACGTTGGCAGTTATTTAGTGCGAAAGACTGATGGCTGTTAGAAAAGAAAAGGTTACATTCAATGGTCGCCATTCGAGATTTTCTCTGCAGGTTTCTGCACCGGTCACCAGTTCTCGTTACAAATTAACTTCAGCTCACTATAACTTCACTTGATTTTAAACTTACTACAACCTCGCTTCTCTTCTACTTACTTTCGCATTTCATACGTAATATGAGTGTGTATGATTTAGTCAATATGCTTGCCAATTGTGAAAAATACGAGTCCGAAATGCGGAAGTATTCAACCACTCAACACAAAGTTATGTAAATTTATTAAAATACATTTCAAAGGGCTGTACAGATAATGCAAGTTGACGTAAAGCAAAGAAAAAGTAAACACGTAAGTACTTTTACATAACATATTTAATAACAAATAGAAAACTTCACGACGTAACAAAATACTTACAAATACTTAATTCATTTCATAAACAAACGTAATACTGATATTATGTTTCCATTAATGAGTACAGAACAAGGTCCAAGAAAATAGAAGTAAATTGGATGAACGAGTAAATTTCCTTTGAAATATAGAGGGATATAACAGCAAATAGCATAATAAACAATTAAGAATAATTAATGTTATCTAAGTTCCAATTAACACCGATATTAATTAGCGTTTTATTAGAGATAATTAAATTTTATGTATGTGTTGACTACGGTTAGGATAAGAAACGATAGTAGTCATAGAGAAATGCAAATGTAGTTATTTAGTATGACATTGTAAAAAGAGATGTGTGCGACCTCCTTAGACAGGTCAATGATAAGGACAGAGATACTGATGTAAAGCAAACAACAGCTACAATAATTCATAAATAAAAAGATGCGATATAAAAAGAAATTCAGAAAATTACTGAATGCAACATGAACTTTAATGAAACAATATATTCTTACATTATTTGTTTAAACATTAGTTTGTTGAATTTACATTCAATAAAATTTATTTATTTATTTATTAACACAGTCTTAAATATTGAATACTCACAAATCTAATACTTTCTAATACTGATTTTAAAATAAGTACACATACAAATTATATTAATAGTTACGTTAAATTCAATATCAATTACATTTTTATAATTGTAAATGTTCGTTGATGAATTGCTAATTGATAACAGTATCTTATTTTTTGTTTATTATTATTTGATAAACTACAATTAACTTTTGACCGCCACTTTTATAAAATATAAGCTAAAATCTGTTTTATTTTGTAAAGCATAGACGATTCAGAGCGAATAACAGGATCAAACCAATTTCTCTGTTCAAAATAAAAAAGTTAGAAAACTCCTCAGTAACAAGATCACAACCACAGCGTAAAATTAGTATTGCTCAAAGGAATCCTCTTTTTGTTATTTCTGAGATGATTTCTAACCACTGAACCAATTTCTAAGATATTGCTATAAAAAGCAACAACAAAATAAAATCGTATTGGATTCGTCTGGATAAGAATCGTGTTATTCATTTGAAAAATAACAATCAAACGATACGGATAAACATATATTTTTTAAGAATACATAGGTACACATAGAAAACACCCAGACCAGTACATACAGATATGTTCATGCACACAAATATTTTGTACTGTGCGGGGATCGAACCCGCGACCACTGGTGTAATTGCTCACTTCTGAACCATTACACCAAATCGGTCGTCTATATAACAATAATACCTACTAAAAAATAAAGATCCTTACTTTTCGAACTGTTTGCATGACGATTGATACCTCGTATACAAGAAAAAGAGTACGCCCTGTTTTCCTCTTCACGCAAGATAACATTAAGGATGTTGGTGTTGAACAGTTAAAACCTATCACAAGTACAGTTATGAGATGCAAATTTTATAGTTGACAATTAAAACACTTACGAAGCGAGTTTCGGCGAAACCGGTCGCCTTGATAGCATCAATATCAGGAAGCGGACAATGGGAGTGTCGAACTTGACCAACATTCAGATCTCGAACAGGACACCTTTCCAAAATCGCCTTTAATACCATTATTACAAGAGCCTTTGTTGATTTGCGTATTTGTATTAACACAATGTAAGCGAAACAGAACCTTAACAAGAGAAGTTAAAGATCAATAATGACTTTAACAAGCGCTTATTTAAGAATTTGTCAGTATCTAGATTATGAGCGAATTAAGACCAATTGTAACATTAAACAATATTTAAGATTGCATTGAACTAATTAGTTTATTCTCAAACGACTTTTTAAAAATAGTATTTGTGATATTACCACAGAAGAACCGACACTAACATTAATTCATTTATGTACGGTTAACGGCATGACAGGCTACTTATTTCCAGTCCTCCTTGCTCGATTGCAGAGAGATGTTATTTGTCGATGACCGTACCTTTCGTAAACTGTGAGTAAGTTTGTAAAAGGAAACTCCTCAAAATATAAAATAAAGACTAGTTTAATTTGTGCACGCAAAACCGAAAATATCACGTGATTTTTTAAACCCCTTGGTGGTAAGGAATCGCAGGACACAGCGAAAAATATAATAAAAAGAATTGCAAGTTGAACTGTTTTAGTCAGACTATTCCCTTTTTCAAAAATAAATATGTTTATCTATCTATCTCATGTAAAACCGTGGATATTAACAAAACCACAAGGCAAGCTAAGATGCTCACAGTGACAAAGTGTTCTCGTGCAGTTTATTTCCTTTTTCCTCAAAATTCTAAAGCGGTTCTCAGCTTACCTCTAGTCTGTCTGTCAGAAATTCTGCCTTTGCATCAACGAGAACTAGGCCAGCCCTTCAAGAGCCATCATTTACGTTTCATTCCACGAGAAATGAAAGATACAATCCTTTCAAAGGACTCGAGTTGCAAGCCTCCACAGCGCTGCGCTTGCTTCACGTCATAAAGAAACTGGGCTATGTCATGCCCTACTTGCAGCTTTGTGTCACGTAATGGGTCTTGTGAGGCTTCTCTTTACCGGGTTACTAGTTTACTAGTAATTGGAGTTATTTGGCAACTACTACTACATCAGAGGTCGCGGGTTCGATCAACACACGGTAAAATCGTTTGTGTGCGTGCATGTTTGTGCATTCGACTGGGCGTTTCCTATGTTGAATATGTATTTACAAAAAAAAACATTCAAGTATGTTTATCCGTTTTTTATTATTGTATTTTAGCATTTTTCATGCAGTATCTTTACTTAATAAAGATCTGAAAACCAGAAAAAGGCATTTGGTCATGCACCCTATAGGGTAAAACATACCAGAAACATTCGGCCGGTCTGTTAATGGTCTCGGTAGCATAATTGGTAGTGCAGTCGCCCGGCTTGCGAAAGATGCAGGTTCAAGTCCTGCCTGATGCCAACATGACCAAATGTCTTTTTCTGGTTTTCAGATTTTTATTAAGTAATGTTTATCCGTTGTCTAGTATACCACAGTACCGTTCGTTCGCGTTATGAATGCAGTGATTTTTAAATTTAATTCTTTCGCTCAAAAAAAGAATCAGATCCACAACCTTTGTGTAAGTATGCTTCAACTGGTCACTCTGGACTTGGTTGTCTAATTAGGAACGATTCGATTGGTTAGGGGACGTGCTAGATCGAAGAACAACCATAAAATTACTGCATTCTTAACGCGAACGAACTATACAGCTTTATTAAGTTTGGGACAAGATGGCGCTGTATGGAATAAATCTCATTTGGCAATGAGCAAGATAGAAAACGGAAATGAGTAACCTCATGTGCTGTACATTTACAAACCACAGATAACAATTACAACGAAATCAAAAAAACCTGCGCACGCTATGCGCAAACGCACTTTCCTTCCTACTCTGTCGCCTAAATGGCCAAATTGCTGGGTTATGCGCATCAAGCTCCAACAACGCGCAGACGATCATTAATGATAGCGTGATGATACAGACGAATACGTTGCATGTTAAGTTTTTAATAAATAATTTGCTATAATTACAACTTACCATTACTACTGATTGCTTTTGCTTGGTCTGTTCGGTAGTTTATTTGACAAGTCTGTATTTTTATTGCGATTGTTTGATGACAGTAATTGATGTTATTATTTGTATTTTTATAAATCAACAAATGTTATTTTGTTCAGATCGACTACGGTGCTTAAGAGAAAAAATATTAATAAGTTAGTGATTAAGACGGCTATTTCTTTCAATTTGGTTTTTTATCATCATGTATGCTATTAGGGCTCTGTTAAGGCTAGTTTATACCACCGCCATCTAGCGATAGCAGCTGCGGATTAATAATTTAACACGATCGATTGGGTTACCCTGGAAGCATACGGAATCGCTTCAAAGCGTTGATTCGACCCGTACCTTCACTAACTAGCATAGCATCACAAATCCAGAGCCGTAACTAGGATTATATCACCGTTTAGGGGACATCGATAAATATTACAAAACATTAACCGATAAAATAACTATTGAATTTAACAGTGAGACATAGAAAAATTGACAGCCTCGTGTTATTTATCTGCGATATCAGATATTTATCGGAAGCGCGACTGGAGCCGTCACGCGTCACATCTCAGCTTAAACTGGTGCTAAGGAACTGAATTCAGACAGTACATGGTCCTTATAAATTCAGTGTTGAACAGGCACTTATTTTGTGCGTCTTTGATGAGAGGTCTGCCCTGCACTCTATTAAATAGGCCTTTTGATATTTCGGCGCTAATCCAGAACCTTACCCCTGGGCCCCGGCCTTTTTTTTTGTTAACTCTGAGGGAAATGCCTTACCCATACCCGCCGCCGGGGGCCGGTCGGGTTATGTCGGACTCTCCTACTGGGAAGGTAGACCCAGTGGCCTGGGCCCCGGCGTGCCCTAGCTACGTCCCTGCGCAACCACGCCCGGCCCTCGGATTTATCTGCGCACGCGCACCTGCCGACGCGGGCGCAGCTGACATTTGCCGACGGCCTTCGATCCACCGATTTTATGTGCGATCCGATTCGTTAGTTATGCAGGAGTCACCTCGCCCGCTCGAACGATACTTGAACTAAGTAGAGGGCTTGGTGAAACATTTTTTGGTAGTGCAAGACTGGTTCGATTGTGAAACGTCACCTTTTTAAGATGAGTTGCACCTTGCTATGAATGAACTTTGCTTTAACCACTTTAAGGCTCTCAAAGATTAAAAGGCTGATTAAACGCTTAATCACCACGTTCTCCAAATATGGAATGATAATATCTAGGTATAGTGCCGATCTAAAAAAATACTATGAGCTTGAGATTGGATTATTTTGGCACATGTTTTCAGTTTAATGAGTGCAGAAAACGTTGTGACATTATGTTCGTTCTGAATGCCATACAAATAATTATGAGTCTATTTTGCGGACTGACCAATAAGCTTATTTACACATGGCACTAAATCAAATTTCATAAGGTTAAACCGTTCTCACGTCAACGCAGAACTGTTACCAACAAAAGCATGTCTGAATGCAAAACTATTTATGCACAGTGCCCCAATCATGGAAATGTTCAGTTCCTGCATTCACTGACTGCAGGCACACTAAAACCATACAGTAGGTTATCTAAGGCCACCGGCCGAGTTATTAGCCTAGCGTGCACACAGACACGCGGCACAGCCCGTCCGTACTGCTGCCTCCCTGTGCCTCCCTATTGTATGCTAGCGTGTGCGTGAAATAGCGTGTGCGTGATATCGCGACACGGCGCGCAACGCGCACGCACACATTCAAACCGAGAGTGGCACGTTTGTATGTAGATGTTCAACTGTATGGTTTATACTGTGCTGCAGGTTAAGTAACAGATGCGTGGCCTATTGATGGGCGAAGGCCGATCGGCGCCGGCGCGGATACCAAAATGGCGGCAGGTGCAAATAACTTAGGCGCAGATGGTGAACATTGTTCTGCTTCAGGTAAAGTTTGGAAACTTTAGGATAAACAGAGTTTGGTTATCAATATAAAAGCAGTGAATGATGGTTTTTATGATTTTAATATGTGCTTAGACAGGTTCTGCTACTTTGGAATTTTGGCAGAGAAGATCGAGACTAGTTATAGGTATATTAGTTAGTGTTTTTAGGTATGCTAAAAGGCGTCTTCTTTCCTTTGATTTGAATAACTTGCATCTACATTTCAGTTCTCTTCAAGTCGTTATCAAATGAAGGTAGATCTAAAGGGGCTCTGGGTACCGGCTGTCTGCAGTGGGCGTGTTGTTGTTGATGACGGTAGTGGGAGATTCTATGATAAACGATTGTTTCATAACAGATAGTAAAAAAAAATATACAGCAATGACAATCAATGATTATCTGCGAGTGCACGGAATGCTAAGCTTACTTCATTGAGCTATTTCACAACGATGATACAAGTTGACATCATCATGACGTCTAAGTCAGACTGACTTACGATGGATTGATGATTAACCCCGAAGCCACAAGTACAGAAGGGCACTGGTCAAGTAAGTAATACTTTACATCAAGGCAATAAAGATCATTTTACAACGACTTTGTTAGGGCCGGCGCCGACTATCGGCATCGGCACGCTTCAGGCTTTTAAGGTGGCAAATAGTAATATACTCTAACAAAATAGCAATAAAGTAGAAAATGCCGAAACAGAAACAGAACAAATGCATTTTGTTTTTCCGAGAACACATCACGGAAATTTCTACTTTATTGCCATAATGTTAAAGTATATTGCTATTTGCCACCTTAAAATCCTGAAGCGTGCCGATGCCGATAGTGGGCGCCGGCCCTTAAGCTACGTGTGGCACATTGTACAAAACAGATAAGCTGAAAAACAACAAAATAGATAACGCGGAAAATAAGACGATAATTGGATAATCCATTTCTGTCTATATTTTAAAATTAAATAAATAATCAGCCTGTACTTACACTTTTATTTTATTTTAAAGCCTTGACGAAGCCGGTGAAAGGTTAGTACCTACAAGAAATACCTATCCAAATATGATCACAACAACCTGCCGACCTTCAGAATTGTCATGTGTGAATGTTGATATTTTGTTCGTACGTAACCGGACAAAATTACTATATTTCCATGTATGTAATGAATAATGTTGTTTTCAAATCTTTGGAATTTTCCCTGGTAAACAAGTTTGATTTTGCTTTTAGCAATTTCTTAATTCTGCTTATATTTATGTTAATTTTCTGAAAGGGAAACCAGTTTGATATTAATTAGGTAAGTTCCTTGTCTGACAAATTAGTATTTTATGGAATTCTGAAACAGAATGACGTGTCTAATAACGACCGCCAAAATCTCTTTTAGTCACATGTTGAATCCTTTTAAACCAAAACAGATCTTAAAACGCAAATAGGTATTTCAAAATGATTTCTTTGTTGGAAAAACACTGGCTGGCACAAAAATGTAAACTTAATCGCTTCATTCTACGTTGCTAGCTCATTAACTCGAGTTTCATGATTAGTTCCAATCGAATAGTTCATTATCAACAATTCCTATGCCAATACTTAAGTCGAGCAACAAAACTAACGCCATTCTCCTCATTTTGATATCAAATATTCATAATTTGCATATGATTAATAATCACCATCTGTTTGCACGTCACATGAATAGGAAAATAATCTTAATGATGTTGATAATAAGAGCGGATTAACAACTAGTTTAAGGTGACACAGGACCAATAACTAAAGATGAATAGGAAAATGATCTTAATGAAGTTGATAATAAGAGCGTATTAAAAGGGAATGGTATTGGATACCGATCAGTGCCGTGAGAATCTAGGCAGGATAATTGAGATTGATTGGGTACATCCTCAATCAGACGCTACGTGGCGTAGGATAATTACTAAAGATGCAGCAAAGCCGTGAATTAAGGTGGGAAGTGTTCCAGGCATGGAACAGATTTAAAGATCAGGAATTAAGTGAAATCTGCATTTGATGACATGGCTGATAGAGAGCATTAGAAACGCCGTCTCGCAAGAGATAAGGAAAGACTTAAAGTCAACGATTCTGCCCAAATTTACTCGTACCTTTAGGAGGACCTCCTGACGATCTTTTCTTTTCCAATGTGTTCTAGAAGAACCTTGTGTCTTCGGATATGATTAGGAGAACCTCGTGAAGCTTTCTCACAATACTCCGGAGTAGCCAAGACATTAAGGTGGCTCAAAACTCATTAAATAAAAATCTACTTCAAAACACAAGTTTTAAATGTCAGCCATGCGGGTAATTATAATCATTATCTTCTTTCCCACCGCATAATTAGGCAAATTATTAGCATAATTTTCAATAAGATATTAGGTCCTGTTGCTATTGTAGACGTAATATCACTCATTCTTCTTCACTCATTAGTATGCCTGCTGTTCAAAATACTATCAAAACCGTCAAGTAGTGAATGAATTAGAACAAGTCCTGACATGTTATTAGAGTAAGCACTAGCGAAAATTTTAATAGAATAGACAAGTAAGCGCAATTGCTAAACTAAAGTCCAGAATGGTGCACAACGTGACTTTTACGAGGCCAATCACGAAATGTTCTACTCTATCATGTATGTGGATAGCGCAGCGCTAACTGTACTACACACATCAAAAGTGTCTAGGGATATCATAGGGATATCATTTTTCAAATATTTCATAAAGTTAAGTTGGTTTACAAGTTGAGCATTATCTCAGAATAACGCGAGGACAGTGGCATAAGATAAAGGTTAAGAATATTACAAAAAAAAACGTTTGATATTGCTAAAATTTTGACACCTTTTAAGAGAAAAATCTGTCTTTTTTTAACGTCCTTACGATTGTACAATAATGCTACTACAATAATTTTTTTTATACAATCTGAAAGGGCAGATATAGCAGTTTCTGTGTTCTAAAAATTTCTACGTTGGTAGCATTATTTTAACTTTTACAGCCTCCCAAATAGCTATACTTTGTATGAAAATGCTTGAGATATCCCTAGACACTTTTGATGTGTGTAGTTAGGTCCTCCAGCAAAGCAACTGTGTTAAAAACCTAAGTCTGCAGATAGACAGGAAATCACCTAATTACAATCTACATTTAACTTGCAAATATTTGCGTTATCACTTCAGGTGGCATATAAACACCGAATTTCGTCTGCTGCATGTTTCCGTATCTGACCAACTTAATTTTATCGGGGTTATCCATTATTATCTGCTTTTATCAAGAGATGACACGTTCAGATAAAGTCTCGTTCTTCCATCACCTGATTGCTACGTTTGTTTAGCCTTTTTATTATTGCAGCTGCTGCTGCTGCTACATAGCTATGTAAGATGGTATCAGAGCGATTTATAAAAGGAATGACAACACCTCATCTCATCACTGTTGCAGTAACATTTTTTAGTTAGGTGACGGGACGGACTACTACTAACTCAAACCTCACGGTACCCCACGGCTCGCGGTTTCGGCAGTTCGGTGTTCGGTGATGTATGGTCTTCGCAATGTCTTGCCAACTGTTGATTTGAATTTGAATTTGACTTGTTTAGTTGTTGATGTCGATGGATGCTACCAATTTTTAGGGACGGGCTGCACTCATTTAGGCAGCCACTATTACTCATGCAGTATGTAAATAACCTACTTGTACGGACTGAGTTGACGACTGCTGACCAGTCTGCTGATCTCGATAACCAGACGGGAGTGAGTTACCAAGAGGTCTGGAAATGAGGGGTAAGATTGCGGACCAAATGCTCTCACCTCTCACTCCGGTCGTCAGATTAACGGGTTACAATGAGGGAGACATACTGTCTCATTATTGTCTTATCTCAACACATCAAGCCTGACCAGATTTTAAAGCAACAGCGAAACATTGCAACATTGCGTATGCAAGAGTGTCTATCGGACTACTTAATATGAAGATGTTAGCTATTAAGGCTTCTAAACAGCAGCTGTAACATGAGGTTGCGTAAGTGCAGTTTATGCAACATGTGGCACAATATCTAAATCATACTGGTTGCATATCAAGTTGACAGATCTGCTACCAACGTGCATTATGATCAGAAAGAGGTTTTTGCTATCGCGGTAAAAGGAAAGATCAGAGAAGCGTTAGATCTTTAGAAAGCGAAACGTTTCCGTATACTAACATACTCATATTCGATACAAAGATCATCCGAAAACAAATGAAATGCAGAGAAATAACACAAATGGTTATCCCGTCTGGTGATTGGCGGAACTAACAACCATCGTCACAGTAGGCAAGATTAGACTACACTAACTACACACATCCTTTTTCGCTCATTATTGGTTAAACACTGTTGATTCTGAGAAAATAATAGTCCCCGGGTGTAGGTAATTATTTTGGTTGTGTTTTCCGTTAGGGATTGCAATGACGGTTGTTTTAGTGTTTGCAGTATTGACTTCTTACCACTTCATCACACTCCTTAATCTTTCTAATTTTTAAACCAGTTGCTGTATGTCGCCCCTCTCACTATACCTCAGACACAATATATGAAGTGAGTCACATGCTTGCTATCTCCTTGCTTTCCTGCGTTACATTTAAGTGGCTTTTAAATGTCAAGATAATGATGTGGATTAATTAACCAACCCTCATTAGAGTGACGGCTAAGCCGTTAACACTTCATTTAATACAAACTTGAATATGTACAAAAATAGATATTGAACTTTAATTTATCCAGAAAAAGGAACATGACGTTTCCTTCTGAATTTTTGCTGCATTTCACAAAAATGGTTTTCGTAAATAATTGAAAGATAACTTTAATGAAATATTGACTTTATTTGAGAGTAATAGACTGCGCTGATCGCGAATAAATAACATCCATTTATTATTCTAGAATAGTTAAAGCCGGATACAGTTTAGAGGACCGTATATATTCTAAAGAAACTGTTACTGCTATATCATAACATTCATTTAAATAGGTTACTGGAGTGGTTTGGTCAATCCAGCTTACTTTATTGTTTTATTATACAATGCTAATTCTGGCTACTACCAGAATAATTTTGCTCACTTTACTTGTTAAGTTTACGCTACTAAATGGCAAGTTTATGTTAACAAACTGGTATTTTGGGTTGAAGATGACGAGTATTTACCACTTGTAAGTTTTTTTAATGATGAAGGCCTTCTAAGTAAGACATTAATAGGCATTCAGAAGACGACAAATAGCTAAGACAAAGGTCGTTGTAAATTATGTCCGAAGGCTAGAAGAGTGACCTCATTGCTGCAAATGACGATTGTAGGTAACATTAGAAAGCGTGATTTGTTAAAATTGTATTTACAAAATGTCGTTTGTACGTGAAGCAAGAAAATGGAAAGGTATGTTTGAAGCAACTTTTGATTGATGGTATTGGTATCGTATCGCTAAAAGTGCTATTGCCTAAAGGCCTACAATTTTCTTTTTTGGTGTGACTACCGCTGTTTAGCCTGTAATGGCTTTGCCGGACTGTAGGGTGAGCGCAGATGGCTCTCTACCCTAATATTTTAAGTAACGAACTAAGGGCACCCCATAGTGGGGTAACAACCTCGGCTCAGGGCGTTACTTGGAGAGGGCAATCGGACATAAACCTACTATCCCTTGTATCGTTTTGAAGTATTGTAAATCGTTAGGTATTAAAAACAGGGCCTGAAATATGTATTTAAATTTAACAAACCGCAAACATGGTCATCTTAATGAATCAGTATGAGTTGACAAAACTGAGTCAAAAGAAAGCGGATAATCGCACAATATCCATTGTACCTACACACAAAACGACGAAATAACTTATTTAACCATAAAATAACGAAAGTGAAAGCAGTTAACCGTTTTTCTTTCCGGCTCGCTGATTCCTCATTTTCTTAGGCGTTACGTTATTTTCGAATAAACCTAATATTAGTTTATTGGCGACCGTTGCTAATCAGTTGGTAAAAAGCGTTTAAAGAAAACTTCTTGCAAAATGCGACAACCGAAGTTATTTACAAACATGTTACGCTTACAAGTCGTTTGTGTCGTCAACAGATTTTGTTGAAAAAGTTACATTTTGCTTAATTTACAAGCAGCAATATTGCTTTTTTATGTTACTGCTTTAATGGGCTTAAGCAAAATCTTTTCTAGCAGCACTGAAAATATTATAGACATACTTTAATGTGTTAAGTTAGGTAATCTAAGAATGGCTGTTAGTGAAATTCTTAGATTCCCTTATTTCGCAAGAAGACATCAGTGTAAGATTGATTTTTATTTTGTTGTTTTCTGTCCTTTGAGAAATAGGGTAAAATATGTACCTAATCATTATTTTTAAAAGTTAGGCAGTAAAGGCTTACAAGTGGCTCTCATCTCTCAATACAATAAACATCTAGAACATTCCATTCATTCCATTCATTTAATACCGAGATCACCTAATGGCCTAATAACAAACTAACCAAATCATACCAAAAAATAAACTCAAAGCGCAATGTTGTAAAAATTGCTTTCTCTGGGACTGAACTGTATTGTTTTGTCAAATACAACTTTTTCGATAACTTCTCAGACCGCTCAAGCTAATTACAAGATCATTATCTGTATTTTAATATCTGCTGTTCATTAACTTCTTAGTGGAAAGTGAATCCATATTTCATACTGTAACTTTAATACGAAAATGCAACCGAGAAATCATTTTAAGCTATGGCTTGAAATTGTTAAACATTATTTTGGATGACCCTTCACTTTTATGGGATCTCCTTTCCCTTAATTCTCGTGCAGGAAGCGTGGTTTAATGGTTGCTTTCACAAAATAATTCTTTTCGTTTCGTATTAACAAGACACATGAAAACACATTAAAAGTTATTAAAATTGGCATATTATTTTGGTTGGCTCGGTCTTGTATACTTGGCTACGGATCTTGACTTGAGTTGAACTTGTCTAAAGCTGTGCTGACAATTTTTTTGTGTCTCCAAATTAGTGAAAAAACCTAAAGAATCTAAGTGGCACGCATATGTGTAATCAGAATTGGACGTCCTTTGACTAATGATGATGACATTTAAATGGAAAGCTTGACAGTTATTTCCACTCCACATGTTGTGGTAAATAGGAAGTGGAATTAAAACGTGAAGTTTTCGACATGTCACTATAAGGGTTGCCTCCAATCTGTATCTCCAATGTGTGTCCAAGCCACTTTTTGTTTGCAAAAGTCATGATATGATACATGATTCAATTAACTTGAGCTAATGATGATTGGATCAAACATTGTAGTCGTCTCAGATTATTTCATATAAATGAATGAACTTAGTCACAATGATCAGATAAGCGTTTTGATTCTAAATACTACAACGCATAATGAACATGAGACCTTTCGCAACAAGTAGTGTAAAACTAATAAACTGTTTGGCAAGCTGGGCGGGGAAGGTTAAAGAGCAGCAGTTACAAGGCTTATTAAACGAAAGGGATACGGAACCCAGCTCACTAATTGTCTTTGTACCTGTTTTGTAAAGGTCGATAGAAATAACAATTACATCATTTGGTCTCGATGCATTTAGTCAAAAAATGACATAAGAAACCAAGCAATATTTGATCCTAACATTATAAAAGTTTAATTGAAAAAATGTTGGAGACAAACTTGCAAACTTAGGAAATGGTAAGGGTGTCTTTAAACAGCTTCTTTCTGGTAAACTACCAGAGATAAGTAAAAGGACTTAAGATAGTTCAGCATTTCCACCTTGACGATAGTAAACTACCCAGAAACAAGTAAAGTAAATTACCCAGAAACAAGCTTGAGTTCACTTTGAGCTTGGCAGAATTTACAAAAGCGGTAATAATTACGAAATTTTGTTATTTAAAAAGAAAGGTTCATTCAACGTAACAGACGTATTCGACACGCAATATTCTTTTAAGATCCAGTTCATTTCAGCCAATTTCCAGGTCATTTCACAAGACTGCATACTGTCATGCAAAAGCAATCATACTTGTCTTAGCACACGACTGTCGTGTTTGCCAAAGCCGAGCATTCCCCCTTCGACCCCAGGACCTTTGCTGAACTGGTCAGTAACGACGCTAAGTGGTGACTCAGTCCCTACTTAACATTTAAACCTGGCTTTTCTTTAAATTACCGCTTTGGTACGGTAATATTCAACGTCGGATCTAGTTCACACTATCAAACGCCTAAGTAAGTACCAATCAATGAATTCACTCAACCTAAAATTTTATCCAAAAAATATAATTTTATCCTATCTGTGCCGAAAATAACAAAAGTCAAGATAAAGACATGAATAATTCTAATTTCGTTCTCATTGACCTTGAAAATACAATGACGCATGAACGAGCTACCGATTGTGACTTATCTTCCAAAATAAATCCATCTCTGTTAGGCGTCAAACCCTTCATATTGACAGAGTTGTAAACGGTGTTTGTTAAAGCAAAACCCGAATCAGTTTACGAAGTTTGCTTTGGCAATAACATTCGCAAAGGCCTCTTGTGATGTGGATTCATAATTCGCCGGTAAAAGGCAGGAAACAGCTTGTTAATTAGTAAACCTGAGAGGTCACGTCGTTGATGTTTGACTAAAGAACATTTTGTCACTGGTTAAAATAACAATGGCAGTGGGAATTATTATGAAGTGGAAGCACATAAACGTGTACTGCGTTTAATTTCTAACAACACTGTCGTAGAACGAGACAATACAGTCGAGTCGGGCCCCGTTTCCGCTATTAACGATTTTGATCAGTAGGCCAAGGAACCGGCAGTGGCGAAACAAATTTCTATGTAGTACACCGGTATTATAACACAGTAGCATAAATAGCAAATGAATTGCAAGAGCCATGAATGGCCGTTTGTAGGTGTTGATAGAAGGCAATAATAACATCTGTTTTACAAGGGGAGGAACTTTTGACCACTCATCAGTGATGATCTAAACATTAATTAGCATCTGTTGCTTCTGCAATAGATGACCTAGTTTTCGCAGCCAATTTTAAATTAAGATTGTTTATGATTACTGTCACACGTAGACTATGAGTATGTAGTTTAAAGCTGAGATTTTCAGACAATCTAATTGTTATAATGGTTGTTGAAATATAACTTGAGACAGAATAGGTAAAAACTCTAAACGTATTCTAAGATGGTTCTTTTCAATATCAATGTTTCAGTTCGATTTCGGCTCAGAATTATTTGAAGTCGAAAATAATCATAGAACATTTACTCACAAAAGGCGCGTGCGCTTGACTAACTTAAGGCTATCTAGACAGCTAAGTCTGAACGGGAGTTGCAAAACCAATGCAGTAAAGATATAGCATTATTGTCAACACTTACAGCTTTAGAATAACCGCTGCAAGCGCTGCCATCTGAAGAGTTGCTCAATCTCCTCTCGCTGTTGGACGCCGGCGGCGACCACGCCGATCCACTGTCTGACGGCATTTTGTACACTGCACGAGAACTGTCTCACATCATAGCTGAACGGCAGAAACACTAACGTAAACCGTTATTCACAACACTAGCACTTCACTGATGAGCTTCGTCTGCGCGGTCCATTATGCGTCCCCTTTACCTGGAACAGGAGAAATTTAGATTAATAAAATCCCGCAAGCTAAGGCCAGGTATCTGGACGACCCGACTTCAAGCATTTCTCACTTAATGAAGATATCACTATAAGGAACTCTTTTGAAAGGAATTTAAAGATGACTAAATAAAGCAGATGGCGAAACTGCAGACGTTGAAATTGAATTAAACACCAATAGCAATTTCACTGCACAGAATATACTGGAATAGTTTATCTTCACAGATAGTAAAAACGTGCGTAAAACTGTTGAGCAATCTAAACATTTGTGCAATAAAATAAAAACAAGCCGAACACTGTGAGAGACGATGTGTCTCAATCGTAGAACTCGAACGCTGAGTTTTTTTCTATGGCGTCAACGTCCACAAATCTGACCATACGTTCACAAAGGCTTTTGCAACAACAATCTTTATGTAACATTCACATCAGCACGAAGCATAACAATGAGAGTAGATTAATTACCCGAATATCTGAATTCCACGAGCAATAGATTAGCAACAATAACACGGGAGCGATAAAGTTCACAATCGTTCGGATATTTTGCACGAATAACCGTTATTGCTGTTAACTTCCCGTGCGTCCGTAGCGGAGCGCGTCGCGGTCGAGACTGACTGCGGCGCGGAGGATGGAGCGTGCGCGAGCGCAGACCAGATAACAATTTCTTAATCGATAACGTGTTATTATTAGGTACTATAACTATTTTGTTTCGAAACATTATTCGAGTAAAATTTTTATTGCAAGCATTTTTTGTTAAAAGGAATTTAGTTATTGCAGCGAAAAGTATGTTCAGTTGTTCTGTTCAGTTTCCATTTTTGGTGGTTGACTGTTTGACTTTAAAAGGCTGCAGAATGTGATTATTTCTAAGCATTAGATAATAAAGTAGTTTATCATGCAGGCACAAATCCTAAAAACTACCACGCGGTAAAATCGTCTCAGAAAGATTTTTGGGTGTTTATTTTGCCTCGAGACATTTTATGGCAGATTTTTGCGTAGATCCTCAGAGGTTTTTTTTTGGAGTTGTTAATTCGTATTGGGATTTGAAACTACCTGCATAGATTGGTGTGTCCATTGTGCACTTCATTAACAAAGAGATACAGGTACTAGTTTTGAATGGCAATGAGCGTTTATGACCAGAAAAAAGGGTGTTCGACAAACTGTGACCAAGGGCGCTGTTTATATTAAAATTATAGCGTTTATGTTTTTAGTAGAGCAATGGCCAGGCCGAATCACTATTACCTTGAGATAGGTGTCATTAGGCTATAAATAGAGAATTTTACTTTGCATTTCCTAAATTATACTTTCGTTTCGCAAAGTTTAGAAAAATATAGCCTTTGATTGATGATCATTAAGAAATATCGGCTTTGAGATTGAATAAGCTTGATTTTTGATCCCTTTTGTAGATGACAAAAATGTCTGTTTATTTTATATCCGTTTTTCAACATATTCAACTCCATGACTGAAAAAAAAAACAAAATAGCTATTTCCAGATCGAAAGTATTTAGATCTGAACCAAACCTATTTAATCCGGTAGCTTGAAAGCCAAAACGGTATTTCCGTGCTAAAATGGAAAAAATATTATGAACCATTCTCTACGCACGTACACACCTACTTAAGTACCTTAGTCATCCCGTTACAGAATCGTGACAAAATGAAGAAATGCCTAACTGATAATTTAGCGAACTACGTTCGTGTCCTTTACGACAACTGAATTCCAAGAAAACTGTATTAGTTTCTACAAACTGACGACCGTTTGATGTCATAGTTTAAAATTGGCTTTAACACAAAAGGTTTTAAGTGCGATACACACTCAGTTAAAAATTCGTAAGCATAATCATGTTTGTTTACTCTGGTTTAGGCGATTTTTCTATACATTATGTATGTATTCAGAAAAAACATTAAGCCATGTTTATCCGTAGTCTAGTTTCCCATTTTGCTTGGTTTGAAGTTAGGTAGTACTGTCTGGATTAATGTCCAATAAAATGAACATAACATACACAGCCTATATGCGTCCCACTGCTGGGCACAGGCCTTACCTCACCTATGAGGTCCATACTCCAACACGCGGGCTCAGTGAGGATTATTAGAGGGGTGTAAGGTTAGTGAGAAACCTTAATGTCAGATGTTATCAAGCCACCCTAAGGCCTCTGACTAGGCTTAACGACTGACATCTAGCGACGTCAACCGAGACCAACAGCTTCACGTACCTTCCGAAGCACGGAGATGCCTGAAAAATGCATCATTAAATTTCGGTCATCCCATTCCGACCCAGCGTGAGTTGCTTTACAACAGCGATCGTCGCCGATCACTGTCTCAACTGCGCTACAAGCACCTCAATTATTATTATCAAACGTGAGCGCGTGACCCCAAAGTCCAAAATTCGCCGAATCGCGCCCCACATAGGTTTATCAGTCCAGATTAAAATACTATTTGTTGGCAAGTGATCCATTACCCATTGAAGTGACAGTGGACCTTAACACAATGTGACAAGCTCGCACGCCGATGTCGCCGATCTATGGCTGCGCGCGCGCAAGAAATGACACTATTGTGTTTTATCGTGTGACCAAGTTGATTGGTGATGGTGAGGATTTAACGGGTCGCTAAGTGGATGGCTTAATCTTACTTCAAGTCACGAAGTTTGCAAAGAAACCTCTCTCGATTTTATTGAAAGAACTATAGATATTACTACATAAGACAATTTCTACATTTTCTTTCCAAAAAAGACATCAAAACCTTTTACATTAACGGAATGGTTTCTATTACAAAATAATGTCAAAAAAGATCCAAAGATGTTTATTTTAGTAATTTTGTAAGTAAACAAATCTAGTCATTCAACTTTGGATATATCTCTAGAATTTTGCATGAGCTTAGATTTTGGTACACTCAATGAAATGTATAATATAACTCAGAAAACAATACCCGTGGATAATGTGAACCTACGCATATGATTTAATGATTTACAAAGGCTAACTCTCTCCAACGGCTTACTAAAGTCGTTCATCAACATAATGATCGTACAAAGGATGTTTCTTTTTGTCATCTGTCTAATGACAAAAAACAAGAAGTCTATTGCTAAGCAGTTAATTACTGATACAAAATAAATACTCGTAATAACTAGCAGAGGTCAGATTTGTACAACTTTTTCCTGACCTAACTCACTGATCCCTTAGATAATTTGAGAATTTAGTTCTTAACTCCCTATAGATGCATGGGCACGGTAATGTGACATGGGGTTATCCCTAAATTGGATGGATTTTTTTTAAAAGTGATATTCTCTGGTGTTACACTGGTCACTATCGTGCTATTGTTCGTATTTGGCATTACAGTAGTGATACAAATCACAGCAAAAGACTGGAATCCTGGAGCTCAACTATCAGAACATAGCCACTCCAAAACAGGGTCGCCCTAACCATGGGACACTTTCTACGGTACAAAGTTACACCACAGCGCGTGAGCAAGATAACGGCGAAATTGTGCCGGCATTCCCCGACAAATAACGCCTTTATCAACTAAACAATAGGATTCAAGTTCGTTAGCAAGGGCAGTTAGGTCACAGTAAGGACAAAGACAAAGGGCTAACAAGAGAAATCGGTCGGGCGTCCTTATTCGCGGATTTATGTAATAGGAAACTATTAGTAAGTGAGGTGTCACAGCGTCGAGGTGAGTTTGAGAAATGATCGGTTTAATGATTTAGCTGAGGCTACATCTATTCAGCATGAGGACATGGGGATTTACAGCTAGTTGCGGTGAAGATCCTAAACTAAAATCTATTGAGCAAGTTGTGTACCTACTTGGTATGCTTGCATTTACTGGCACTGTCCAAACTAGGTATCTTCAAGATCCTTTATCCTTTTTTTAGGATGAAACTGTATAGTGGCAAATATTTATCGGACACTATTGAAGAGCACAAAGCATTATTTCATATTTATAAACTGCATTTTAACTTCAAAGTAATAATAATGCTATACTATTCGAACAATTAAAATAAGGACCTTGACATTTAACAATTCATAGTTTTTTTAGTAATTAAACGCTTACGATTATCTTGGAGTTAATTGCACAAATAAAAGGGTTCTTGCTCTGTCTATTTACAGTTTAAGTAAACACCACTGGGAAAGAAAAAACACCAGATTTTCAAAATAATAATACGAATGATGATACATTATCCATAACTGTAATTAATGCAAGACACATCTTCCCGTTCAATCTGCATTTACCCTTTAAAAACCGTTAAGCATTTTATAATCTTCCCCACGACTGCCTTCGAACTGACTCCGTCAGGCAAATAGGATATCTTTATCTTTCTCCAAGATGGCGTCCTTTTAAGATTATCCGCATCCTGCTATGTCAACTGAAGAAAATTTTATTCGCCATTAATAATGTCTGACATTTAAAAGAATCTCAGCTCGAGGAAGCGAGCGAGGCCGTCTAGTAACATATAAGTTGAGATTGCACATGCATATGTTGACGAGACATAAATCTGAAGACATTTAATATGAGCTATTTAAGTGCTTAAGTAAACTTAAGTTTTGCATACTTGTTGATTAATTAGTAGCTTTATGTTCAGCAATGCGAATTATCAAGTTATTTAGCAACGATGACTGATAACGGAGTCTACTTCTAAATGTGAGATAACAGATCCAGACAGTCGTACCGTGTCTTCATAAGATTTAAGTGACCCGTTTATATTAGGAGTTAGGTGTGGTTATGGCCGAAGTATCAGTCATTTATTCAATGAATAAATTTTTCGACTGTAGTCATTATCTATCGATCATGGAACAAAAAAATGACGAATTAATTTGCATCATTCGCATTGATTTTGTATTTATGTTCACCGAGGGAAACTCGTATCGGGCTCTTAGAAAACCAGTTCAATATTCATTTTATATCAAACTCAAATAGTCCTGTCACAGAACGTACTACTTACGTACTTTTCATACACGTGAATTATGGATAGGTAGCTAAGTAGACTTTTATTCTTGAACAAAAGAAGACGAAAACAAATTCTTGTAAACTCGAATTGAGTTCACGGGATCGTTGTACAGATGGCAGACTTAAACCACTTTTTAAAATCATCAAGTAAATATTTCACTACTAACATTTACTTTGCATAAGTATATGCTTGAGCACGAGCTACAACAATTAGTACACGCAAATCTTGTTGAGCAAACTGATATATACTGATATATGCAGTTCTCGGAAAGGGCAATAACCTCGAGATAAGGTATGAAACATTACTGCCATTTCTAGATGGTTTAGGTCGTCTAGATGCTAACACGCTGTTGGTACATGTTGTAATTTTTAAGCGAGACCTTATTTGGTGTTATAGAGGTAGGGTTTTGGTTAACTTTCTATTCCTCAGTTTGGAAGACATTTAACACGCTGTAATGGAAAACCATATTTGTTTGTTTGTAGGAAAAAAGCCTGAGATATGACCACGTCAGTGTGGCGTGGCCCACATAGCAGCTAAGTTTAAATTAATAAAAAAACCATTATTATGAAAATGCCAAATATTCATGAAATGAAATCGTAATCTTTGTAGGCATAAGCAGCTTTTCATTTAACCCAAAATAGCTTCCTGATCCAATCTTATGAAAATACTTATGAATAACCTTTATTGATATGACACTTAATTGTGTCAGCTAAAGATAAAATGTTATTGAATTTTCTGAAAAGACTACGCTTCTTCCAAGTAATGTTATTTTTGAATAACTTCAGTAAATGAAGGCAGAAACTCATTAACTTTTCACTTTGATCATGTGTTTATTACTCGCAATCGTTATAATTCCAGAAAATTAAGGTAGTAAGTTAGATTGGGTAAAGGAAAGATAAAAGGTTTTCCAAATTACACATTTTTGGATTTTTTCATACACCACAGTTTTGTGAATATTGCAAATGTAAAGAGGCGCACACATCAACCTTTACAAAACCATTGCAAAATGGGTCTTACGCCAACAGCATTAGGCGCCACTATGTAAATGTTGATGTGAGCGCCTCTGTACACTCACACTAAGTGTGTGATGAACAACGGCTACTTCTAAATAAAACGTAAGGCGCTATAGCGAATTAGAGCAACTTGCATTTATTGAAGTGCCATTTACCTGCGTTACCGGTACAGTCAGCTGTTAAAATATTTTTAGGATTGTAATATACTTGGCCCATAACTCATAGTTAGAGAGCTTCGGGCGGGACCTTTGCCCAGCAGTGGGACACATCAAAAATAGATACTTCGGAACATCATCAATGTATGAAACAATCATTTCAGTTTATGGCTTTTTTTTCTCTCCTTGACCTACCGACATTGTTACAAAGGCAAAAGCTCCCTTTGTTCATTTTTCTATTGGGGTGTTATTTTAAGATTACGGCCTTAGTTTACAGCAAATCGTGGTTTAATATTTGGTATTTTACTTGCCCTTTTTGTATACTTTACGGAAATCGTGATCACAGGATGATACATAAACACCATCAGCGTAAGAGTAGACCTTTAGGTGACATTATGACTGATTTTAATCTGATACTCTTACTTCAACAGAACTAAACTTGGCAGAGGTGTTCAACAAAACAACTGACATCCTGAAGTGGCTTAACCGCGTGATAGAAGATACTGACCCCTTTATTAATAAAAAAGAACGCAAGGTTAAAGCATAGTTTAAGCAATTGAAGTGCTATGTTACTTACTCGCAAATGGCGGCAGCAACAAGAATGAAAGAGACAAAGCGATACAAAAGTTAACGTGTTGTTGAAGCGCTGTTTAAGTTTTTATGAATAGAGGGTTTTTTTTACCGACAAGAACCCGTCAAGAAACTCATTATTGAAAACTACAGTGACTGAACTCATTCAAACCCCTTCCCCTTTTGTTTACAAGCTGACAGATCAATTTCAGGCAGTGACTCATCTTAATCTCGATTCGCATTAAGTGCGAGCGAGACAACCGTACGTATCAAAATAGCTGTATCCCATAGCAAAAACGGTGTAACGGTGCGCAGGCGCATGCCGGCGACAGAGGTGGACGTTTTTGCTGACCGTTAGTGCTCTTTAAGTTATTCTATGTGCAGATCATAAAATTGAATGCGAAGATAAAAGTTTTTAGTGGGAAATGCCGGCGTCATTGTGGGAGGACACGTAATTAGGCGTTTTTAAATCGGGTGTTGGCGCCTCTTTGTTCAGGATACGGATACGTTTTTAAGTTTTTATTGATGAACTTAAAACAAACGTTTTTGATCACAATTGATCCTAGTCCTAGGCCTAGTCGTCAGTAGCGGATTTGATCCATACAAAAGTTTTTTTTTTTAGAAAAGTCAATGTGTTCTACATACTAGCTATTTGAAATTATACCAGTTTTCACGGTACAAGCTCTATTTGGTTTGGGGTCGATAGGCTATGAGTAAAAAACTCTTTTTTTTTCAGATCTGACGTTAATCTTTTCAATGCAAGTCTCTCACATTTTTTCTGGAATTATTGAACATCATTCAAAGTTAAATCTTCACAAGTATTTATGTTTTACTTTCTTTTCTTCAGACATGTTACAGAAAAGCATCTGATTCCAGGGTTCTGACTATGAACTATGTCAAAAAATTTGGTGATATAGTTTACACTGTTATATTTATGTGACTACACAACATTACAGGTAACAGTATTTAGAATCAGTTAACATTAGCATTGACAACAAATCAAAACGTCATAACCTACAAAGACCTCCCATTACGCCTTTATTGAATTGTTTAACGTCCAACAATTCTATAAAGTCAAAGCCTGTCCATAGATACGTAAAGACAGCTGACAGCGATCGCTATGGCGCCATAAGCTTGCCGCTCACGTACGCGCAACGGGTTTGGCGGGAGGCTAATAATTCAATTTAGTAGAACGATGGCTGTGGTGAGATACGCATGCACTGGTTGCATTATCATAAGAGAATGTATGTGTTACTGTTAGGTCTAAAATGGGCTTAAATTGGCAGGCTGATTTGTGTATCACTCGGAGGTACGATCAATCAGACCACAGGGTAAGTAACACACTTACGTCTTTCTTCGCGGGAAGACCATATCTTTCCACTTGCTGAGATCCTGACATACATCTTGAGCTACTTCAATTCTCATTATTGCTTTCCTAACACGTTCCCTTATTAGCTAAATTCAAAATGCTCTGGTTAGAATTTCAATCTCCCATGGTTTAAAAACAACACTGTATATATATTTGGCTTTGTTGTTACGAGTATAGCCACCCTGGATTCGCCTCCTCTAAGCACGTCCTTAGGTGATTCTACTTTGAACCACAACCTGGCAACTTTTACCAACTGTATTGCTTTAAAACACTAGCAAGTAAGTATATTTGTACCTTAGGCAAAAGAAAGCACTATCACAAATAATATTTATCAACATTTTCCCAGTTTCGCTCTCGACGGTACTCGCGTGTACTCTGTTATTTCCCAGTACGTGGCTAATTAGCTAAGTAAAGGTTTGCGCAACGCGGGTTCGATGCCCAGCTCACTTTCGATAGAATTCCTTGTAAGACAAATGTACATAAAATTGCCTTAAAGGTTGCGCATGCTCACGTTTTTACAACTTGCAGTTTCTGTATTTCAATTGTTTGCTATTGTGCTTCTGACAATGCTCGATTGAAGAAGTAATGGAGATGGAATTTAGATCAATGCGAACGATTTGTAAACTGTTTGTTTTTGCTAATTCATATGTTAGCTGTGTACGTAGCGACGCGCCGACTGAACGTAGTCTATTTTACAGGGTGAAACCGAAAACAATTGACAAACTTTTAGGGTTGGTTGTGTTAGTGTTACACATTCATTTTATGAGGTCAAATCAAAAATCTGACGCATTCGAGGGTGAGGATGAGACCTCTTTAGCGCGTTGCGTTGCGATGTCGCATGCAATGTTGACGAATCAGGGGACGCAAGTCAACTTTCTTTTAAGCATCAGCCCAACGGAGAGCTGTACTCTTAATGAGGTAAGGGAAGGGCATTACAAATAGAAGCTTTATGAACAGACAGTGTCATGTTAAATTCTATTACCAATAACACAACTACAACTAATAAAAATACAAAAGTGTGTCAACACGCAGTGTTCATTGGTAAAATTGATTGTCTCCATCTGGATCCTACTAGTACATATCTTTAGATGAATCTTAACATAACATCATAACATACCCTCACGACCATATCCAGGGTCAGTCAGAGGCACACTGATTGTTGCACTGGTGAACGGAACATTCAGAAGCCCACAATTCGGGAATTTGAACCCAACGTGGTAAGGGGCGAGCTTACCGCCGTTATGCGGGTTGCTTGGGTTTTACATCGGATAATTAGCCGCAAATTGTACAATGAACACAAAGTAGGTGTGTTTCGGCCAGATTTGATCTCGGGACCATCGGGTTCCGAGCCAAAGTGTTCAAGCACTGGGCCACGGCACTCTCTTAATGAATCTTAAGCACTGTCATAAATGTTATTTTTATTCATATTCTACAGTCGTTGTGCGTTAAATAATATTACAATTATGATAATTGCTACAAACTTACTCTACTATGTAAGTATAAGTCGTAAAATTCGTAATTTTGCGAGTTTTGTAAGAATACAATTTTACATTTACAAGTAGGTAAGTAGGTAATGGGAAGTTACACATTATAGTGGTTGTGACGTTTTTATATGTTTCATATTGTGCGAACCGAGATGTAATGAGGTTAGGTATTTAGTTCTTAATCATTGGCTTACAATTTTTAATTAATTGATTACAGATCAATTTTATTTAAGAGGTTCTTCATGGACCAGTAGCTTTCCCAAGGAATATCGATTTAGTGTTCGCTTTCCTTTTATTGTATAATTGGAGGAAACTACGTTTTGATAACTATTTTTGTCTTTTAGTAATTTGTGAGGCCGTTAGACAAATTGTGAATTATTGCCCATTTCTAACGACAGGTCTAGTAAAAATTAACATGACATTTCAAAAAGAAAGAAAAAGCTATCGAAAGCTGCCCTTGATTAATACGAATTCTTTGTTCTTAACTAATTTGAATACCAAATGACAAATTACGTGGGTTTATTTTGGTCCAAAATATGATTGGATGTAATGTGGGCGACTGGCTACTGTTACGTGTACCGTTTTACAACATTTTATCGGCATAATGAACTGTAATCTACATAATAAAGAATGGCCAGTTAAGGTCGTAGCTCACTAGGCAAGCTCGGCAACTGCTCGGCTCTGACCCAGCAATTATCGTGCCATTTAAATAGAACCCTAAGTTGTGAGTGGTATAATACAATTTTCAATAATAATATAAGAAAGCCAACGGCGAGCTGTCAGCGCGCTCGCCGCTACTATCAACTTGCAGCTCGCGTCAGTACAGCTTAAGGTTCGAATTTGAATGGCAAGATAATTTCTGGGTTGGAGCAGTGCAGATGCCGTGCTTGCAAAGTGTGCTACGAGCTTAAAACAAACAAGAGAACCTAAGGTCGTTTGCCGTTGGCTACGCTTCTACGCTTGTTATAGTTTTTGACTCTACATAAGGTAAAAGTAATCAAAACAGTTGTAACAACAGCAGTACAGTTTTTGAACGTGAATATTATGTATGTGGCCACACAAGAAATACCACGGGCCAGTACAAACGGGTCTCCCCAAATTAATCAATGAGTATTTTATACGGAAATTTTGAAATACAGCAGTTTTACTATCCTAGATCGGTAGAACTTCATGCTAAAACTTACACGTTAAGCTCAGGCTTTCCACTTAATGTGAATAAAAATCTGTATAACAAAAAGCACATAAACTTGAATGAAGAGTATCATTAGAAACTGATAACGCCTAAACGTCATCATTATGCCAGAAGCGTGCCTTTTCAGGCCATTTTCTAAGCACCCTTTATAAAAACTTGAAAAACATTTGCATAATTAAGTTTCAATAAACTTTACCAGCCTCAACAGTCTAATTTGAACCTAATAGCTTATACATTTAGATTGATAAGTGAATAATGAATGGCAGACTTGGTCAAGGAGTAAAAAAGTCTAGTAAGGCAACATGACTACAAGAAGTAGGGTTTAAAAGATGGCAACACTAGTGATGTACAAGACTCGAGGCGTCAAGCCCTATTTTTGAAGGCGGAATTGCAAGACTCAGTGAGCTCGGCAGGCGCGGACCCTTTTTTTTTTCTTTTAACCCTTGAGCCCTCCCTCTTTGAGGGAATGCTTTGCGCATACCCATCCACCGAGCCGCGAGCTCTCTGACCCATGGCTCAAGGCTTTGAAAGAGTACGAGCCTTCAGAAAAGCTCCAGCCATCAAAAGAGCTTGAGTCTTGCATTTAGCAAGCCTTCAATAAAAGATCAAGTTACTGACTTTAATATCTCCGCAACTTAGTAAAAAAATTATTACGTAGTTTTTGGTGTTTAAATCTCAATTTTACGCAAAAGAATAATGAACATCCATACACACATTCTTAAGAACTTTCGCGTTTTTATTATCAGGGTAGTAGAACTAATAATACTTGCAGTAAGTAATAAAAGACACACATCAAAAATCATATGAAGGGCTCTCAAGCTTTCAAAAATGTCCATGCTTTCAAAACGGCTCGAGCTTTCAAAAAGGCTCCAGCTCTTTCAAACAGGCTCGAGCACTGCAAAAGACTACCGAGTCGTCGAGCGCAATGCAAACGAGGCCCTGTAAACGACACCGACCTTCAGGCAATGGGACTCGGACGCCTCGAGCTTTGTACATCACTAGGCAACAGAAGTCTACATTCCAGAGGCGGTTTGTGAAGTTGTGAAACTTGGACAAGTATTCTGTTCCATAAATGTAGATGGCACATGTCCCTTAGCAGTTTAGGGTTGCTGACCAGAAGTGTGGAAGAGTGAAATATGGTTAAGGATGACTGAAGGGTTAGAATGGAAAATATTGGCTAAACTACACTTTACATATACCTAATGAATATATCGTTTGTAGGCTTATCTTTTTATTTATCCTCGTTCGCATCAGAGGTGAGTGAACCATGATTTCACCAAGTAAATGAAATAAAACATTGTTTATATACATTGGTGCACAAAATATTTGTTGATAAGACAACGGTAGTGAAACACATTATTTTTTTAATAGTAGATAGATCACAGCTTATTTTGCGGATTTAGATACAGACATTATATTTGTGTTGCTTGTGATACTCAATTATACGATATAACGTCATACTTTACGGAAGACGGATTTGGTGTAATGGTTGAGAAGTGGGTTCGATTCCCGCACAGTACAAACATTTGTGTGCATAAACATGTCTGTCTATACTGTTATGGTTGTTCCCTATGTAGATAAAGTACGTATTTACAAACAAAAAGTATCTGTAGGTATAAGTACGTAAAGATACTTTAAAAAAATAATATACTAGACAACAGGAGATAAACATAGGTTTCCTCCCACCCCATAGCAAATGCTTATAGTTGCTTAGATGGCGCTGTGTGGTGATATTTTTTATTATTTATTTACTTATTAGCACATAAAGAAATTGAAAGAGACTGCTATACTTTTATGGCAGCTAAAATTAAATATTTTTCTATATAATGAATTGCTTCTTTTACAAAAAACCGGCCAAGTGCGAGTCGGACTCGCGCACCGAGGGTTCCGTACCAACCTGCAAGGTTTACAAAGTTCGTTCATTACGACAATCGAGTCAAATGGGTAGTAAGTTTAAAATAATTAAAAAAATATACAGTGTGTTTGGGAACCGGTGTCCGACCCGTTAAGGTGAAGTAATATGATCTATTTTATGAATAAATCCACCATAATTAAGCACTTTGCCCCAGTTGTTTTAAAATGGCCGCCATTTTAATTTTTTTTTCTCGGGAGTACGGGTGGGTTATTTTAGTTTGCAATATCTGCCGATTTAGAGGTCTTACAGTCACAAAAGTGGTATTGTTGGATAGCTACAAAAGTAGGCAATAAGCTGACAAAAAAGCATTTTTTCATAACTCCCTTAAAATACCTCAAAAAAATGTTTGAACTTGAAAATTGTGATAGAATTTGTTAGTTTTTTTTACATTTTTTTTTTTTTCAGAAAAACTAAACTGTCAACATACATTTATTTTTAACTTTTTGGATACCCAAAGACATCACCTAAACACTGAAGCAAAAATCAAAGTTCCAAGTAAAATAGTTTAGAAGTTGTGACAAATTGAATATCACTCTGTCATCAGAGACCCTTTGAAACGCAGGTAAAATTTACCTGAAATAAATTAAAAAAAAAATTAAAAAAAATTAATTAAAAGTGCTTAATTATGGTGGATTTATTCATAAAATAGATCATATTACTTCACCTTAACGGGTCGGACACCGGTTCCCAAACACACTGTATATTATGTGATGCAACTAAAAATTTATGGTTTTCGTAATTTTTCCTTTATCTATGCTATAAGACGTTGCTTCGTACCAAATTTCAGGATTCTGAGTTCACGGGAAGCACCCTGTAGGTTTTGATTCCCTTGCAAGTGTCGAAAATTTGCGGCATAAACGGCTGTATCTTTTGATTGCGTTGGCTTAGAAGTTTGATTTTTTCACAGCTTCAAAGGACAGTAGACCTGAGTAATTGATATAAATTTCAGCTTCATACCTCCACGCGTTCCTGAGAAAAAGGGTCTTGACAGACGGACGGACGGACGGACAGACGGACAACAAAGTGATCCTATAAGGGTTCCGTTTTTTCCTTTTGAGGTACGGAACCCTAAAAATGATCATTTGAAAAGAGCGAAATGAAAAATAGGGTTGAATTTTTATGAATGCTAAATTTATCGAATAATGTAATATTTCCCCTTTATTTTAGCTATCAGAAAAATGTACGTAAGGCAACCCTGAGGTTCCACTGGCAGTACAGCATATGCGACGACGAAATTAGACCCCGCCAGATGGCAGCAGCCGAGATGCCGCTTAACAGGAAACAACGGGGTTTAAAGTTACAGGCCAATGTTGTCATTATAGAACCTGTATCAGATTTTTTGGAGTTCATCGATTAAGATGAAAAAGTTGGTTGTGAATGAGGTGCGGTTGATGATATTGAGGGAGTTAGAGAAAACGTTGATGTGGAAGCTAAAGAAGAAACTAATTGATATCATAATCAAGTATTGTTATGAGAATTTATCAAGCTCTAATTGATGCAAATTGGACGTTACTAGCCATTGCCAACTAAAAACGTCCTCTTCATGTGCGTTCATAAAGAGTTAGCCTTTTTTCCCATCCCCACTCGTCAAGTTGGTATTTCAAAAATCCTTATTTGAAGGAAAAGCTTTGGCTATACACACGAATCTATAAAGTGCGTAATGGCCGGCCACCGACAGCCTACAATAATAACATGTCCGTCGTACATCTTCATACTATCTCACATAATGATAGATTGATAGGGAATCCTTTTGACATTAATTCCGCCTTTTGAGCTTTTTTGTGCTACTGTACTTTATTTGCTCAGCTTTATGGTTGACTCGTAGATAATGGTATTTGCAGTCCGCCTATTGTACTATTCATAGTCGTGCCGTCAAGAATAAATAAATAAATAAGTATTGGATAAACAAATAAAATACTGTATTAAATAACGTTCGACATTATGAAGCGCTGATCAGTGATCATCACACTTAATATTAAATATTGACGTTTAACGCACAAGTTAAGTGAAATAATACGTACCTATGTGCCAGCGTCACAAACAAACTACGGTACCAAAAACAAATTCGCAAATGATAAATAAGTAGCACAAAATAATAAAACTGGTAATGCCAGTACAATACACACTTCGATGAAGTAAGAATGGTTACCGAACCTAAAAACTACAACACTTTATCTCATTTCCGTTGTTTCACACAGCAATCGAAAAATACAAGCACTTAGCAGTAAAACCAATTCTAAAACCTTTTTTATCGCCAATCTTCGAGATCGAATCAAACTCATATAAAGAACTGGAAGGAACAGATCGAATCGGGTACGTACCTTATCATTTGGCCAACCACAAAAAAGTTCGCAAAAAACCAGAACATATGACCTTTGAAATTCCTCAAACTAGGCGAAAGAATTTACAACTTCAAATGTTATGCTTAAAGTTGAGAATTGTGATGATACGGATGTGATTTGTTACGTTTCGGGTGTGTTTGGGTAGAAAGGTGGTGTAGAAAAAGAGAAGGATAAGTATTGTGAAGTGGTAGTGAAACGACCTTGGGTTTTAACTGTAGGCCACATGCCGGCTGTTGCTCCGGATGGAGCCGGTTCTGTTTTTGTGGTTCGGCTTGTTTTGATCGATGGCCTTTGGGGCCCTTGATTTGGAGTCCGACGCTTGATAACGTTAGGATTGTTGGAGTGATTTGGTAATGAAACTTTTGGAAAGGATTGTCCATGTTAGCCGAATATTGCGTATTGCCGTTCCAGTAGTTTTGAAGCGAAATTAGTAACCAAATAAGGTTTTGGTGGTTTTTAAACAGCAAACAGTCCATTATTTTGTAGCGAATTTAATTACCATCAAAAAGGTAAAGTGTTTTAACGTTGAAAAATAGACATTGTTCGAGATATCGTGGTTTTTTTCAGAAGTTTTAAAGGGACACCATTTTTTTATTCGTTTTCTTTTGCGAACTGTATTACACTACGTAAAAAAGGGACCAGTTGTTCCTGATAAGAACGTATTCAACCAAAAAAACAAACTAACTCCTCAACTAGATAATAAAATTTATCTACTATGACTTAATAAAAAACATTCCGCAACACCGCTGGGTCCTAATTGAATAATCAATCTAGTCAAGCATTATCACCAGTGAAATCTAGAACGTGGAATTACAAGCTAGTTCAATGCCCAGTTACTGTTTAGCTTTTGAACGCTTCAATATAGGTATTTCAGTTGTTTGTATTCCACTTTTATTTTCTCATTAATGGAATCCAGGTCTTTGCGTTCATATATTTAGTTGTATGTACCTTTGCTTTTATTTTCTCGTTTATGAAATCCAGGACCCGATTTCGAGCGGAGTGATCATATGAAAATTAGTTAGCTAAATTAGGCTATAGTTAATTTAATATACTATCACGTGTATCCAATAGCGGCATTTCTCAATCACAACATAACCATCTCGGTCGATCACACAAATCGCAGAACTTTATTTGAAAACTCAATCAAAGGGTAATCATTAATTTGAATACAATTCGTTGAAGTTAAACAGCTTTCCAAACGGATAACTTAATTATTTCAAAAGATTCATATGAAGAAGATATTAATGATACTGATGTTATTGCTTTGGATAATTTGATAATTGATGCCTATAAGAAAGATATTGGATCCGAAGTTGTGTTATGGACTTCCGCCAGTAGCAACTTTAATTCACTTCTTGTGACATTTGGCATACTTTTGAAGGTTTTAGGCGGCGACCACACCTCGGCGTTGGACGCATCTATGCAATTATTACTTTTACTTTTTGTGAATTTATTATAAACAGAAAGTTCCGGGAGCGTGCAGTGAAATTTTCGAGCATGCGATAAGAATCTCTTCTTAAGGTCGTAGCTCACTATAGTCCGTTCGCCATAAGAATGCAGTAATTTCATTCTTGTCCTTCGATCTAGCACGCCTCCTAACCAAACAAATCGTTCCTAATTAGAAAGAGAAGTTCACAGTGCCCAGTTGAACCCATTCTTTCAAACGCAACGGTTTTGTACCAGGGTTTTTATGTGTATAACGGAAAATAAATTTAAAAAATACTGCATTCCTAACGCGAACATACTATAGGCAAGCACGGCAACTGCACGGCTCCGATGCTGCAATTATCTTGCCGTTCAAATTTAAACCTTAAGTTGTGAGAGGTACAATATATATTGCAATAATAGTATCTGAACGCCAACGGCAAGCTGTCAGCGCGCTCGCTTCTACTATACAAATCAACTCGCAGTTCGCGTCTTTACATCTTAAGGTTGAAATTTGAATGGCAAGATAATTGCTGCATCGGTGCCGTGCAGTTGCCGTGCTTTAGTGTGCTACGAGCTTAATGCGTCGTGTAAGTCGCTATAACGCGTTTTATAATTTCCATTCAAGGCGCGATACCAGGAAAACGGCTCTCGGGAAAACTAAAGTTTTATATAGAAAATATGAAGTGTGAGGCACGAAAAAAATCGTCATAGTAGTCAAAGAGTTGCACAATCAGCTCAAACTTCCAGTATATGGATCAACTTACTAGATTAATGTGAAAAAAAATCAGAATATCGCTAAAAACGTGCAAAACGCACTCCCGTATTTCAAAAGTTTAGGCATCATATAAACTAACAACTTACGTGTTTTAAATAACGTGTAAAGATCAGATATCAAAGAAGCATTGCCAATCAGTTGTTTTTCATTGCTTTATTTCAGTTTTGTGCAAAAAATTCCCAAACATTCCGAATTTTTCGCTTGAAATCTCCATACAAATTACTATGGAGTGAGTGAAGTTTCTTTGATAGCTGTCCGCGCACCGTCGCAGCTCACTCCCCCCCATGTCCCCAAGGTGAACGCACGTCGCTTTTGACGAAAATGACATTTATAATTACGCGGATAATTTACACGAAATAGGCGCACATAGGGTCTTTTGTTGAAAATAGTACAACTTTGTTTTTTTTCCTCCGTACTGTTTGTTCATATGCATTATGCATAATTTATCAAACGTATGATTTTATCATGATTTACCATGAGAGTAATATGGCAGGTTTATATTTATAAGTACACTTGATTAAAAGCTCTCTTGGGTTTGACAATTTGGTACTAGTTGCCATTTCATTTTCCTATTTTTTCTTGTAAATTTTTACTGTTTGTAACTTATACTGAAAGTTTTTACCTATTGGTATTTGAAAAACAATCTATGTATTTACTTTTAGCATGGTGTCAATCTGCAGCATCATCGGTTAATGCCAATACAGGATCTGCCTAAAATATTCAAGCAAAACAAGGGAACGAAGTAAGAACGCAAATAGCTTTGATTGCTTTCAAATCGAATTGATTAAAACTATGTTATTTGTGTGGTCTAAGCTACTATGTTATCTAATCATGAAAGCTTGATTAAGGTGTCTGAATAGATTAAAGGTTCTTTTTTGAACAATACTTTTTACTAAATTAATTTTGGAGGCCTCTATCATAACTGAAATTGTTCGACAAAGAAATTTGACGAAACATAAAGATACAAAGTTATAGAGCAGAAATCAAAGTTAATACTTACATTAAGTTAAGTCTTTGAAAAAATGCGAACAGAAAACTATGCATCGAGTTCGTGTACTTACACACGCCGTATTTTTATGCTTGTTTGTATTCTTCACGCAGTGACGTGCACTCACCCGGCGTCATGTGGAAGACTGAGTTGCGGGACTGCGCAGACGGCTGTCAAAGAAACTTCACTCGTTCCATAGTAATTAGCATGGAGATCTCGAGCAAAGAAAAATGAAAGTTTGCGTTTGCTTATACGAAACAGAAATAGTTATTGCAATCAGCTGGATGCACTGGACTCAGTAGACCGAAGAGCCAGGAGACTGATAGGTGACGAGACGCTCGTTGGAACCAAACTCGAGTTTGGAGCATCGGCGTAGAGTTGCCTGTCTATCGGTTTTTCATAAGGTGTATTTCGGAGAGTGTGCGCAAGAACTTCATGACCTGATACCACCCTCTACTTTCTACTACCGGACCACAAGTCGCCGTGAGGGCTTTCACCTCCATGTGGTCGACTTTCCAGTTTCCACTAAGCGGTTTGGTGCTTCCTTTCTGGTCCGCACCGCTAAGGAGTGGAACGCCCTCCCTGCGTCTGTGTTTCCGGATACATACAACCTTGGTGTCTTCAAGGCAAGAGTGAATAAGCATTTTTAGGGTAAGCGTGGCTGGCGAGACTGAGGTCAAACGCAAACCCATTTTAAATTAAAAAAAATGGATCAGATAGAACTTTGATATAAATATGAATTATCATATTTACGTCAGCCATGGAAAAATGGCAGTGCAAGCATTTTCATCTCTAACTGGCTATTTGCACACAGCTTTTCCCTGTAGTAATTTGAATGAACTATACAGACAAACGTTCTAGAAAATATAATTAGCATCAACTATCATTTAGATAGTGAAAGCTTATGTAAAAACAGACAGAAAAAAGCGGAGGGTGACTTCCTTCCATACTATGCTCTACTCGTAGATCAATTCCACTAAGATGAAGATCACGGTGTATTCTGTATTAAATTCAGCGTAAAAAGCCTGAAATACGATGGCCTCTACAGGAGACTAAAGGTATTATACTCAAGTGTTATTATCTAAAATAAATTATCCACTAAAAGTGTCTCAACTGTTGACAACTGTTAAATTCCTCGTTTTAGTTAGTAACAAGACAGCTCCCTTTAATGCTTCTTGCAGCTTTTCATTACAAGTAAGACCAATTTAATAGTGGGTTCTTCTGCATGTTACTAGAAATGGCTCCGTGTATTGCTATATCATATGCATTGGATGTAAGACATATTTTGTGTTGATGATGATCGAACGGATAAACCAAGTTACAACTAAGTCACGATGGAATCGTCAAGTACCAGATATAACATTGTGCAAATAACGTGGTCACGAGAATAGATTGCAAATAATAGTGTGAAAAAATAATTGGCAAAACCGCTTGTTAGTATGTTTAACAAAATAAAATTTTTGGTTAGTTTCTTTTGTTTGCCCTCTATCCTGAAATATTTTGGGTGGCGAAATAAAAATATCTTTGGTGAACGCATCAACTGATAATCATGCCTCGATTTATAATAATAATAAATAAATAAATATCCCGTGACATTATTCCACACAGCGCCATCTAGCCCCAAGTGAGCTAATTATACTCCGTTTTTATGGGATACTAGACAACGGATAAACATACTTAAATACTTTTTCTTTTATAAATACATACTTATTATACATAGGAATCACCCAGACCAATACAAACAGACATGTTCATGCACACAAATGTTTGTACTGTGCGGGGATCGAACCCGCGACCTTTGGTGTAGTAGCCGACTTCTAAACAATTACACCAAGACGGTCGTCCGGATTTATGCATTGCATTTATGCACGGATTGCACGGCCCAACCACTGTGTGACCATAGCTGTCACGATCGCTTTCAAATTTGACAGATTTTCTCTCCGGCCGACCTTAGTATAGACCCTTAAAGCATAGCACGTTTTCATGTTTTATTGTAATAACTATTGCGTGCTTGGTGAAATCCTTGTTGAAATTATACAAAATATGGAAAGTTTTTTTTATTTTGGAAGAAAAGACTATCTTCACTCCAGAAAGATTTATTATTCTGAAGTGAGTTAAGTAACATGAATATTCTTATAACTCGTTATAATGCGCAGTACTTAGTGGGGAACAATGCCCAGACATACTAGACATTTTTTCTGTCTTTTGGCTAGACAAGATACTACAGTTTAGTTTACAGCAAGAAACATATAGATCTGTCCTAACCAAAGGTTGACTTGGTAGCTGTTGCTTTTAGTACCTATTGAGTCCTCCCTCTTCCCTGTGTATCATTTTTGTGCATTAAAGACTATAAAAGATACGCTGACGACTTTATCCCAATCGGGCTATTCACAGGGACACTCATTATTCCTGTCAAGGTGAACGGAACATTTAGAAGCCCACACCTAACCAAGCTTGACTAATATTATAATTAAAGACTAATAAATAAATAATGAATGATTTCCATGCCAGAAACTTTCAGCACAGTTTTTTTAACTGCGTGTCCAAGCTTAAAATAACAAACATTTCTTTCTTAACCCAGCCCAGTCATTGCCTCACATAAGTCATAGCAAAACCAACACCGTCAGCAGCTTATCTCCGATCGAAATTATAAATCTGGTCCATGCAAGTATCAATTATGAATTCATGCTCTAATTGTTTTAATTGCAATCATTTCGGCCTATAATCTTGTACGGTAGCATGTGGTTAGTTGAACTTCAGGATTATAGACGTGTTATTATTCGTTTGGCCATAGCTAATGGCTATGGCAAGGCTAAAGATGTATGTTTTTAGGAAGCACAAAAAACTGTGCCACATATCCTCACGACCATATCCCTAATGGGTTAGTCAGAGGCACACTGATTGTTGCCATCACGGAACGGAACATTCAGAAGCCCACATTTCACCGAGGGAATTTGAACCCAATGTGGTAAGGGGCGAGCCTACCGCCGTTATCCGGGTTGCTTCGGTTTTATATCGGTGTTTTCCATCACCGGAGAGTTAGCCGCAAATTTTACAATGAACACAAAGTAGGTGTGTTCCGGCCGGATTTGATCTCGGGACCATCGGGTTCCGAGCCAGAGTGTTTAACCACTGGGCCACGACGCTCTCTGAACTAAAACTGTGCCAGTTTCTGAAATAAGCTGACGAACAAGATTCGTACATGTATATGTGCACGGCTACTCGTATATCCCATACGGGAATGACAAAGGGTAAGCCGCAAGTTGTAGGTATGATGAACATAAAGTAGGTGTTCTGATAAGATTTGAACTTACGACCTCCCCGCTCTGAGCCAGAGTAATTTACCACTGGGCCATGACACTCTCCTTTACGCGTATGGCCCCAAGTCCAAGACCGTAATACCTATTTTGTGTTGATGGTACAATTAGTGGCTAACTCACCGTTGAAGAAAAACATCTTAAAGTGAGCTCCGGTCCTTATAAGGGTCCCCAGGTTTAGGTTTCACCCAGAACAGAACTACAAGTGTCTCTATCTTATGCATGACAGCATGAAAATTTGATATAAAGCAGAATCATAACATAACATAAACGGCCTATATACGTCCCACTGCTGGGCACAGGCCTCACGTCAATTACTCTGAGCTGGAACGAGCCATACTCTAACACGCGGGCTCAGTGTTATCAAGCCGCACTAAAGCCTCTGACTAGGCTTAACGATTGACATCTAGCAACATCTACCGGGACCAACTGCTTGATGTGCCTTCCGAAGCACGGAGATACCCGAAATACACATCACTAAATATCGGTCGGGGTGGGCACCCATCCCATTTCCAACCCGGCCTGTGTTGCTTTACAACAGCGATCGTCGCCGATCACTGTCATAACTGCGCCATGGGCACCTCTACAGCAGAATCATACTTAAATAATGTTACTTGCTAGTCTTCAGGCACAATTTTACTCGAACATACCTGGAACAAACAAACAATATTCATTACAACCTCATTATGAACTGGAATTCCACATATGTTCGTTTCATGTTGTTTACGTAGAAACGCTTGTGTCGAATTACGTTCGGAATGCGTAGTCCAATCAGCGACCGTGAATTATCCTCAATGGTTTGGAAACAAGTGCATGGAAATTTCTTTGCGATAACTGCGCATTTGAAATGAATACTGTCATAGCAACGCAAAATATGCGCTGACATTTCAGAAGGTTTTCTACAAGTTCATTTATACAGCGAGCCTATTTATTCATTTATTTATTCTTTATTGCACAAATTTACAACAAAAAAAGTACAAATGGCGGACTTAATGCCAAGAGGCATTCTCTACCAGTCAACCGCAAGGCTTAACAGAGAGTTTAGGGAGTTTATGTCAATTTATCATTCTTTTTTTTCTCGTGTCTAACTAAACCATACAAATTGCATGACGAGAAAACTCGTGACAAATTTTTGTCGTGGTGCAGATCTTAGACCGGCTGATGATCTTTGCCGACCGCTTTTGCCACAAAGACACAGTCCTCAGTGGTTAAACGACAGCATTAAATTAGTTTCCTTCCATAAAACCGCCATTATATAATTACAGTACCGTAAAGTTGAACCATGTACCGCCAACCTACCAAACGGTTTGACCAAACCACTGGGCCATACTGTAAAACCCACTGTTCACTATAAAGCAACTTTAATGTAATTCCCACAATGTAATAGAAAATCCCACGTTAACTTAAGAGACTGGGAGTTTGTGACAGACCTTAATTACTTGTTGGTGGTAGCAATTCTGTTGTAGTACGTGTTTTTCAACCTTGATATAAACAACTTTACGGATTCTACTAGCGATTTTGAAGTTTTATTTCAATTTGTTGCGAGTGTTATAAAACAATCTGTCTTGCTCAACTCAGGTCTTTGGAAGAAGGTTGAGTCTTTATTGCACAGATTGGATGGACAAGGGAGGAACAGATTGCCGATCTCTTTGACCAGTCATCATCATCATATCAGCAGAACGACGCCCACAACTGGGCATAGGCCTTCCCCTAAGGATCTCCACAACGATCGGTCCTGCGCTGTCCGCGTCTAGCGGCTTCCCGCGACCCTGACAAGATCGTCGGTCCACCTTGTGGAGGGCCTACCCACGGAACGTCGTCCGGTACGCGGTCCCTATTCCAGAACCTTTCCGCCCCAACGGCCATCGGTCAACCAGTCAATGATAGGCGAAATAAAATTAATTTACTGAACACGTAGTTGGCGAAGTTAAGCATTAGGCTCCAGCAGACAAGATATTTTTTATCGCAACGATAATAATATTATCTTAGTACTAGTTAAGCAATAAAATAAGCGAATTCCATCGCTATCTTGTTACTAAGAGGAGAATCTTGTAGTTTCTCTTGATCTTGTTGTAGACTTTTAAGAAAAACTTTAAGCATAATGTTGCCTTTTATCCCCACTTCTACCTCCTTTTGTTGAAAACGAAGAGAAAAAAGAAAAAATCAAGTGGATTATTTTCTGGTTAGCTGTTTATACGCAAACTTTCTTCCCATTTTCTGAAAAAAAAGAATATTAATAGAGTTATTACAACTTTATATACTTTCACGGCGATTGACAGCGAAGACGACAAACGAAACAAAATTTGCCGAGAAACAGTAATAAAAAAGAAGCACAGTATGCGTGCAAAAATCAATATCAATACGCCTACTTCATAATTTTCTAACTATAAAAGTCAGATCAGAACCTGATAGTGAACCCGACTGTATAGATTACATTGCTTAGAATACAGGACAAAAAGTTCATAGAAGCAGTTTTTGTAAACCACGGAACTTTTAATTAAAAATGTACCACTGGAATAAAACACGTTTAAATTAAATATAATGTATACAAAACAATGCAATGTTTAACTTTTTACTATTCAAGTCGGAAAAACAAGCAGAAGATCGGTGGCTTGAAGTTTCTGCAAAGACCAGTTGTCATTTGTAAAGTGGCAGAAAGAAGGCAAGAGGATTATGTGAATGGTTAGGGTGCAGTGATGTAACGGTAGACCATAGTGGACCAACAGACATTTGAGCGTAAGGGTTATGCTTCTAGTATTTTATGGTTCCTAGCACAAATATTATTTATCGATCAACTAGATGAGGCCTTAACACTTGAAATGGGAACATGAAAAGGGCGTTGAAAGGATGACATGTATGTAGTGGAGGAAAAAATATGGAACAAGCTACCACAAGTCGCGAGAGATGGATGAATTTACAAGGGCTATTATTTTAGAGACTGTTGTGAAGTAGTAGCAGTTGTAAGCACTTATACTGTTTAATAGGTACATGACATTTTTTATGCTTATAAAATGTTTATGCAAGAAGCGTGAACATTTCACTTTCAGTTTGAAAACAATCTTAGCATCTAAATATTTTCTTCGTTGTCCATAATTAGAAACAGATGGAGTGGCTTCTTAAACTAAGATTATATTTTTTCCAGAAGCTCTACCATGATTGGGCATCGTCCTTTAAAATTGTTGTTAGTGTAAAAGTTATCTTTTTTTTTTTTTTTTTTTAACCCGGTGAAATGCCTTTACGCACTTCCCGCTGCTTGGGGGGCAGCGGGGGGGTGTGGGACTCGCCCAGCCCTGCAAGGGGTGAGAATACCCACTAAAACACCGGGGCGGCCTTCTTCTGCGCGTGACCAGGGTTTACCGAGGACGCTCCCAGGGAGGCACTCTACCGGTAAAACCCTGGCGCGCTGTGCCGGTTCCGGCTCACCTCGAGGGGAGTAGTACCTCCCCTCTTACACACCCGCCGGTGTTCGACAGTGCGAGGCCACCCCACACTGCCGTCCTCCTCGGGGTCGCTTGTGCAATGAAGGCACACAGCCCCCGCCGTGTACACTCCTAGCGACCCCGGGGCCCCCCTTTAGTCGCCTCTTACGACAGGCGGGGGTGACCTTGGCTGTATTCTTACGCCCCAGACCACAGGGCGAAGTGTAAAAGTTATCTAAGTTAAGATAGTGCAACTCACGCTTAAGTTACACTTTCACTGTACCGATCAACATCTACTATCAGTTTCCATGCCCCTTACTTTAAAAGTAACCTTTGAAGCTCTTACGTTAACCAGAGACAAGACTCAGTCACAGTATAAACCATACAGTAGAACATCTACATACAAACGTGCCACTCTAGGTTTGAAAGTGTGCGTGCGTGCGCGTCGTGTCGCGATATCACGCACACGCTAGCATAAAATAGGGAGGCATAGGGAGGCGGCAGTACGGCCGGCTGTGCCGCGTGTCTGTGTGCACGCTAGGCTAATAACTCGGCGGGCGGCCTTAGATAGCCTACTGTATGGTTTATACTGTGAATCAGTTACTGTATATCCATTATCTAACCAAGCCCAACGTTATGGTGTTGACGATCCCATAAACAACGAAACAATACGGTTTAATGAAGCGAAACTGTGTCCAGATAATGTCTTAAACATGTCACATTAGGCCCCTTTACAGTTCTGTTGAAATTTACACAATGCAAGTGAATTAAAGGATATCAAATATACATTACAGTCGACCATTGCCGCAATATATCTAAGTTTGTTAGATATGGTAATAAGGACACTGAATTGAATCGACAAGCCGCTGCAATCAAAGTGACCGTATAGTTTGTATAACATACGCCAGCGGCTCAGTTCAAGTCGCAGTAAGTAAGGCAGATAGTGCAAGGAACTTTGTTGGGGATAAAAACTCTTGGAAAAACGATTTGATACCAAAACTGATTTAGGAACTTGGCCTCAAAGAAGACTAACTGCATCGTTGCAATGGTGTGATGAATGCAGACTGCCTACAACCCTTGAAACTGTTAACATTATCTTGATCTTTTGTCTAAATCCGAGTATTTTTTATGTTACCACTACCTCGGTTTACTGTAATGTGCAAACTTATACTGAAATAAATTATTTTCATAATTAAAAAAGAAACAAGCTTTAGGCACGAATGTTCAACAGAGTTATCTTTGATAATTAAGATAAGAAAAGGAATGAATAGTTAAAATACAATAATTGCCGAAAAAAGCATGGCCTACAAGATGTCGTAAAATCAAAAAAAATGCTATGCTTCTTCGCAGAAAGTATGATATGATAAATAAATCTTAATTTTGACGCTTCTCTTTCTAATGCAACAGAGAACTTCCAACTTCCGAAAACATTTATGTTTTTCCAATGTTGTAATAAATACTACAGCGACTGCTGGCAAAAAGTAAAATGACAAAATATTTCATAACAACTTCCGTGTTTAGGAAAAAAACATCTATCATCAAGAAACACAGAGTTCATGACTTAGATATCATCTGAAGGGTTTGTCTGTGAGACAATTCCGTCAGCTCCGGGCATTTTGCCATTTGAGAACAATTGCGTCATTCTTGGTGTGATACACAAACGTAACCTGAATACTAATAGCTGCTTAAAAAACCACCAACTTCTCCTTTGTTGAATATTTCATGGTGAGTTTCGTAAGGAACGTGATAAATCGCGAAATGTTGCACAACGTATTGTCCGTGAAGAGAAATTAATTGGAGCTAAATCAATATTCACGAGCATAACACATGTATAAGACCCAGGAAACATGTGCCTTGAACACTCGGGTAAAATAAATATTTTATGTTACCACAAAATCGGATAGCGTCAGCGCGGTAAAAGCATAGGTCCTGTGAAGATGGCGGGATGAGCTCGGCTACCACATGAGTGTTTGAAGTGGAGTGGGATGGGAAGCTTTTGCCCAGTCAGAACAGGCTGAGAATAATAATGGCCACAAAAACGCAACACTTATGACAAGAGACAGTGGCGACAGTTTTTTTGTGCATTTGTCTTCCAACTACTCACATGTGGACTTCACATCATCCACCGTAGATGATTCGGGTAATCTGAATTTGTAAGTCAGTTAGTGTGCTCATCAGAAACTGACACTTCCGGGACTCTTGTCTCGCGATTACCAAGTATCACTTAAAGCTAAGCACACAAGTACCAGTGTCTTTCGGTCTTAAACCGTATCAGATCAAGCGCATCTTGACAGTTTGTTTATATAAAGTTTATATAGCGGACCGTCAAGAAGAAAAGCGGTTTTAAGACGCCGCTTACCAGCCAAATATGTAAGGATAATCTCACCACTGAGTCACAGGATATTTTACATTGACACTTCTAATTCATTTCACTGTAAGGTGAGTAAGATAAGAAGTTCTTAAAAAGCCCAGACACACTTAGCATCGAGTCTTCTAAATAGCTTCATTCCACATAAACATAAGAAACACTTTTAACAAGAAGTGAACTGAGTACAAGTGAAATAAAGCCCATATTACTTTTAATTGCATTCGTGAAACGATCAATCACTACATTCCGAATGTTGGTCAAGTCAGAGAACAACTTCGGCTATTCCAGATTACGGTCCGAAATCATAGCTTCGCTTTAATCGATTTAAGAATCCGCTATTTCCAATTGAATATGAAAGAACGAAAGTGCCTTGACGAAAGGTTTTAAACAAAATAATTCAATCTAACCTGGCACAGTGAAGAATAGCGTGTTAAAGTCACTCAGCATGATATCACTATCCGTGGGAAATCTTTTAGTACCAAAATCTTGATTCGTGTTGATGATACTATGATGTCAACAACAACTGCTATCGTTTCCGTTTTGTGGGTTTATCATTACCGCTGTGCAAGATAAATCTTGTTTGGTAATGGCGGCATTTTTTTTGAACCAGTCTCGAAGATCCTGGAAAGGAAGGCCCAAAACAAGATGGGAGAATGTTTTGCTGAAGCACATGAGGAACTGTGCGGTCTCCGAACACGATATAACACATAGCGAACTAGAATCAAAACAAGGAAAGCTGGCCACACCACCATGTGGGATACATAGCAAGGCAGAGAGAGAGAGAGAGAGAGAGAGAGAGAGAGAGCTATCACTAAAGCTGAAGCTCGAAGATCTGGTGTGTGCACCTAAAGTGATGGAAGAGGCAGGGGGCTTAGCCATGAACAACACGCCACCCGGTGACATGCAGAAAGCGCCAAAAAGCGGTAACTAGTTTGTAAGTTTGTTTTGTTGTTGTTTCATAGTACTGAATAAACGATCTTAACTTAACTATAGTAATATTTTTCATCATCATTATCACCATTAGCATGTCACAGTCTACTGGTGGTCATAGGCCTTTCCCAAGGTTCCACACCTCCCGATTCTAAGCATTCCGCATCCAGTCATCGATTCATCAGGCTGGAGGGCGTCCTACATCCTACACTGCGTTTGGCGATTCGCAGTCTTCAAGGACTCATCTGCTCCAGCGGCCATATACTCCGACCGCCAACTTTACTGGTTTAAAAATATTATTCTTTAGTAAGCTAGTTGCAAAGGAACGAAATAAGAAATCCGCTGTAAAGGTAGGTGTAGACATTTTAACTTACGTCATGTTTGTATATAAGAACGAAATTGAAAATCATTCCATTTGAAAATGATTTCGGTTTTAATCAGCGGTTATTTAAGTAGGATGAGATCATTACTGCAGCTACTATAATGTATAATGCAAGCTCGAATATCATAGTTTCACCTAATAACTATGGGATTAACTGTAAGTGGCACGAGTATATTATTGTTGCCTCTGTCATTCATTACTGGCCTGCTTTGTAAGTTACTGTAATTTTTTGTGAGATTAAAATTGTACAAGTAACCTTACGCACAAAGAATGGTAGCTGTCAGGCGAAGTAAATTAAACCAAATATCGACTCATGCGCAAGTCTCAGTGCATTTTCAACCTTAATTCTTGAAAAATATGACGTCTATTTCGTCTTCGCTTTTTTAATAATTTTAAAGTGTGATAAAAAGGTTTAACAATAAAACGAAGCCTTTGTATCAGATATGGCAGATTTTAGTAATTGCTATTGCGCTACTGAATGGCTCAACAGGGCTTTTAGTTGGCTAATAACGGATTGAACAAAAACGATTGTGTGTATGTAGTAAAATAAAAAATCTATCCATCAATTGACGAATTGAGAAACAATTTTGTAATGCCTCTAGAGTTAATAAGTATTTGAAAATCAAATTATCTATGAGCTTTGTTGCAAATCTAATATAGGTATATGCGACCCTTTTTGTCCGACAATGACTATGCTTGAAGAAATTATGATGATGAGCTTTTGTAGGCGTTGTAATCATAGTTAGTAGATTGTAAATTTTGCTTATTATTTTATGTTGAAATAGCGCAAATATGTAAGTGAAGCCATATTCACTTACTTAACACCCACAAAACAATATATCCTTTGTCGTTCGCTCCATCTGTCTGTGGAATTCTTTACCTTTATCCATCCGTCAATCTCAATCCGTACATGTTTTCAAGTCCCGAGTAAAACTGCACTTCCTTTCCCTCTGACTCTTTCTCCTATCCTAGCTTCTGACTGAATACTGGAAAATCCATTCAAGTTTTAAGTATGTATTATGTTTTATTGTTTATGTATGTTTATTTATGTATATTTATTTGTGTAATTTTATTTTCATTTATATCGCCTATATGAGTAGTTAGTTACATATTAGTAATTATTTATATTATTTGCTTATTATTATGCTCTTTAGCTCATCTTTTTTTTTTTTTTTTGCACAGCCCAACTCTCTGGTTCCTGCAAAAATCCTCCACCGAAGGTTGTCTGGAAGAGATCGCTTTGTAGCGATAAGACCGCCTGAATTGTACAAATCACGTTCTTTTTACCGAAATCCTGTAAAATGTATTTTTGTGCAATAAAGATTATTTATCTTATCTTAATATACTAGCGCCGAGTATAACTTCAGTAACTGTCTTTCAAATGTTAGCAGAAGCAAAGGGCAATGTTAGATTTTTTACCGCTACTGCTGATTGTATGGCCACTTTCAAAATTATTTTTACAGGTATTTTTTTACATCAGAAAACATTTAGCCACGTTTACAGTTTGATTTCAAGTGGTCTCTTGGTATCCAAAATATCCCAGCTTATAGTTTACCCAAAAATATTCAAGTGTTCAAAGAACTTAAGTCCTTGTTAATTTTAATTCAAATCCAGTTCCGAAACTTCGGACAAACTGTTACAGAGTAGGTCTAAGTTCTGGGGTGACATTCCGGCGGACATCACTTCACATCTCGGTGATTCACGCTTACTTCAATCATCAATACGCTACACTCTCTGAATTAGCGTTTTCTCTTATTTTGTATGTGAATAATTAATATATGTGGCTTAGTTAATTTATCTCAAACGACCACAGTCGCAAAGGAATTGACACCTCTAATATTTAAAAAAAATATTAATTTTTTCATGAAAATCACCGAATCGTACGATAACTTTGTTCTGAATCGCCCTCCTGATTTCAATTGATTTCTCAGTATCCTAAACATCCCAGCTAAAAGTTAACAAAAAATTTTTTAAGTGCTCAAAGAACCTAAGTCCTTGTTAATTTTAATTCAAATTCAGTTCCGAAACTTCGGACAAACTGTTACAGAGTACGCCTAAGTTCTGATCCGTTAGCGAATGAACGAATGGTCAGATCCAATCTTTAACGTTAATTACGCTAGGTCGGCCAGAGAGAACGTTAATTTTTGTTGCGAACGGGCAGAGTTCGTTGCCTCCATGTTGACCATAGACTATAGTATTGACGTTAACAGAGCGTGACCATAAAGTACAAAAGGTGGGTATTTGATGTCGTTCCGGCGGTGACGCATCACTTGTTTTAGTTCTGTTTGTTCGTATGATTTATAAGTTTGGTTAGATATTTATTGTATTAACCTATGGCAGTATTCTCAAATGAATGCTTGATCGGGAATTGTGGCTTCCGTACCGTCGAAAATTCCCATTACAAAAACTCTGATAGCATGCATGATACAATTATGGCCTGTAGTTTTCCAAGAGGCCTACCCCCTTACTTATAAAAACGAACGCAACGCTGAAGCATAGTTTAAGCAGTTGACGTGTTATGTCACTTACTCCCAAATGGCGGCAGCAACAAGGATGAAGTGACAAGGCACACAAAAGTTAACATGTTGTTGAAGAGCCGTTTAAGTTTTTTATGAATAAGGGGGGTCTTTGAAAAGGTTCTTTCAGGGTCGACAATAAGGCTGCAGTAACCGCTAACTATTAAGCGGTCCGCATCAATTTTTTTCATTGCTTTGAGTCACAATCAGCGCTTATCGTGTCATAATTTACATTTAAATCTTTTCAAATAACTAACATTATTTTAACAATTTTATCTATTCGATTTCACAACGTCCATTGATCGTCGTTAAAATTGATTTTAATATCAATTGGCAAGGTGATCTCATGGGATCTTGACATTTCACCCCAGATAATGCTGGCGCGTGATAATGTCAAAGCCATTTCTCGTGAACCAATGCAGGTTGATAAGCCTGCGCAAGAGCATACAGTTGACCTTGTTTTAGTACTGTGGGCTTTGTTAGAAAGCAGTTATATTAGTGAGTTGCATACGTAATGGTATCATTCAATTTTAACCCTTTAGTGGCCGGTCATGTAATACGTCATTCTTGTAAGGAATAATACTAAATATTGTTTGAATCGCTTTCTTTACTTTTGTGTTGCACAGTGACGTGGACACTTCTCCTGTACTGACAATTTTTTAGTGAGCAATACTTTTTTCAACTATTATAACATAACAAAGGCAATTTATTCGAATTAAATAATAATTTACGATGTTTTACTGTCATTTGATGATAACTACAGGCAGCTTTTAACCTGTCTATGATGGAACATTGATTCTCACCATGTAGATTATTCGAGTGTTAACTTAAAATACACTTCTTAATTTCAGCGATCTTCAGTTAGGGTCTTGGTAGCCCAATGGAGGAGGCGTGGTCCGGATTGCGAAAAATTGCGAATTCGAGTCCCAAGTGATCAGCCTGAAGTCCACTTTTTTAGTTCTCGTATTTGTAGACTTCAAGTTTTCTTACCAACCGCAAAATGCCCACGTCGCTAGGTCTAAATCGAACTAAACAGTTGGAGATGTGTGGGTGAAATTTATTTGCTTATCTGTTATTTGTGTCTTCGAAGATGAACGAACACCCACCATATACGCTGATGAAATACGGCCCTGGTCCTCTATTAGCTCGCAGTTGGCACGCTGATTGGCGAGCGAATGTTTCAGTAGGGTTGCTACAACTTCACCCTTAGCCACTTCTCTAGGGGAATTCAAGAGAAAGGGATTTGAGACTTAGGCCCAGACTCCACCAGAGCTGAGCGGAGATGTGCGGCGTCGAGCTGTGTTTTCAACAACCAATAGAATTACATCTCCACATCTCCATGTGTGAATAACGCAGATTGGCGCAGAAACTAGTTTACACTTTGTGTGGGAGCTCTTGGTGACTTTTTTTTTTTTTTAAGTAGGGGAAATGCCTTACGCCTACCCGTCCACCGGGGGACGGACGGGTTATGTCGGACTCACCACTGGACAGATGGTATACCAGTGGCCCTACCGACTAAAACCCCTACTACTCCCTCTAATCGTCCGTTAGTGGGGGAACACGGTGAATAGCGCCTGCCTGTTACGCGTTCCCCCGGACGGAGCCCGCCTGCACGGCGGGCCGGAAGCGACCCCCCCCCGCGTGAGGGGAGGCCAGAAGGGACAGCCGAGGATGTCAAGCCGTCCCTACCAGGCAGCGGTGAAACCCGTGCAATGCTGGCGGCGGCACCCCCGTACCACGCGCCAGCTGGCCACCGTACGCAGACCCTACTGGGCCCGCAACCACGAGCCACCCAAAGGGCGGCTCCGCTGCCGTAACCTTCGGTACGGCCCCGCCGGGCCGCGACGCACAGGGGGGATCAGACTCGGATCACTGGCCCCCACCAACCGGTTGTGCGGCGCGGCCCCAACCACGCGCCTCAAGGCGCCTGCAGGCCCCACTGGCCCCGCAGCCCCACATCGCCCTTACGGGCCGCAGCGACCCTACTGGGCCCGCAACCACGAGCCACCCAGAGGACGGCTCCGCTGCCGTAACCGGCGGTACGGCCTCGCCGGGCCGCGACGCACAGGGGGGATCAGCCTCGGATCACTGGCCCCCACCAACCGGTTGTGCGTCACGGCCCCAACCACGCGCCTGCAGGCCCCACTGGCCCCGCAGCCCCACGTCGCCCTTGCGGGCCGCAGCAGGTGGGTGTCCAGTCCACCACGCTGCTACGCCTGGGTTCTCTTCGCTTCCCGGTGGTGCCCCCTACCACCGGTACTAGGCCCCCTCACCACGCCGAGGCGAGAACCCGTGAGGGGGAGGCTCTTAGTGACTTAGCCAACCCGGATAACTTTGTCAAGTAAGGTGTTAGGCTCAACGTAGTTTACCCTTCGTGTAGGGGAGGCTCTTAGTTACTTAGCCAACCTGGATAACTTTGCCAAGTCAGGTGTTAGGCTCGCCCCTTAATACGTTTTTGGTCGCTCGGTTAAGTGTAGGATTAGAAATGTTTCGTTCTCCATGAAGCTCGAGAACAACAGTTAGTATGCCTCTGACTGCCCCGTATTAGTATAAGCGTGAGCGTATGTTATACTTTATTTGTTTTAGATTTTAGTGACTTTTCAGAGGACATACGACTTTGTCATTGTAATTCTACAATTGCTTTTGACAAACCGTCAGTACTCCTTTGACAACTGTTAGCATACTTTGATACTGTCTGTACCCAGAAGTAAGACTTTAGAGACTGTCTGTTGTTTGTTAAGTAACCATTCAAAAACGTTTTCACTCTTGTTTTTAAAACTGCCAGCCCTAGTTATGGGGGGATAAATCTGATTGGTAAATAATAGGCTTTTAGAGTACGATAGAGTGAGTACATCTATCGACATTTTAGGTGTTACGGACGCCGAAGAAAGTGTGCATTAAATAGCACATTGCACAATACTAGGAATTCATTTACATGAGGAATTATTTATTTCACGCACAGTTGAAAATGCAAGTATTATTTTTCATTTATTCTTCATTGCACAGTAAAACACATGCAACTAATGCCAAAGGCATTATTTTTGTCAGTCGAAAAGTTTTAATACAATTTAGGAAATTAAGGCTGCATGAAGAAAAATATCAATTTATTAAGGGGCGGGATTTCAAAGTTTTACAAGAAATATTTGACAAAATTAAAATTAAAATAAAGTACTTACAAACGAATCTGTAGCGTCAAATGGGTTTCCGAATGTTCCGATCATTATGAAGATTCATAAGCCCTTTTAATTGTGTTCAATAAATAAATAAATATAAATTAAAGATTCCGATAAACTGAAGTTTAAGGTAATTTTCAGTGAAATAAGTTTGATAGTGTGGTTTTAAATGGAGTTTGGAATTCGAGTGAGATACTGACAAACATACTTACTAAGAGAATTTGAATACACAATCCTCAGCTTCACAAGCATGAATATCTGTCACATGAATGTGTATCCTACCTGAGAATCGAACTCACGACCTAATTGCCTGTGTAGACCAGCCGTCAACAAGTCAACACGCCATTCAAATATGTATGCACAAACTTACTAAATCATCATTTTCACAGTTGTTATTATGCACAATCATTATCAGAAACGACATTGACATTTAAATTACAAATGCTAGTAAATTTCTAGGTCATCGTATAAAGATTCAGCCTAATTACGCACTGCTACACAAAATCACATGTTTTAGTACATAGATAAAGTTACTTCCAACGAGTACAGGATCTGTTATCTGAGGAATTCCTAGGCAAGTAAATATTGTAAATCTAGGCAGATAAGGAGATCTTAGGCTGTTTAAGTGACACCGTTTGCCGAGCTCTTGGTTTATTTAACAATATTATGTTAATGTTGCGGTAATTGATAAATTATGGTAAATGGGGAGATAATGTACACTTTATAAGGATTATAATTTCACTTCTAGTTATTTTTTCTCACATCTGTAGTAAGCTATATATTTTAATTTGGTTTATTTGAATAAGATAGATTTATTTGCCTTTGAATAGGGTGCACAAAAAAGATCGACATCGGTTACATTATATTATGATCGCCTATCCAGCCATTATCAAATACTTAGCATGCGATTTTTAATTACCAATGTGAGCAACACATTGTAATTTGAATGACCTAATTTTGTTTTTAACATTTTTCTAGGGAAGGTAGCACTTTAGAGTCAAAAGTACTTAATTGATAATGGCCCCTGGATAAAAGTGAAAAATGCGTCAAAATATTTTTTCTCGTAAGGAGTCTTGTAATACCTGCATAACAAAATTAAATAACCTATTAGTTTAACCAGCTAAGCAACTATAATTTCTAAGCTACGCAACAAATACAAGGAAGTTCAACAGTAATTACTTCTAAATCCTGTTCCTTATTAATTACCTTTCCACACAAACACTGCAGTCATTTATTTTCTTAGAAGATGTATAATTTTCAAACATTCTCTATAATATTAAAATGTCTAGAATGCTTACTAATTAACCGTGGACAACGCCATTGAAGATGCAATAATATTAATTAAGCAAGCTATATGTTTGTTTAATGAATACTTTGCATTGCTGATACACAGTACACAGAGAACAGTGAAATATCTACATACAAACGAGCCGCTCTCGGTTTGAATGTGTGCGTGAGCGTCCCGGCTCGCGATTTCACGCACACGCTAGCATAAAATACGGAGGGATAAGGTGGTGGCAGTACGGACGGGCTGTGTCGCGTGTCTGTATGCACGCTAGGCTAATAACTCGGCGGACGGCCTTAAATAACCTACTGTTTATACTGTGGCTGTTAAAGTGTTTAATGCCACACAGGTTGCGACGATTTATTCTGTTATTCAAATATTCTAGACAAATGTAATAGATGATCATTGATCATCACATTCATAAATAGTGATTAACATCTGGTATTGTAATTCTTGCGCGTAAATCATGAACATTGACGGTTACTAAGTGGCGACAGCGCATCTTCAATGATCACCGATGTAAAGCTACGCTCGGTAGGTTTACTAGTGGGATGGGTGACCATCACAAATGAAATATTTTAATATATTTAGGCATGTTTATGCTCCTAAGGGTACGTTAAGCAGTTGGCCGCCTGATGTGTCTATAGTTTGTTCAAGTTAAGAATGCAATGATTTTTAAATTTAATTCTATCGCACACAAAAAACATAGATTCAAAGCCTTCGCGTTCGCAAGTATCCGTTCAACCGGTCACTGTGTACTTGGCTTCCTAAAGTAGGAATGTCAGCTAACGCGTTGAACGGATGTTGTGGCAGATAAAAAAATACCAAGTTGCTGAAATAGGGTTCAGATCACATTTCATCACAATAGCAAAAGCCACCTCGCACATCTGAGTTAAAAGCAATACTATCACAGTATGCTACTCACCACAACAAGTTCAATAAAACAATGTCTGGCATATCTCAATCTAAACTAACTAAGCACATAAATGACAAAGACTGATAAACTAATTTATACATTTCTAAACACATACTTTATAGACATATTATCAGCCAGACACAAAACAAACACGGTCTTAAATATTTGTCCAAGGTGGGAAGGAACCCTCTACCTTCCGTTATAGACAGAACCTCTACCCATAGCCCTCCAATGGGGGAGTTAAATGTTCACACGAATGCTCGGCCCATTTTCCCATTCATGTTTTGGGTGTGATGTTGTTTCACTGTTAACATAGTTTCGACAGAGGTGACGTAACAATCGTGCCTTTATTTTCGAACACCCTCATTACTGCAGGTGACATAATGCACAATAGGGTTTGGTGTAAGTGACAAACGCATAACGAACCGTTGTTCTGGACTCATTCATGTAGTGAAGTTGAATAACTAGAACTTATAAGAGATAACGCGCTTTAGCGCTAAGCGGCCACGAAACCAAAGTATAAACATACCAGTAGGTAATCTATGGCCGCCCGCCGAGTTATTAGCCTTGCGTGCACACAGACACGCGGCACAGCCCGTCCATACTGCCACCACCTTATCCCCCCGTATTTTATGCTAGCGTGTGCGTGAAATCGTATGCCGACACGGTTCAAAAATACCTAATGTGCCAACATTAGGTTCAAAAATACATGACCTTGACGTCAAACAGTAAAATTGCGCCTGAGTTCCAGTCATGTCGTGTCATGTCGTTATGTTTTTTTAACCCTTCAGATTCCACTGCCGGGCAAAACGTCCGTCCTACCGTACCATCGCTTCCTAGGTCTTCCTCTTCGACGATAACCGTCTGTAGGGACAAGGTTGCGATTCGAGCCCATTTATTAGGATATTGTGAGTGTCAAGAGTTATTTAAGTCAAACCTACTGACCGTCGCAGTGTTCCATATCGTTAGGTTATGTCAAATAATTTCCTTTAACTTGTACCATACGCAATTGCATCGATGTGTGAGCGAAGCGTATTAACTCTTTTGTATGAGCAAATTGCTCATGTTTGGAGTGCGCTGAATGGCTGAATGAAAAGTTGCAGAACTACACGAAACTAGATTAACTGCTCTGTTGACTAACTTGTCATCGGGGAAATCTGGTTCTGTTATAACAATTGTTCGATAACACAAGTATTTGGTAACAATTGATGTCTATGTTTTTGCTACTTCATGTTTTGCACGATGACAATAACTTAGCCCTTTTTAACACTAAGTACGAGTAGACCAACTCTGGCGTCTGACTGATAGGGGCTTTAAAAAAACTAACAACACACTCTAATTGAAAATCTGGTTGCAACCCTGTATATTACGAATGGCTAAGTAACATGCGCACCGCGACAAAATTACCTAAAGCATCCGGATCGTAAGAAATAATACGTGACAATTTCGTTTCTCGGTGCGCATCTTAAAGGTCGTAGCACAATATACCAGCACCGCAACTGCACGGCTCCGAACCAGCAATTATCTTACCATTCAAATTTGAGCATTAAAATGTAGGACGTACAGTATATTACTACTGTAATATAATATATATAAATGTAATATAATGTAATATATTAAGTCTACTGACTTAATATTAGTATGAGAAAGCCAACGACGAGCAACTATACCACTCAACTTGCAGCTCGCCTATTCACAAATAAAGGTTCAAATTCAAATGGCAAGATAATTGCTTGGTCGCGGTCGGACCCATGCAGATGCCGTGCTGGCATAATGTGCTATGAGCTTAAGCCAGCTGAGGATATTGGAGAAATGTGGTGTCGAAAACTTATTTAAGTCAAACCTACTGAGCGTCTCTATAATATTAATTCAAAACATTTTATCTGAAGCAACATCGCAATATGGTAACGAAAGCTTTTATATTGTGTACAGTAAACTCCAAAGGCCATAAAAGTGTTAAACACACCTCGATGCCACCTCCCACGCAACACTTAGCGATATTACAACCTCCAGACTCGACCGTAGGCAGGCAATAGGCAACTAGGTATTCTTATCATATATTGTCATCTACTATATGTTAATTATAACACGTAATGTAATTTAACTAGTAGATATTGTGGAACGATAACTGTTTTAAGTTAAATTTACACAAAATGTATTAACCTAAGACTTTTTCATTAATTTTATTGCTCCTTCATGATTTATCTTTTTCGATAAAATAACTGTTTCGTATAAAATCCTCAGAGGTACTCTTTTCAATGGTTTGATTCCCATTTTATAAATATTCATAATTTAATAAATATGTTTATCTTTTCGTCTTTTACATTGAACCACTTTAGCACAGGCCAAACATTGTTTTTTTTATTAATATATCGAGGATGTTTGTAATTTCAGGATGAAAGCATTAGCACGGTGAGGTTTCCCCCTAAGAAAGAATATAGAAAGAAAATGAGCGGTTTTACTAAATCTTTGCAAGAATGCTGAACACTAGCTATAATAATTTGCGATTTCCGATAAATGAATGCACAGGCTTTTGTCTGAATTAAATCCACATTTCGAATTTCACATATGATCACTTATTTAATATTATTTTCATAAATTATTTTTCGAATCGTTTTGCACATGTTATATGCTACTAAAGGCTCACCATGGAGTTATCAACCTGTCACTTTGTACCGAAGAAATATTGTAATTTTGTCCAAACCGCATGTTGTTATTGACTCTCCAGTATCTCTATGAACGTATTTAGGATTATTATTCATTGAAAAAAAAAAACAAAACATCAAATAAGTACAGCACGACTTGCGCCTACGCATCAAGGTCACACAAACTCCACAATTCTATCAAAAATCGTACATTTCAAAAGTAAAACAATTAAAGCCACGAGTTATTCATAGCCAGTGATATAGCGAATTGTCTTTAATGCACTGTTCGATCGTTCGTCCATTGTATGGCCTGCAGTGTTGCAACCAGCTAATGACTGACCCAGATGTGGAATTGAACTGTAGCTCGTGTGGAACTTGTAAATACACTGTATTTATGACAAAAATGCCATTTAGAATAAATTGACGGTGGTAGCAGTTGTGTTTGATTGGCTCGTTTAAAAAAGATTTCTGCCTCGCCAAAGATTGATTAATAGGTATCTACTGAACGTTTTTTAGCTTTAGGTCCGCTAATTGCACAAAGATAAAACACTAATACTAATAATAATAAGTTTTAATAATAACAAGTTTTTAGCATAAACCTTTTTTTTTACTATATTTTTTATCGTTTCACCGGAGGGCGAAAGACTCTCTACCCGTAGCATTGACTCAGGGTGGCACCAGAAAGGAGCGAGTCTCAGTTTAGGTTGTTACTGGAAGAAGGCAAACGGACCTCATTTTTATGGCAGTATAAAACGTGTGTATTTTAGAAGCTAATGGTACCAATAGCTATCAGTTCTCACGTGCAGTGGCGCATCAAGCTATTTATCCTGTTCTTGACAAATGACATTTCCTTGCAACAGAGCAAGGAGGACTGACCGTACATTAACTTTTGGTATTAATATTTACTACAATACCACTACACAATTCTTACATACCCTCACGGTACATAGCGATAAGACCGCCTAAATTGGAACATCAAATATGTTTTCTAAATTGGTTATTCGTGCTATAAAATGTTTTCGTATTGTCTTATTTTACAATGTTCTCGTTCTATCCGAAATCTTCTGACAAAGCACAAAACCTTGGTTATGGTAAATGCACAGCGCAATAGTTAATCAACTGCAATCATCGTCTTTTTCTTCGACGAGAACATTAATTAATCATCAGATATCATATTTTAATTAATGCTAGTTAAAATCAAATCAACGAAACCTCAATTAAGCAGCTATATGTAGCGTGAAGGACTAGAAAATACTTTAAAGGCTCTCGCACACTTATCAGTAAAAATAACTACGAAAACATCCCAAAGAAAGATACTTTTTTTTTATAACATAACATTCCTTCAGGACCATATGCCTAACGGGTAAGTCAGAGGCACACTGATTGTTACCGTCATGGTGAACGGAACTTTTTGAAGCCCACATTTCGCCGAGGGAATCTGAACCCAACGTGGTAAGGGGCGAGCCTACCGCCGTTAACCGGGTTGCTTGGGTTTTATATCGGTGTTTTCTGTACGCCGCAAATTGTACAATGAACACAAAGTAAAGGTGTGGTCCGGCCAGATTTGATCGCGGGACCATCGGTTTCCGAGCTAGAGTGTTCAACCACTGGGCGACGACGCTCTCGGCGCTTCGGAAGGTATAAATCGTTTTGAAGGTAACCTTTAACACCGGAAAATAACAAGAACCGTAAATTTATAAATTTCCTAGGAAATTTATAAACTTTCGTAGGATTCTAAACGAGAGATAAATTGTATTATTTTACGCTAACATTTCCGGAAATTTATAAACTTCCGGAACGCATCCGTAAAATAATAAGTAGGCGGTAACCAAACGCCATGTGCGCTCTGATTGGTCGAATTAGTCACGTGTCATTCCTCTCCTCCGCCATTTAATTTTGGTAGAAGGCCGGTTCCAATGTTTAATATTTTGTAAGAACAATTCATCTTCGCGTTCATTGTATAATTTGCGGCTAACTCTCCGGCGATGAGAAACACCGATAAAAAATCTAAGCAACCCAGATAACGGCGGTATGCTCGCTTCTTACCACGATGGAATCAAATTCCCTCGGTGAAATGTGGGCTTCTGAATGTTCCGTTCGTTCACCGTGACGGGTACTCAGTGTGACTCTGACTACCCCATTTGGGATATGATCGAGATGGTATGCCATGTTTTGTATGTTATATTTTATAAGTGTATTTCATTTATTTATAAACTTATTGATATCGTAAAACACGATTTCTGCCGTCTTATTTTGATTAAGTAAACACTAACACTTGTAATAATTGTAAAAAGTAACCCGTTAAACCTACCCAGTTTTAAAGTAAAAGTCCAGACAGGTAGGTATTCGAAACTGATAAATGTACAGTTTGGCAAGTGTGATTGTACCATAATCTACGAACACAAGCATTGCTACTGTCAACATCGACCAATCAGAGAGCAGTGTGTTATTTTCCGTAATTCATAAAAGCGTAAAATTAAAAGCTCTTCTCTGATTAGTCGAACCGTTTAGAATCTTACGGATAGATATCCGTAAGTTGATAAATTTACCACGAGTAGTCGCAAATTTATAAATTTCCGGAAATGTGGGCGTAAAATAATACAATTTATGTCTCGTTTAGAATCCTACGAAAGTTGATAAATTTCCTAGGAAATTTATAAATTTACGGTTTTTGTTATTTTCCGGTGACATATATACCATTACATTCATAGCCCATATTTTACAAGTGCAAAGATGGTGGTACTGAACAACTACATATTCGTTTGGATAATAAAGTAGGTTTTAGCCTTCAGGCGCTTGAAAGTTTAAGTCCAGGTAACTCAAAACTCAGCACGCGAATTAGGAGGAAAGGCCAATAATGATTAAGGTACGTGTATGGCAGCCCTAAGTGCAATTTGTACTGCACTCTTGCGCAAGCGAACTCGTTCGTTACTGCAGTAAGTACTGGATGACCTACGACATTTGTAACTAAAACAAACTGGCTATTCTACTGCTAACAGAGCTACTGTTGTTTTACACGACAAGTGCAACAGAATAGTTGGAAAACAACTTATACTGCATTGCAATGAAGTGTTACGAATAATAACTGTCAAAGTGTAGGCTCGTGACCTGTTACCTTCTGTACGATTCAATAACAGTTTATTTAGAGAAAGTCCATATAGCTATTTGAAACGGGATGCAGTCAGCCTTATCACACTAACCACCGAATTCACAAACGCAAATCAACGTTCAGCATCCTTCAAAAGTTAGTCCTCTTCAGTTCTATTGACATATTACGGGACAGCATGAACGTGAGCGCGTGTTTAGCGTTGATTGACGTTTCTGAATTCGGGGGTAAAAACTTCATAAAAGAGAAAAACAAAATAAATCTATGTATTTTTAGGTATGTACTGATTTCGATGATGTTCATCAGCTAGATAGCCAGTGTTGATGTTCAGAAATATCTATTTGTTAAAAACTACAAACAAATACTGAGTAACAATTGTGTAAGAACAAATAAATAACGAGACGAACAAACACTTAGCAGTAAATAACAAATGTGCATCAGACACTAATACCGAAGTTGCATTTATTATTATTATTAATTTAATTAACATCCGAAACGCTTCCACTCGTCTATTAACTAATATAATCAAGTATTTAATTTACATAGTTAATCGATAACATGACAGCTTAAAAATTGACAAACATTAATTTTCCAACACAAACACGACGAAAGACTAATATTTCAAGTAATAAATTATACTTAGAATAATCTAAAACATCCGACAGATTTCGAATATTCGATATAACGCAACTTCTATAATGAGGTGGGAAATTATGCAAGCCACGCTTCTTTGCGAAAAAGATGCTAATTCACAAAATATACAACACAAATAAAATAATGCTATTCCGGTCAGAGGTTATCATCAAAGAGATTTAGAAGCGCCGACTGTAGTGTTGGAGAACAACCGGTTTTACCGGTAGCGATTACTGCGCTACCGCGGCACTTTACGCGCCTTTAGAATACAGAGTAATGACAAGTAGTCACTCATCTCATTTGTGGGGATAATGCAATAAAGTTTACAGAAAAAAAATATACTCTAGATACAGGCAGCACTCACTGAAATTGAAATTTAATTGAATACTAGCACTCGATACCCCAAAGCTTATACGGCTACCCATAGTGCATTTTACGACAAAATGAGATTGACTTTGTTGAAGTGTTTTTATAGAGACAACACCAAAGGATTCATCAAACCTACTAAATTTGACGTATTAAAAAAAGGTAGTGACAACTGTTGCTGACGGTTCCATTAGCGCTCAGGACCGACATTTGGTTGTCATCATAACTGAGAAAACTCAGTACAAACATTTGAAATCGGTTTTTACCGATGGCGATTTTGGGACATCACTACGTCTCCAATACTTCATGATATTTTACGTAACACTAGCTCGGAACATGTTAGCCATAGCCTGACAAAAGGGACCTTTCGAACTATTGGCAAGCAATTTACGACAATATTATAATAAAGCTATCATAATGATAGTTTAATAAAGCGAAACTGTCCTAACGTATGATGTCTCGTTCTATCAAATTGCGAAACTGAATTTTAATAAACGACATGTAGAGAAATTTATCATCAAGTAAGCATACTAATTAAGTTGGCACGATGGTGTACATAAGGCCTAAAGTCAAGTATTTACAGTTTAACAGTTCGTTTCATCTTATAGCAAGATAGCAACGTCCTAGAGGTAATTTTCCAACTGATATGTTACGCTTGCCGTGTGGCCCAATGTACAGTCAGCGTCAAAATTATAAAAAACATTTATGCAGTTTGTCATACTGGCTTATTTAACAGTATTTTCATGTTTACCATGATTTGATACGAAAGTATTAACTTTTGCTGCTTAAATTGTGCTTAGAGCATTAAATGTAGTAGATTATTAATTTGAAAATAATTACACAGAAAATAATTACAATAGACAATTATTTAGGACAGTAAAAGTACAGGTGAACTTATCTCTACGAGATTTCTTCCAGCAGACCAAGGTGACAAGATTTGTAATTAATTAACACTCTCAAGATGCGTTAATCTATTTTCGATTGTACTAACGGAACAAGAAGTGTTGTCAGAAGACATTTACAGCATCGTGGCGCTTCAAACGACACAATACTCTGTCATTGTAGTATTACAATTGCTTTTCATCAAACTGTCAATATACCTTTTTAAACACTGTTCCTTAGCTGTACTTCAGTCAAGTCAGCAAAAAAAACAAATCATTTCAACGGTCTTGCATAGGTGTATTTATTATTGTTCGCTACACCAAATCCAAGTAGGAACTTTTAACAAACGGAAACAATTTGAAATCTAAAGAAAGATAGAAACGGTTTCACTACAAATTGTTCGTGTAAAACAACAAACGAATGCACTTGTACGATAACGGCGTTTCCGCATTCGCGTGCAACAATGCCTCTTGCAGTTCGGAAGTTTTAGACTACACGATTTCATAGAAAACATTAAATTAAACTAAGGGTAAGACCTAAAATAACCTTTGTTGGACAAGTTCAAGACGTTCTCAGAAAGCCTGGCCCTTTTAGAGAACTTGAACAGACAAGCATGTATGAAAGAATTAAAAAGTGGAAGAAGGACAAGATATGTCAGGATAGTAGCAAGTGCTAAGATATGATCTAATCATATGTCTTCCCCTTGAAAAAAAGGCTGTTATTAAAGGAAGAAACTTCGGTGGTCGTATAAGTTGATACGCTCTTTTTAACTTTACAGTTCGATCTGTAACCTGCCTGTACCAATTTATGCTGTAATGCAAAGTAGGTGTGCTTACTGATTGTCTACATATCGTACCGGTTTATTAAAGTTATTAGATTTTTACAAAATAAAAACCATATTTCCTTTAAGAACTGATTTAATTTAATCCGACCGATTTTTGTTTGAATAATACTATCGTACACATACTGCATATTAGAAAAAACGCTGCGAAATGTGAAACGTCCTTTATAGTCGTGAATTTCCCTTATGGGGTCTTAAACGGTGATTTGGATTGTGACAGGTGGAAAGCCCTTTCCACACATTGCAATTCAATTGTTCATTGTGACATAACCGCTTTACTTGTTATTTATAGACCACTTCAATAATTTACACATAGTAAACGAAAGTGCCACAGTCTTAATTTTTTGGCAAATCCAGTTAAATCCACAAATTTAATAAAAATCGTGTGACGTCATAATACCCTTCCAAAACCCTTTATCGAGGTTTCTGTCAGAAACTTTCAGTCTACCGCTAACTCTTTTGACAGTTACCAAAATTGTTTTTGCTCTGTTACATAGCGATTTCGATAGGTTTTTTCTAGTGATAAAATATAATGTGGACAAAAACCCCATTACCGAAAATTGTAAGAAATAGGTGCTCGTTATTATAACACTTTCATAACTGCCATGTTTGGCCACCATAAACCTAACACGGTAAAAACGAGACAAAAACGCTAGCCTTCAACCCGATACAACAATGCCATATCAAATTCATTTCACAGAGGCTGATTCGCCCAGAGACCGTAACGATTGACAATGGTTAGACACCTCTGACCGTTTGTACTTTCGCTGTACCGACACCGTACGAGCCAATCACAGCGCGAGGTGACGTCACGAACGCACTTATTGTCAACATTTATGTTCAACCACTTTCAGAGACTAAAAAAGATTACCAACCACACCAAGAGTTTCCGATGATCAGGGTTATGTTTTATAATATTAGTCTATTTGATAATACAGTTGACAATATTTCAAAGGAAACATTGTAAAATCTAGGTTAACATAATAAACAAAATATGTCGTAAATGATGCAAATTCTTGACTTCCACATTTAACATTTATTATTTCCTAACTGTTTCTAATTAACGATCAAATGGCAATAAAGGATGTTTAAATCATAAAGTTGCATGGAAGCCTGGTTGGACTGGATCATCAAAATTCCATTATTGGCATGCCGTATTATTAGAGGTCATGTTTATTTGAATAAATAATCTGACTATGCATTTGAGTTGCTTAAGTACTAATCTACTCGATAATGATGAAACTGACTGCAAATTGTCAAACTGCAATTCGGTAAGCAAAGATGCTTAATGATGACATATTTAGGGTTGTTTAATATCTTGTTATTTTAAATCGAAATTGGAAACTGAATAAATATAGAAAAGGAAAGCAAATAGTTAAATCGTGTAATTGGGTAGTAAAATAATAATTTTACTGGGTGATGAGATGAACAACGACTGCTACATAACAACAGATTTTGTCTAAACAACAATCTGTTAATTGTAGCAGTCTTTGTTAGTTTACATTTTAATGCCTTCTCTTAGAATAATTGACTACTTTAACTAACCAATACCCTACATAATGAATGACTGCTTGACAAAACTTCGGAAGATTCCAGTGGATGCAGGCTGGCTGCAATCTATGTAGCAGGCCTATGGCCAACAGTGGGCGTCTCATACTGCAATGATGATGATGAAAAACGAAGTGATGAATAACAATCCTGAACAGAAATAGTGTTCAATATTGGCAATAGAGCGGCTAAGGTAGCAGCAAATACCTACTTCTTAAGAGTGCGCATAAAGCAAAACTACCAATCTTTTTCTTGATTGTACGTGATAAATACTAGATGAAATTTTATGAATTTTTTAAATGTTACGCTACATGATATTTTCAAGGGTTGTGTTTGATCAAAAACATAAAATAATTAAATTATCTCGATAAAAAAAAATCACGAAGTTACGTCTGATTTTCCCTTTTTTTCGTTTTATACTGGACATGGCAATTACTATGATGACAATTTTTTTATAAATAATTATATTGAACAATAAGTAAGGGCTATGTCTAGTCATTTTTTAAAATTCCTTTTAGGTTTGGATTTATAACGATTAAACACTTTTGGCACTTAATACGTTTTGATTCCGCGGAAAAAGCCATCTCCCGTCGCACGTTTGTGAAGCTTGACACATATTTCTATTTCACACATCAGTACCGATCGCTCCGTTGAGACGAGAAGACTACGCTCAAATTCTTAGCCGCTCCGAGTTTCAAAATAAATAGTGAAATGGGGAAAAAGAAAAGGACTTTAAAAAGACTTAGTAAACGAGAGCTAAAAAAGGTACAAACTGAAAGGATGGCTAATTGTCGAAGGTATGTTGTATTGTATTTTAAGAGAAATAAATTCATTTGAGTCGATCTAGTAAGATGACGTAAACAGATGGTGTAAAGTATATGCTAAGTAATCACATGACTTTAGTTGGTCTCTTCAAATAATAGGTTGATTTCGAAGGAATTTGTTTCAATCCACCAGGTATTTATTGTAAGTAAATTGTTTTCAAATAATATTTAATTTTCAGAATTGCTGTATCTCAAAATATTTCACAATCTGACAGGTGTGATCAAAAGGCAGTGTGGAGGCATGCGCGTCGTCGACTATGTAGGTTTCTTTAAAAATAGTATCCATACTCGCTTTTCCATCTTGAGTTTTTTTTTAGTAAAGTTGAAGCTGGCTGAAAAAATAACTAGTTGCTACCACATGAGTAAATATACTAAGTACTGTGTTTATTTTACAGAACAACATTGAATTTGGAAAATGTAGACCCTAATAGACAGCCTATATCTACAGACTATTTCATATCTCCCTCATTTGAGAAATAACGTTAGATAATTTCTGATAAAGTTATTACTTTCCAAACCATCCTTTCTTAAATGAAAGTAACTAAGCGCAAACAGACGCCGAAATTAACCATTTCCCGCCTACTCCTGTAAATATATAATAAATCCGATCAGTTGAACGGCAAAAGGGTTGATTTGGGTGGGGGGGTTAGAACTGCAACCACAAAACGCATGGGCCGAGCGATATTTTGACTCAGAACGCCACTTGCTACGAGTACTTTAATGCTTAATTGCAAATGACTTTCCTAATAGTGGGAAATTTGTGCCTTTTTTTAACATAAATTCCGTAAAATATGGCTTCCGCATTATTTTTTTTCTACTGTGTCATTTCTGCATGTTTTTTTTTGGAAATAGCTGAACTTTTTCATTACAGTTCATTGAAGCGACGACGCACTCTAAGTAGTCGGCCACAAGCTCAGAATGAAGATCAGGCTGAAAATTTGTACGATGCAGCAGAGAGAGTGATAATAGACAAGTTGTACTTTTTTGAAAAAATAAAAAAGGGAATCGAATCATGCTCCTCAATTCGGTTGCACTCTATCTAACTTAAACATCACAGGAGAAACGTGGGTAAAGTGGGTTTTTATTCTCAACTGAAACTTTGGTGTAATATGTGCAGAGGTGAATTCATGCTGAACACGTCAGATCCACAACCAACCCAGAACCTAGACATAAACACAGCCGCTGTCACTGGGATTACTAGTGTAGGCATTGGCTTAGAACAATTTCAAGAATTGAGTGTAGCCATGTATCTTCCCACAATGACGCACCAAATGTAGAAAAAACAAGCAACCAACAACAAGCGCAACCGTAGGACCACATCGGAGACGTGTTTGGCGCTGTTTAAGCGGAATCCCGCGGAGTTTTTGCGTCGTTTTGTGACCGTCGATGAAACCTGGATCCACTGGTACACACCAGAGACCGAGAAGCAATCAAAACAAAGGATTCAGACCGGGAAACATGCTGGAAAGAAGGCGAAAACTGTAAAATCGGCCGGAAAAGTTATGGCCACCGTTTTCTGGGATTCACAAGGTTTGATCAACATCGATTACCTCGAGAAGGGTAAAACTATAACAGGGCTTTACTATGCCGATTTATTGGGCTGATTCGACGCCGAATCAAAGAAAAAACGACCCCACCTGGCGAAGAAAAACGTGCTGTTTCACCACGACAACGCACCGGTTCACACGTCTGCTGTTGCCATGGTCAAATTGGTCAAATTGCGCTACAAATTGCTGCCCCATCCACCGTATTCTCCAGAGTTGGCCCCTTGAGACTTCTTTCTGTTTCCTTATCTGAAAAAAACACTCCCCGGGAATAGATATGGATCAAATGAGGAGGTCATTGCCGCCACGGAGGCCTATTTTGCAGAGTTTGACAAAAACTATTTTTCGGACGGGTTAAAAAAGTTTGAGCATCGCTGTGCTAAGTGTATCGAACTGAATGGAGACTATGTTGAAAAATAAATTGCCATTTTCCAAAATTTTCCTTTACTTTTTGTAGGCTAAGTAAGTATTTATTGAATGACCCTCGTATAATATGTACATACTTGAAATAAATATGATGTTTTTGGCATTAATTTTCATTTTTCATTCACCTTTCAACGCCCTATAAACCAGATACAATTGAAAATCTATTATTATAATCGCTGACAATCGCGCCAGGCGGGATGCAACCCTTTAATTCGTCTTCAGTTGGTGGAGGAGAGTCAAACCACCCCCTCATGAGTTCTCACCTTGGCGTTGCGAGGGGGCTTAGTACCGGTGGTAGGGTCCAACCGCCGGGAAGCGAATAGAACTCAGGAGTGGCAGTGTGGTGGACTAGCCACTCACTCGCTGAGGCCCGTAAGGGCGACACGTGGGGTTGCGGGGCCAGTGCGGCCTGCAAGCGCCTTGAGGCGCGTGGTAGCGGCCGCGGGGTTTTAGTCGGTAGGAGTCCAACATAACTTCGTCGTCTCCCCGGGCGGCGAGGTATCCATGAAGATTTCCCCACGTAAAAAAAAGGCGGGTCAAATCATGACACCGGGGAGCTTTTATTTATAAATATACAAATGCGTCCACCTATTACCGTCACTAATATAGAACAAAGAACGCAAAAAAACCCGCTTGTGTATTTACTTTAAAATATTTTATTTATATCTTCTACTATATAAAAATAAGTCGGGTTTTCCTTCCTGACGCTATAACTCCAGAACGCACTAACCGATTTCCACGGTTTTGCATTCGTTGGAAAGGTCTCGGGCTCCGTGAGGTTTATAGCAAAGAAAATTCAGGAAAATTTCAACAGAAAAGCGGGAAAATCTTTCTTCACATACAGCTAAGTCCACGCGGACGAAGTCGCGGGCGGCTGCTAGTTTCAGTATATAAAATAAGTCGTGTTTTCCTTCCTGACGCTATAACTCCAGAACGCACTAACCGATTTCCACGGTTTTGCATTCGTTGGAAAGGTCTCGGGCTCCGTGAGGTTTATAGCAAAGAAAAATCAGGAAAATTTCTACAGAAAAGCGGGAAAATCTTTTTTCACATACAGCTAAGTCCACGCGGACGAAGTCGTGAGCGGCTGCTGGTATTTAGTATTTATTATGAAAAAATCAACTGGTGACAGATAGACAGTGTAGTCTATGTAATAGGGTCCTGTTTTTACCTTTTGCATACCGATCCTTAAAAATAATTTAAAAGATGAGACTACTATCTACAACATAACATTCAACTTATATAAAAAGTAAAAAAACACACATAAAAATGTAGGTAATGTATTCACAAAAATAATGCCCACTGTGTTATCTGATTGTTTTACGTATACTACGGAAGCTACGCGTTGAGCGAGCGAGAGAGATGTATTGTGGTTCGGCGGCCGATAGTGTTCGCAGAGAGGGGGGCGCGGGTGAATTTTAATAATTTGCTGGGTTTATACGCACTCTTAACTATTATAGCTTTTTGATTGGCGAAGAATGTCGCAGGATTGAGTGGAATTTAACAAACACTTGCTTGGCGGACTAAATCGTGACTAACTAAGGTTATTAAAAGATATTATTTAGAATTCCAGATAAAATAACAAGCGTGATATTTGATTCTAGAGCAATTCAACACTATTTCATTGTTATGTCATTGTCTTTGTTTTTATTGCTGAAGTAGGCGGTACTGCTGTTATAATATTGCATATCTGATATTGTTAAAGCAAGAGTTTATTTTAGATTTAGATGTTTATTTAATTAAGTTTTCTTATGAATTCGATTTCATGTAAGACGCAATCACATCAACCTTTACAAATTATAGCAAAATGGGTCTTATGTCAGCCGTATAAGGTGCCCCTAAGTCGATGAGAACGCGCCAGTTAATTTGCTTTTGTACATGTTCATAGCAGCTTAAAAATAAAGCTCGAGCTTAGTTGAATATCAACTTAATTTGATTAACTTAAAAGTAAAATTCTCTTTTCTGGTATATTTTTGCGGATAGCAAAGACTTCCGTTTATCTCTAGCCTTGCAAAAATAAATATGGTAGAACGGGGCACGGTCTAAAGAGCTGACTTTTGAAGTTAATCGTACCTTTTAAGAACGTAGGACTCTACATCTTAGCCACTACGGTTAGCCCAAATGGGGTGAAATTACCGGGAATTGGCAATAAGAATTGAATTATTATTATTTCCTATTCCACGTCTGCAGCTAGTCACTTGAGGAAAACACCGAAGCTTGATGTTCAGTTTCACCGTCACCAGCAACCAATCATGAAGATGATAGGCTGTTCATATGAGGAGTTTAACAAGGTTTTGAGATAATCTAGCAGGCTCCGTTTATCATCAAGCAATACCGCAACATATTGTATTAGTATCTTATCTGTTATCAGCACTTCAGTTTAGTCAGTACATTTAGCCACAGCTGATCCGTAACATGGTGGTTTAAAAATGGACTTTATTATGTGGTATAAGATCAAAGTGTTAGCTGTATTCTTACAACTTACCGGACAAGTGAAGTCGACAGCTTGAACTTATTTGACAGAACTCAACCTCGAGGTAACATTTGCCAAGAGTAAAAGTAAACATACCTGAAACAAAAACATTAAAAATGGTTAGATTCAGCTGGCAGGAAGGGGTCAAATTTTAGTGGAGGTACAGATACTTTTGGATACTTTTACAAAAAACCTAACCGAGACCCAGTAAAAAAGACCAAGTGGGATTCGGACCGCGAGTATGTGGTAGAAAGAGTACGTTGGTCAACAAGCCTGTATGCGAAATACGTTCATAGTTTTGTGAGTAAAGATCGTCTGAGTACAAAATCTTTTTTGTTACTGTAACATACAACAAAAAAGTTATGGAAAGAATGGATGAAAGGCGATTAACGAAACGGATTTATAAGGCGAGGGTGTTGATACGTATCTATTTATTTATCTATTTATTTATCTATTTATTTATTTAATCAATAACAATAGTTGGCTCACAGTTTACAACCAAAACGCTAACTAAAGATAGGAAAACCAAAGAAAGGGATAATGCATTATCCCTAATGCTAAAAAAATAAAATAACCTATTAAAATGCTAACTATCTTAAATAATTGGTCAAGAATACCCTTAGACTAGATACAACAGTACTTATGCTATCGTGAAAAATGTATCATGGACAAGTTCAAGATGTTCCTAAAAAGGGTTAGGTCAGGAGTCCCTTTAACCAACGAGCATGTGTGCAAGGACTCATGAAACTAGAGGAGGCGCAAGGTGTGAGTCAGGACCGTAGCAAGTGGAAAAAAGTGGACTCTGCCTACCCCGTTGGGAAAGAGGCGTGATTATATGTATGTATGTAACATCCGACATACTATATTCTTGATAAAGCGCATTCGGTTAACGATCCTATATCCATATTCCATACTTTTTTTCGTTTAAATTTCCATTCAACTCCGTAAACGTTGGTTTCTCATGTCATCCATCAGTGACAGCTGCATATTCCGCTAATTGATCAACATTATGCCATTCTCTAGGCCTATTGTATTGTTGACAAACAAGATGCCTCTGACTTTCAATTGTCCAAGTGTTTACTAATTAGAAATAACTGCGCTCTCATTGTTATTGTAAACACACGGTTTAATTATGTGCTTAGAAATTTGTCTATGAATATGGATATGTTGATTCTTGATGTGATGTGTCTTGGGATTTGCGGTCGTTGAAAGTGAGTTCATGACGATACTTGACTGTTAAGAATGTAGTCGCATTCAGAGGTATACGTACACGCACATCACAAAGTGTATGCTGTTAAGACGGAATAATCCTGGAATGGAGATTAACAGTTTCTTAAAATAGCTCAGCGTCCTGAAGCGTCCTAAAAAATAATCTAACTGTAAATAGTTTTTTTTCATAAAACAAAAGAACAGACAGTAAAACACCAAACTAGACGACGAGAACTGATGAGAAATAAACCGTTTGCTGATGAAGAGCATGCAAAGATATACTATCACAAGCTATGATCTGTGATCTCATATATATCATATCAGTTTGCACATCGCGATAACCAAACTGCCCACGCATTGTATGCGCAACTAAAAACTCCAGCTAAACAAACTAAAACGACAATTACAACAACTATAGGGTTAATTTACTTAATAACTCTCCACGGTTTATTTTTGATGACGCTTAAGATACTTATTTCTAGGAGTTCGTGCACTTAAGTAATATTCCACACACAAATTAAAAGGTACAAGCCGTTAAAGTTATAGCGGGCAATTAAGATGTGGTAATAGTTTTACTCAACATTTTTAACTGTGGGATAACTGCATATACAGCTGTAATATCTTCATGTGCCATTGTAATTGTTACAATACTGTTATCAAATGAAGCGGTTTGTGTTTTTACTATAGAAATAGTAAAAGGTGTTGAAAAACTGGCTATGGTTTTTGATATTTCAGAGCAAGACAACACTCATTTTAGAGAGAAGTTCTAAAGTAGACGAAATTAAAATGCTGGTTAAATTGTGTGATTAATAGGTGTATTAGTATTGTAGTTAACAAACAAGCAAGATTACAAGCAAGAGCAACGTTACATTTACAATGAATCGAAGAAAGTAAGAACAAGAGTGACGGATTCCTCACGAAAGATCAAGCCAAACCACATCAACAGATGGTTTTTACTTCGATGAAAACGACTAACAAATTAACTCACTTGTATTGTTAGACAGCAATTCGTCGAAAAAAGTACGGTTTAGACCGTCAGCGCGTATCGGTGCGCGTTCTGCCATTGCTTAAAAAAGTTGGATCATCTTCACAGTGATATGGTTTAAGTTGCTTCGGAACTTGAACAGACGATCAGCTGCGTGCGAATTCTATGCAAATTCGGACTTTATACTTCTTAAGCTGACGTTACGTTTATTAACTGTATTATTTTAAGCAATAGCTGTGTGTGTGGTAGCTGTGCCACGTGTACAGACTGATGGTTGGTATTGTGGTAACATTGGGTACAGACGCATTGCTGAAAGATTTGTGCAGCATAACTTCCTTCAGGGATCACGGTAGGGATACATCACGGTTTCACGCGCTGCTTTTCTTAGCGAAAAACCCTTTAACCCTATAAAACCATGGGAAATTTCGGTGTAGTCAGCAAGATAAATCAAAGTTGCCATAGGAAGCCTCAGGTTCCCTAGCCAATCACAATACAGCTTCCGAATAGCTCTGGTTGATTTTGTACATTGACGCGATCCGTTCGGTGTAGACACGGAATTGTTAGATGGAATAGACGTAGACGGTAGTGAACAATAAAATACAGCAATACTATTGCAAAACCATTTTTCATTGGATTCAAATCATTTCAATAGGTCAATGGAAATTCATTATTAGTAGCGTGTAGAAATGATACTTGACCCAGAAGATGTTGTGATTTTTAATAGTGTTTTTTAATTCCGTTAGTATGATAAATAATTAATGATTGAACGAATGGAATGTCATTCGGCGTTTACATTTGATTTCGGACAATTTTTTTACAGAAAAATTTATTCATATTTCCATTTCATTATTTTATTATTTTAATTTAATCAATGGTCAAGCAACCAGTAACATTTGAATTTTCAAAACCAATAGCGAAAATGTGTGATTTGTCTTTTTTGTGATTCTATTAATTAGTAAATTCAAAAGACTTGCTAATTAAAACCCCTAATGTCATCACAACAAACAAAAATATGTTCATCACAAGCAAATTGGAAAAAACGACACTGCATTAAAGTTTTCACACAGAAAAAGGTTGTTTGCATAAGTGTTTTGCAAATCACAGTTGCGGTGCCGGCTGTTATTATCCTACCATTGGAGTTAATTAAATTTAGCCACACTCCAAGCCGGAATCCACGGTGCAATGACCTTGAACGTTTATTTTGACTGCTAAATCTGGTACGGACCATATGCTACACCTTACTACTGGTTCGTTGAACGATAAATTCCATGCTGAATAGGAATAAATCTGGCTATAAGTAGGAAACAACAAATATAGTTCAACGTTTGCAGCAGAACGTTTAATGTTGAATTGAGGCGGGATCTCTACGATGTGGCTAAGTGGGACTAAGAATAGATTGATTGTAGACTAGAGCGACGACCTGGTCTATTGCTTGTACTAATTCTGAATTCCGATTGGGCTAATTCCAGCCCACGTCAACCCACTGCTAAGAGGAAAGATCTCCTCTTTCCCACGGCACTCAGCCTACCTGTTTATTGTTTTGATTCGTCTAATTGAGAAAATAGTTAGATTGAATAAACAAATAAACAGATGTGTTTTTCGTAATGTGTAAATTATAATGTCAGCTTCAGCGCTTTATGGGTAGCTGATTAGCGGTGTTTGTCTAAGTCATGCTTAAAGTAATATTAGCATAATGTAATTCCATTAGGGCAAAATATTAAAAAAAATAGCAAATTAGGGGCAAATTATTATCACCATGACATTGGCGTCAGATAATCGTGATATTCGAGGAGTGAAGATGTCCTAGCTGTTCATTTAGCTATTGAATTGATGACGGTATACTGGAACATCGGAGTTCTATTAAAATTGAGGGAGGCTTCGCCAATTCTAACTCTCCACTGGAAGTAGTATATTTCTGATTAGAAGTAAGAAATATTTTTAGTTGAATTAATAATTGTGTTATGTCAATACGATGTAGATTAGAGAACTTCTGCAGATGACATTACTGTAGCAGAAAGTACAATAATGGAATGTTCTGGCAGTTGTGAATAAATGCGAATGAAATGATGATGAGTATCAAATTATCTCTGACATAAATACTTTAACTATGTGAGGCAACACGAAGAAGATCTACGATAACAATGGTAATAAGCCTGTCTCATTTGCTATAATTTGAACGTCTAAATTTGTTTGCCATTAAATGTTTACTTAATACCTGAGGGCATTTCGTATCACACTTTTACGTAATTTAGAATTAGTTCGGATTGGAGGCTTACGATTTATCTTAGAAACATATTTTATTCAAAATAACAGTAGTAAAAACTGAATGAACTGAAACTGAAAATACTGAATGGGAAAGATTGAAGAAGAATAAAATGAATATCGTCTTGAGCGTCATGGCCCAGTGGTCGAGCCACTCTGGCTCGAGGGCTGGTGGTCCCTAAGATATTGTAATTTTGTCATGGTGAATGAAATATTCAGAAACCAACATTTTGCAAATTGTAAAATAAACACAAAGAAGTTGTACGGGCCCGATTTGAACTCTGGACCAGGGTTCCAAGAAAGTGTTTAACCACTGGGCCACAACGCAAATGCAAATAGCATTTTTGCATATATTCACTATTGCAACAAAAATCACAGTTATAATGACAGCTATTTCATAACATTATGTGGTTTCGCTCAAACACGCAGTAAAAACGTTGTAAGGTAAGCGATAATGTTGTACGTGTCAATTGATATCTTGACTTTCTAGTATCTACTTTCCATCTGTTATTACGCATGTGGTAGGTATAATATACGAAGCCAAGTAGACTCAAGGTTACAGAAGATAATACTGTTATTACATAAAACAGGGTGAAATCCGATTATGAAGACCTAATATGTACGAAATTTACGTAGGTACAACAAAATACCTACTGATGGTAAAACCATGCGAAAGTTCTATGTTGAAGAGTTCAACTACCTATACTACCTGTACCTATACGCATATTTTTAGTCACGAAAACATTTGTTCTTAGATAACATTGACGAACAGCTAAAACTGCTGTGTCTAGAAGTCTTCAATTTTAAGTTCTATTTCTATTAGTTCTGTAACTTGAGCATAATTTAAAAATAACATCTCATCCCCTCAAATAAGTCCTTCCTTCGTAACGTTACGTTTTGTCTCATTTACTCTTAGTGCTGTCGACATTCGCGAGTAAGTGACAGGACACGTTAATACGTTGCTTTAGTTTTTATGAACAAGAGGTTTGGATTTTCATGAATCCACTTTTTTTTCTAACCAACGTCATCCCACTGCTGGGCAAAGGTCTCTCCCAATCCTTTCCAAACATTTCGATCCCGTGCAAGGCTCTGCTAATCTTTATCATGATGTCTCAAATCATCACTCCAACGTTTTTTGGGCCTTTCCCTGCAACGAAAACCATCTGTATTCACCTTATTGAATTCACCTTAATTTCCATTAAGAGATGGGAGGTAAAACTATCAGAAATATTAGAACACCCAGACATATAATGTTTTAGGTTTTCCCGGACTACGGTTCGAACTTGGAGTCGATAGACGCCAAATAATTAAGGCAATTCGCAAAGTAAAGATCCATAGCACATCTGGCCCACTTGGTCACCGTCACAGTATGAAAGCGGCACAATCTGAATAAGCCTCAATGACAACCGTGGGCGTTGTAAAGGGCAATCTTAATAATGATCGGCAATTCTGAGTAATGGCCTGTTAACCTGACGGTAATCCTACGATGGTAAAAACCACGAACAAAGAGTAGTGGTGTCAAAAATTTGAGTCCGTGAGTATTCTTTTTAGTACTTGACTTCATTTTAAACACACAACTTATAAAAACTAACCCCCTTACTCATAAAGTCTAACCCCCTTGATCATAAAATCTCAAACCGCCAAATAGCACCACCTTAAGTAGTGTAAGTTTAGTCAACAGTGCGAGTAAGGGATTGGACAGCCAAGGAAAAAGGAAGAAAAAGGAATTGGATTAATGAATCCAATGCCAAAAACTGAATGAACAAAAATGAATAAGAGGTGGGTCTACTGCTCGAAGTCTTTAGCGCGGGCACTTTTTGTAGTTAACTCTAGTCTGAAATAGAGTTCAAGTAATTGTACGGTTGAGTCAATTGAAGTAGCGAGTCGCTGTCAGATTGCGGGCACTTTCGGGATTCATACCCAACGAAGGAGCCAAAGAACTGTTCCAAACTCGAGTAAGGTTTTCAACCCTTGTTCTTTTCTCATTCTCAACTCTCGGTGATCGTCGTTAGGAGAACCGTTCTAAACTCTAGTTAGGTTTTAAACCCGTGTTTTTTCCCACTCGTACTCCGATGACACGCGCTCGACTTGGCCCTAGATTCGTGAGCGTTTTGAGCCACTGCACTGCACCCTGAGTCAAGTTTATAAATTTTGAGACCTGTGTTGGTGTTTTTGACAACATTAGCAAAGAATCCCTTGACAACATTTGTGAATGATTTAAATCACATATGCCGATGACTTGCGCTAGAATTAACTGCAGAGCCGCCCTGTCCGTTTTTTACCAGTGTGCCCTACAAAATTGAGTTGAGTTCATTTTAGAGTCCTGACTTGGAGTCAGTTGGAGGTTTGTACAACACTAGCTAGGAATCCCTTGACAACTAATGTGAATGAAGCTCGCGTAATTGACAGGTTGCATTGTGGGTAGTTCATTATACGTGTTACACCAGTAATGTGTTAATGGCTATAAAAGGACTGAGAGCTAATTAATGTGCTAGATGGCTTGATTCCTCGAGTTTGCAGATTTGCAGAAAATCCCAGCGGGTAAAGTATGTTAAAGTGGCAATAGCGTGGGCTTAGTCATGCGGTTTGTTTGTTTACTCAACCAAATCTCAAGCCATTAATATAGGCTGTAAAATTTTGCACAAAAAGGGAATGCTTATCACCCCTCTCACCGGTGGTGTTCAATGGAACCCAAATGGATTATGCTGTGTCTGTACGAAACCCTGGTCTTTACTTGGACTGCAATCTTACGTGGGAGTACCACGTTAAAGTCCACCGAAAAGTCTTTGCAGCCTTTTCAACTCCTCAATCAATCAATCAATCTGTAATTTTCTTCAAGCCCGATAACGCCTTGTCTTCCAATTTGTCGGTTTGTCACGAATAGATTATAAACTATCCAAAATTAATGCGTCAAATTGTCAACAGATGTTGCAGTCTACAATTCATCGATTTTGTGCTAACATCGTTCATAACGATACGGTCACAAATATGGCCAAACCATAGTTGACAACGCTAAACAAAGCACCACTTTTAAGAAGCATTCATTAAATATAAGTAGACCAAGTTGAACAGTTCACCAAACTTTTTAACAGAAACATTAGCACCACCCACGCTAATTCAAACACAAGGAAACTTTGTAATTTTGTTAGAGCGAGCCCACTAAACACCTCGCTTCCAGCTAACAGTACTTTTGATAAGGGAAATGGTACATTTTCTTTGTACATTGCAACAAGGCCTGATTTAACGCTAGGTGATAAGCCGATCGACTCGATCGCCTTAGTAATGTTTTCAGCACCACTAATTACTAATTTCTTGACCAATCATTTGAATAAAACAATACAAAAGAGTACAATCCTATTAATCCTAATATTATAAATGTGGAAGTGCGTATGTGTGGGTATCCCGGGTTGCTCTTTCACGTAAAAACTAATGAATGGATTTAGTTCATAGTTTATGCTTATGTATTAATTCATTGTTTTTTAATATTTATTGTTTGTAGCTAAATGCTTAAAAGAAAATGAATGGATTTTAATGAAATTTTACTTTTAATGATATAGCGTAGCTGAATGGGACATAGGCTACAATTTATAAAAAATATTACTGCTTTTTCTTACTTATGTCCACGCGGACGAAGTCGCGAGCGGCCGCTTGTATGTCAATAAACTAACAAGTTAAAAAAATGTAACACTTTCATAGTTATTTCATACTATCACCAGGCAAAATCATATCGGGACTAAATCATCAGCTTGAAATATTTTTACTATCACCAGGCAAAATCATATCGAGACTAAATCATCAGCTTGAAATATTTGCTCGTTCAAAAAATATATCTCAGTGTCTCAAGTGTTGTAGATAGCAATTGATAACCCGCGCCTGTTCTAAGATAGATGGAACCCTGTTCATCCTAAGACGTTTGACATTGAAATATCGGGATCAAAAGGTGCAAAACGAAAGTGGACGAGAATAGCGAATGATTGTTGCGAAATTCTTCTTCTGTACAGCAGCCCAGGTCAAGTATCTACATTTTAACAGTTAACATCATCTTATTTCAATGTACTAAAGACTGTTTTCTAACTAAAGCTGACGTGTGGTTTATTGTACAAGGTTGTGCGGATGACCTTTCTGCGGAAACACGCCTGTATTGATGAGGTAGACTTTGTACGTGTCAAGTTTACCACCATTGTTAGTTTGAAACAAATATATGACAGGCAGTGGCGTATTGATGGGGTTTCGTACGAGATTAAGATTCTGTATCTTTGAAGAGGAAATCTGTTTGAAGGCACAAAATGATGTTTGAAAATCTATCATTACACTAATCTTGTGTTTACTATCAATGAGAGGATGCAATCATAACAGTTTAACATTCCGATGCGTCCGTTTTTCCTTTGGAATTTTGTATATGTTGTAAGAAATTTTCCTTTTTTTTTCAAGAGATCGCTTTTAGCTATATTGCCACCCAAATTAAATTTAATCTGTATTTCTATACTGTTCATGTCTGTTTAGGTGTGCAATAAAAAGCATAATATCTATCTATCTATCTTCTACAGTGGTGCCGACTGGTGCCCACCACATGATTAAAGGCTTTTTTAGTTTATCGTATTTAGCTGTATCATAAGGTATTTAGTTGAAAAATCATATTATCATATTCAATCCAATATGATTTTGCGATGTAAGGCGCGACGAGCTAGGGGGACTGGCCTAAAAAGGGCCAAAATAGACTTGCGTGGAGGAGGGCCTTCTCCCAGCAGTGGGCTAATTTAGATTGAATATATTGATAACAGCATTGAACCCCACACTAGGCTTCATCATCATCATCATTATCAGCCGCAAGAAGTCCACTGCTGAACATAGGCCTCCCCCATTGATTTCCAGAGCGCCCGGTTGCGTGCGGCCTGCATCCACCGGGATCCCGCGACTTTTATCAGGTCGTCGGTCCACCTTGCGGGTGGGCGCCCCACTCTGCGTTTGGCCTCGAATGGTCTCCAGTCCAGAACCTTTCGGCCCCAGCGGCCACACTAGGCTTACTTCCCAAAATTAACAACGTCAATCAAAGTAAAGCACGCCATCAAATGCATGCTTTCCCGTAAAGTGTGTTAGAACGGAAAGAGACAACTATAAAGGCGCTTAATTTTGAGTGACGTTTGTGGATTCAGAAGTTGGCCTGTTTACTTACTCATTAAAAATTACTAAGCATCAGCGAATGGAACCAAGTTAGCAATTTAAGACACGAAAGGGATTTATGCAACCAAAGAGAACGCCGCGTTCATATTTTTTATCAGATCCGTAACAATTTAAACTGAACTGACAGAGACAATCTGGAGCACCTAAGTTAAAATGGAAAGGAATAATTAAGTGTAGCAGCAGTAAATATTATGCTGGAACTAACGAAGTCAGATAAGGGGCCTGTGTTCGCTTTCAATCAGACGGCCTAGATCCAGGAGACAATAGTGGAGGAGGCCTACTCTAGTCGTTAGGCGTTCAAAAAACTTAATTACTAACTTAAGAATGTTTGAAGTTTTGAACACAAATTTAAGGAATCAAGTTTATCAGTCTATCCGCCGAATTCACAATCGCAAATCAAAGTGAGCAGCTCTAACAAGTATAGCTGTCACTTTCAGTTCTATAGACAATTTACGGGACGGCATGAGTTTTAGCGGCGTGCTCTACATTTTACGTATGTGAATTCAAGGGTCTGTCACTTTAGAAGCTCTGTTAGGGGTCTGATGATCTTGGTGTGATATGCTTCAGACATTTGTTTATATTTAACTGTACAAAACTGTAAAACCTATAGATACCACACCCGTTAATATTGGCTTTTTAGGCTTTTCGTTTTACGAAACTTCGCAAAAGTATACCGGAGTAGACACCCAGGGTATCGCAGTAAACGTGTCGTGGTTAAGTACGGATACAAATCACGGACGGCTACTGTGCGGAAGGAATGTCGAATACCGTAAATGCTATTATGCCATGAAATGCTTGTAAATCATATCGTGATCTACTTTGTTAAGTATCTATCGGTAAACTTAGTACGAGTAATATGTATATGTCGACGCGAGGTACGCAGAGCGGTAGGCACCTCGTCACCGGCATCTTGTATTTTCCTTGCCGGGAAGCAACTTAAAATCGACCAATCAGAAAAGAGTGCCGTATCATCCAGAGACTTATGTGTCAAAACGTAATGTTGCCAGGTGTGCGCGCGAATTGGTAATGTTGCCAAATATGCGCGTGACGACAAATTATATGACTATCTACAGACAAATTAGATGTGTTGCGCTTTGGTCACGATTGAAGTAAAATCAGGGCTTGCTTCAAGAATTCCGATTCCTTCTAGCTCGAAGGGGCTTTAATGGGAATTGACGGCGTTTCTTTTTAGAGCTAGTGTTATTTAAAAATATGGTTGATATTTCAAAATCGTGTACTCTCGATGGTTATAGAAATGTCCCCTGGCAGTAGTGGCAGTTGGGTTTTAACCGTAGAAGATAATGAAAAGGAATTACAAGGACATGAGGACTTAGTGTTACAAGATTGACAAAGATAAAAAAAGGTCAACAGTCAGACATTTGGAACACACACATACAAGGTGTAAAATATCCTTTTTTAGTAAATAAGAGAGAGATTGAATAAGATTATATCTAACTCAGATGTTTAATTAAGAGACTGATACAAAACAAGCCTAACATCAATTTAATGCGACAACTGGACCATCAACTGTTCTATTCAGACTATCACTGAGACTGCTGACAATTTCTAAAGAAACTTAATTCAATGTAATCTAACTGACTTTGCTTAGCAAGTTTATCAGGGGGGCTAAAATAGCGACATTTGACGTTTCATATCTGAAACATAATATGAAACACTTTTTGAAATCGTAAAATGGCAACTTATTAGGTGAATCATATTATGAACATATTATGATTCATATTTGTTTTTCATACAATTTGACAGTTTTGTATGGGAATTCGTAAAATGGTGCACTTTTAAACGTCAAATTGGAGGAATGTTAGATGTTTAGGGTCAGTTCGCCTGTTCGCGTCCACCACCTCGTTCGCGTCCATTTTACGGAAAATCCTCGAAATTAAGTAAACTAATACAACAGTTAAAAATACGTCACTAATGCTAATACTTCAAAGTTAAGTTCAAAGACACACGCACATAAGGACAAATAGTGTGCAGCGGCGCATTCGGATGTTTTTTATTGATTTATGAGAATTTTAAGCTACATTTTTAACGAATAAAATGAGGTAGACGCGAATTAAATACACCTTATTTAGAACTTAGCGTTTGCGTCCGCTATGGCCGCAAACTATACCTACAGGAGATAATCAGAAACCGAATTGATGGACGCAATTTGGTTTATGATTATCTCTTTCTTGAATGCAATAAAATTAACTTGCTTGTAAAAATAATTTCAAATGTATTGTTCATAATTATGATACATTTTTAACTGAGACTACGGCTAATAATTATATTTTTAAATGAAATAAGTAATTCCTTTTATTATTTTTATTAGTCAAAACATTAATTAGGTGTTCGGTGACAAGAAATAATGATGAAGAGAGAACATAAACTGAAGACCATTTAAAGAAAGCGTAAAATGAAATGCGAAATGAAGAGACCTGATTACTGTTTATTCATTCATAGACAGACCACTGGAGAACAGACACAGGTGGATTTATATGCTACACGGACGGATTCAGGAAATAATCAATCAAACTCTTGGTTGCTGGCGTGCACAGACGCACTATGTGATGATGGCTCGGCGATAAAGAGATCAGTACGCTTGGGCAGGCTGGCCAGCGTTCTTGAAACCAAAATGTATGCATTCTGGTTTGCACTTACATAGCAGGCAAGCGTCACAACCATGTCACAAAAGTGACGGTTTACAGCGACAGCAAGGTAAGAGTAGCACTGCAAGCATTCAACAACCAGCGACAACATCAGCGATTGTCAAGGAATGCAAATCAGCGCTAGGGAGACTAGCTGGCAAAGCGGAAGTTAGATGTGCAAGGGTCCCCTGCCAAGAGTTAATGCTGGCAGTAAAGCAACAGATAAATTATTCCCGCGAAATGGGCTACAGTGGACGCTAATTGTCATTTCTGGAAAAATACCTAATTCTGTAATTTGTCTATTAAAAAAATGCAATGTTTCGAAAAAACTTTAATTTGATCCTAAAACAAAATAGAATATAATGGATACATAATATATATTTTTTATATAAATCAGTGCTGGAGCATTTTTTGATTCACTGTCAAATTTAGCAACTGCACTAAATGGACGCGAACAGACGAAATTACCTTACTAGGTGACAGCGCTGAGCTGTCAAATTCACATAGCAGTAAACATTATTTAATCGTTTTTAGGATAAATTTAAGTATTCGTAGTAAAATGTGTTACTGTGAATTATTATAGTGACACCAAGAATACATAATAGTGACTATAAATTGAACCTATTTCCAAGACCGTGGCGGAAACGACACTGAAGGTTTATCACATTTTGAATGAAATTCCTGAGAACTTAGTTCATCACATTTACGTTAACTAGCTGTCTTCTGGTGAATATTCCAATATTATCGAGTAAATAAAAAACGTTTTTGTTATTATAATGTGTATTATTTAAAAAATGTGCGGCATTAAAACCTAAAAATCTGCTCCCAAATAAAGTCGTCTGCTACGCCATTGCCGAGGCAAAAGTTTGGCAAATCACTCGGGCTTTGTTGTTACAGAGTCATGTCTCCTTGCAAATATCTTCAATCTCAAGAACATGCCTAGCTAGCACCAATTTCTTGTCTTCATTCATCGTTTCCGGTCGGAAAATGATTTTAATCACAAGTTTTCACGAACATTATTTACAATCTCGATTGACAGCTGTGACATTATTGTTCTTAGGCCACCTGTCACGGTCCTCATTGCCAGACATAAAAATTGTAAATTAAAAACATTTTACAATTATTAGTGATAAGAAATCACACAAATTCAATAATAAGCTACTTTTTAAGCCTTAAATTATTAGTTGTAATGATGAAAATATTTGTTTAATGAAAACCATTAAGTTTACAATTATTAGGCGCGACACTATTTTTTTTGGTCATCAAACTATGTCTTAGAGTCCAAGCCATGAAATAAATTTAAAAAAGAAAAATATGTCTAAGATATGAAATGTCAAGTAGGTGAAACACTTTTCATGTCGCCGTTTTACCGTTTTTAGCAATTCACCAGATGAAACGTCACTTAGATGATTCATATATGAAACACCTAAAATGTTGCCGTTTTAGACCCGCAGGATTCAAGACTGGTGAGATTAAGTATACGGTTAGGAGCATTCATTTGTTTGTTTACATCAATTGGCAGAACACAACAAAGAAATTAAAGCTTTGGATGAAGGTGCTTATTCAAATACTTGTTAGACGATTCAAATAGATCGTTCGCTATATGGACATTGAAACAATTCATTCAACAATGCGATATACATTGCCGATCTAGAGCTAGGTGGTCATACATACCATCACGCCTCTTTTTCAACGGGGTATATAGGCAGAGACCATTTCTCTCCACTTGCTAGCTACGATCCTGACACACACCTTGCGCCTTCTCTACTTTCATGCGTCCTTTCAAACATGCTCGTCGGTTAAAGGTACTCTTGCCCTGAGAACATTTGAACTTGTCCAAAAAACGTTCGTCTAGGCTTCCAACAGTTTCATTCACCCGCGGCTTATAAATCCGTTTCATATCTGTTTTAGATGTTCATGAGAATAAAAGGACGCAAGAGAGAGAGACGATCTTAAGACTACCACTCCATCCCCACTGGGCCAGTGTGATGGAGTATGTCTTATACTCGTACTACCTCAGAGTTAGGGTGTAAAAGCTGTTGTTTGTTGTAAGATAGTGGCATCTAGTAAAAACTAGGAAATTGGAAATTATGTTTTTATTATTGTTTTAGCATTTTCCATGCAGTATCTTTACTACTTTCGTTAGAGGTGGATGCCTATAACATTGATGAAATCACCCTGGCTCATAGGGTAAAATATACCAGAAAGATTTTGCCGGTCTGTTAATGGTCTCGGTAGCATAATTGGTAGTGCAGTCGCCCGGTTTAGGTAGCCCTAAGACCTAATTTAGTGTTTATTTGTTTTGCGTGTGTAACAAGACATTCAGTTAATTTCAAATTCTTGAGGTTATCATTTTCTTTTTGCTCCCTTATTTAACTAAAAGATATAGCCAACAATTTGCATTTGACTGCTATAAACTCAACCTTCAAATCTCCTTGAAAATGGTTTTTAACCTTTTTTGTCAGACTAAACAAAACACTATTTGCATAAAAAAATGACGTCAACGCAATACACAATGTTACGAACAATGTTCTAGACGGAAATCACTAACAATACATGTTCAACACTTTTGTAATTCAAATTAGTAAAGAAAGAGAAAATGTACCTATTAACATGAAATCTTTGGTCGGTTTAAAATTGAATCTGCTTAGTAAAAAAACACGCGGGCTCAGTGCGGATTGTTGGAGGGGTGTAAGGTTAGTGAGCAACCTCAATGTCAGATGTTATCAAGCCGTCCTAAGGCCTCTGACTTAGCTTAACGACTGACATCTATACTACGCACGCTGAATGATGATCCCTATGACAGTTCGCTACCGCTTAACATTGTACTGACGTCCTGTCACAACAAAACCTTTAGAGGTCCATTAAAAAATCGAAAAAAACATAATTGTTTACATTTGCAAATTATAAAAATGACTATTAAGAAATTATTCCGTAATGTTCGTAAATAATGGCAAAAAAATCAATGCAAATGTACATGGTACGTGCTGCAAAAGTTAAGCCGTCAAGCTGTTATCGTCTGAGAAGGGACACATCGATAAAAAAAATATCGATAATTTGTTGGAAGAATTTAACAAATGCTTTGAGTTTGTATTTTGATTATATCAATCTGAAGCTGATACAAAGTGAAGCGGGTCTTCAAAATCTGAGTCTGAACTGCAGCTATCGGCGACGTTTAATATTAACTGTTGGTCAATGGTATTGTCGTATTTTACATCTCGATCCCGGTCTTGTAAACAAATTTTCTTCGTTCTTTCGACCACTTTTCGTTTTATTCAAATTATGCAATTTGAATAAAAATTAAAGTATAGTAAAATAAAAGTGTTTATGACCATCAATGCGCGTAATCTTTTTTTCAAAATGTGTAGAAATTGCTTATTATGTTGAATGACCTGGCTGAATGACATGACATTTGCCTAAAAAAATATTTTATCGAAATTGTTTGAAATGATTTCGCATCACTAAAACAACTGTCAGTCGAAACGTCATAGGGATCATCATTCGCCGTGCGAACTATAGCGACGTCAACCGGGACCAACTGCAACTACCGCGAAACCATGAATGAAATTAAAAACTGGATACTGCATAGATTAATCGTTCGAGATCTAGATTTTGCAAAATAATAGTTGTGCGCATTAATAGTTACTAATCAAGTAATTATAAGACGAAAATTTCAGAAATAGTTTGTAGCCGTTACTACAAAAGTTTTTTTGAGGTTAATGGTAATGATAAATCAAGTACTAAAATTACAAATTAACAACTACTCATATTTAGAAGCAGTAATATAATGATCAAATATAAATGCCAAGTCTTTGTAAGCAATAATACGAAAATGATTGTATCTGTTCATTTCTCACCACTTTGATTTATGAGGCTCCCCTTCAAATTCCTTAGAAGCCAATAATACATCTTGTTGAAACTAAATATGATGCCGTCTAGAACATCAAATACTTAACTAGACCTTTGGTTGCATCTGGATTAAATTAGATACCCAATCATAACGCCTCATTCCAATTTCGAGCTAGTTTAAATAATCCAACGCAAAATGATCCAACTATTTCAACATCTTTAATAACGTAATACCTACCTGAGTCTCTAACTTCGCAACAACGTCAGGCCTTACGTTCGTAATTGGTCGCTACGGCTAAACTCCAATTTAAATATGTTAGACAAAGTACGCTATTGCATGCCCGCTCTGTCAAAATAAGTGAAATGTATTTGATTTGTTTGCAAGAGATTCTAATCTCTTTTGATGCGTAAGGGTAGGTACTACAATCACATCAGGGCCTTAGTTTCCGGCGATATGTAGAATGTATGAAATGACGCTCTGGCTTGTTGCCGGGCGGCGCTTGTCGGCTATTATACTGGCCTAATTTCCAATTACTTACCAAAGATCTGAAAACCAGAAAAAGACATTTGGTCATGTTGGCATCAGGCAAGACTTGAACCCGCATCTTTCGCAAACCGGGCGACTGCACTACCAATTATGCTACCGAGACCATTAACAGACCGGCAAAATCTTTCTGGTATATTTTACCCTATGAGCCAGGGTGATTTCATCAATGTTATAGGCATCCACCTCTAACGAAAGTAGTAAAGATACTGCATGGAAAATGCTAAAACAATAATAAAAACATAATTTCCAATTTCCTAGTTTTTACTAGATGCCACTATCTTACAACAAACAACAGCTTTTACACCCTAACTCTGAGGTAGTACGAGTATAAGACATACTCCATCACACTGGCCCAGTGGGGATGGATGCTGCATGCTAATGCTGTGCCACAACGGCCTATAGCTACTGAGACAGCATTTTTATTTTATTAGTATGTACCGAAAAAAAACCCAAGCAACCCGGATAACGGCGGTTGTGGCGAAATGTGGGCTTCTGAATGTTCCGTTCACCATGACGGTAACAATCAATGTGCCTCTGCCTAACCCATAAGGGATATGATTGTTAGGGTATGAAATATGTCTTCCCCAATGAGCAAAAATAGCGACTGATATAAAGAGCCAAGATAAAAAATTAATCTTCGCAAGCAGCAAGCGCAAGACATCTTTAAAAAAAACTCTTCCATAAACCGAAGCACTCTATTAGAGTTCAATTAAATATGAACCATAAGCTTCCCTTTGATTACATCAATTATAGAAGAAATCTACCATGATCATTGAACTCATAACAGTCATAATTGGAGTAACTATTGCCAAGGTCCTTTTTTACAGGCACTTCATTAGAAATGATTGTAAAATTAAGTGGTTGGAATTTATTGGACCACACACACTAGATCTTCAATTAACTTAAGTAGACTTTTAGAATTGCAAGGTTTATATTATTGCATGATTATTTGATTTCATTTATATGAGGACAATGCCTCTAGCTTCGACGGGCATAAAAGCACGTGGTTAGAGTATTTACTATGTCATCAGTGCACTGCGCACTTACAAATGGAGTTACTAATATTATAAACTAGCTGTGCCGACAGTTCAGTAAAATCAATATTTGAAAAAGTGCGATTTCATTGTAATGAAAAAGAAAAAAAAGCTTGTCGGAAAAAAATATTTTTTTCTTTTTAATATTTACTATGTTTCGTTAAAAACACTCCGCCGATTTAGGTAGTGGTTTACTTTTGCTTGGTTTTAAAATAGTACCTATTTATTAATGATAGTTATAAAAAAAACAGCATTACGTAACCAGAAATTGCAGAAATACGATGAAATCACAAAAAGTGTGTAAGTAAATGTATAGTATGTATTAATAAAACCCTCGACTAAGGACAGCATCTCTTTCCAACCAACAGACTCATTTGAAGGACAACTATCATAATATTCTCTTTAGATCCTTAACTAGAATCTCCAGTGGAATAAGACGTAAACAAAACGGTTCCAAAGACACTTATTGCCAGTCTCAGCTATAAACAAAAGTGGTCTCCATAATTAGCGTCTAACGTTTTTGCAGAAGATAAAAATTCCTGCAAAGTCGCCGTTTCAACACTTGAGTGAGACGAACTGAAATTCCTATGTCACTGTGGCTTAGAGTAACGGCAAGTAATGAGCGGCACATAGTATGCGTGGTATATATTATGTTTTGCTGTACGCTTTAGCAAGGTCATCGCATACGCCCGTCACGCGTTTCTTCGTTTGTGGAGTGGTGTAGGTGGCGAGTGGACGCGATTAGCTGGATTTAGTACAGTCAATAGCACATAAGGTTACCCCATTTCCGTTTTTTCTTTTGAATGATCTGACTCCATAAATATCGTGGAGGGAGGGTTATAAGGGTTAGTAACCCATAAGAGGGTTGTATTTGTGAAATTCAATGAATTACATAATATTTGACAAAATAAATTATAAATTGCCATATTAATAAGTCAATTTGATAACACAAAAAGAAAAAGAAGTAAAAGCATTTAGGCGACTATATGTTCAAGGAGGTTGATATTCGCGCCTCAACACAATGTTTGTTACGTTTGACATCTTTCCCTTAGTAGATAGCGTTTTGATGTTTTTTTTCTTCTACGATAACTACTAAATGCTGTTCTTTCATTTTATAGAGATTTTACGTAACCTATCCCCTAAAAAAATATAAATTATATTAGAGTGCAAGGGAAACGTTTTCCCATCAGCAACAAAGCGTCTTATTCAGATTATCTACGTAGATTTGAAATATCTCATCATAAATTAAAATTTAAAGTAAAATCACCTCATCACTTGCGCCAACAATTACAATAGGCATAAAGCATGAAGTGACATAAATATTAATGAAATGAAACCACAACACAATGCATTTAAAGGCATTAACAATGACATATCTGTTGAAACCTACATGTTCACTGATTAGTAATAAGAACACAGTAGTTTTTATATTTAAATTTTATCTTTTTTGACACACTCTGTGTTTATCTGTCAATCTTCTACTTTTCATGTAATAAACAACTATTATAGTCGTCTTAATTCCACATTTGTTATTTTATTGCTATTACCTAGTAATAGAAGGTTATGGGACCTTAGTCTGACGACATAAAAGTGTTGTACGTGAAATTATAAAATTATGGAAGTCAACGGGATACTTCGAGAACAGCCGGCCACAACCAGCGGCTTGACAGCCCCCAGCGGCTCGTCAGCAATCGTCGTCGCCAGTGGTACGCCGAGCTTCGCCAAGCTACAAGGCAGTAGCAACTACGCTACCTGGAGCTTCGCCATGAAGATGTTCCTCATTGACAGTGACCTATGGGACTGCGTCACTCGCCCTGCTCAAGAGGTAACGGACTTTGTACGCAGAGATGCCAAAGCAAGATCAAAAATTTGCTTAAATATATGTGAGCATCTATACCCCATAGTGATGTCTACGGAAACAGCAGCAGCAACCTGGACGAGACTTCGAGAAGCCTATGCTGACAGCGGCCTATCTAGACGTCTGCAGCTAATGAAGAAGCTTCTTAGTGCCAAACAAGAACTGTACATGAACATAGAGAACTACGTGAATGATATTCGTCGCGTGCACCAAGAGCTGATTGCCATTCAAGCTGGCCTAGATGATGAACTGGTGGCTATTATTATGCTGACAGGACTCAGTGAAAGCTACGGTCCTATGGTGATGGCATTTGAGCATTCTGGCGCACCTATGACCACAGATACCGTCGCATCTATGCTTCTGAAGGAAGGTCATCGTGATTTTCCCTCATCCCAAGCATTGGCATCGAATGTAAATAGTGTGCGTGTGCCCGTGCGTGTTTCTTGTACTTTTTGTAAAAAAACAGGTCATGTAGTGTCTCAGTGTAGGAAACGGCAAAACAAACACAAAAAGTGTACACCCTCATCATCTCATTCATCACATAACACAAATTACACATCTGAGGTTACACTTTCATCTTGTTTCAGTGCTTATCCTACAGGTTCATCCTCCTCAACTACCGAATGGTTTATCGACTCTGGAGCAACAGCTCATATGTCAAACAAGAGGGATTGGTTTCTGAACCTCAAACCGGAGACCAAACCGATAACTGTGGCCAATGGTAATCAGATTACATCTGAAGGAAGAGGTACTGTCTCATTACAAGTCTCTAATAGAGTTAAGCAAATTTCCGACGTCTTATACGTTCCTGAGTTAGCTACTAATTTATTATCAGTGCGTAACTTAGTACAAAAGGGATTCGTTGTAATTTTTTCACCAAAAGGCGCATCAATTCTTGAAAAAGAAGATTGCAAAGTGTCAGGTAATGTCGTAGCGACAGCGTCAAATTGTAAAGGCATGTACAGACTAGATTTGTCAGAGACACAAGCCTGTCTGACACAAAACAGCAATGAGTCTGCCATACTGTGGCATAGACGTTTAGGTCATCTACATGCCAAGGCCTTAAATATTTTAAAGAGTAGAGCACTAGGCTTAAGTTTTTCGTCCAATAGTTTGGATATACCTTGTGTTCCTTGCTTGCAAGGTAAAATGGCTAAAAAACCTTTTAAAACTTCTACAAGTAGATCTAAAGCGAAACTAGAATTAATACATTCTGATCTCTGCGGGCCAATGAGCACGCATTCATGGGGTGGCGCTTTATATTTACTTACATTTACAGATGACTTCACGCGTAAGACTTTTGGCTATATGCTAAAGTCGAAAAGCGAGGTTTTCAAAAAGTTCGTAGAGTTCAAAAGTCTTGTAGAGAACCAAACTGGCTTGAAAATTAAAACTTTTCGCTCCGACAATGGCACAGAGTTTGTAAATAAGTTTATGACTCAATTTCTTAAAGAAAATGGCATTATGCACCAAACTACAGTGCCGTACACACCACAGCAGAATGGTGTATCTGAGCGAGTCAATCGCACAGTAATCGAAAAAGCAAGGTGTATGTTGCAAGACTCTGGTCTACCCAGAGCATATTGGGGTGAAGCGGTCTCCACCGCTATTTATCTCAAAAACGTCTCTCCTACTCAGGCACTAAATAATAGAATTCCTGAAGAACTTTGGTTTGGTAAGGCAGTAAACTTATCTCACTTAAGAGTTTTTGGATGTGAAGCTTATGTCCTTATTCCGAAGGAAAAAAGGAAGAAGCTTGAATCTAAGACCAAAACCTGCATTTTCGTGGGTTATTCAACAGAAACTAAAGGTTACCGTCTTGTTGATCCTAGGAATCCCAGGAACATAATTGTTGCCAGAGACGTCGTCTTTGTCGAAGACAAGTCACCACACACGAGATCTGATGCAGAAGCTACAGGCCAGACTCCGTCACCAGTACATCTTGAAGTGGTGATACCTGTTACTCAAGATTCACCTCCAATACCAGAGCCTTCACTTGGCCAAGCCGATGACATATGTCAACCTCCAGAGCCAGCTTTTATAGAACCTGCAGCTCCACAACCAGAGCCTGAGGTACTTATAGAAGCAGAGTCTGAACATACAAGAGAGCCTTCACCCGTGTCTGAAAGACGTTATCCTCTCAGAGAACGGCGTGTACCACAAAGGTTTCCTGATGATGAGACTCTCTATCTGACATCAACTGAATTTGAACCAGTTACTTTTAAGCAAGCTATGGACGATGTCTATAAAAATGACTGGAAAACGGCGATGGACTCTGAATTTCATTCTCTCATGAAACATGGGACTTGGGAATTGGTTGACCGGCCTAAAAACAGGAAAATTATAAAGAGCAAGTGGGTTTACAAAATTAAGAAAGATACTGACGGGAATATTGTCAAATTTAAAGCTAGACTTGTTGCGAAAGGCTTTACATAAGTCGCAGGACTGGATTATGGAGAAACTTTCTCTCCAGTAGCCAGACTGTCATCCATTCGCCTATTACTAGCCTACGCCGTCAAACTTAATTTAGATATCGATCATTTGGATGTTGAAACTGCATTTCTTAATGGAGATCTAGAAGAAGAAATATATATGGAGCAACCAGAAGGTTTTTCAACTGACAAGTCGAAAGTGTGTTTATTGAAAAAATCACTTTACGGACTCAAACAAGCACCACGTCAGTGGAATAAAAAAGTTTGTGAGGCCATGAACAAACTTTCTTTCAAACGAGCAGAAAAAGAACATTGCATTTACTTCAAGCAAAGCAACAACAAAATACTCATAGTCGCAGTATTTGTTGATGACTTTTTTATCTTCTCGAACTGTAAGAAGATGAAAGATGTTTTTAAGGATCAACTCAAGAAGTTCTTCACTATTAAAGACTTAGGGTCAGTCAAAGATTGTCTTGGTATGAGGGTCACCAGAGACGGAAATACGTTGTCACTTGATCAGACCAAATATATCGAACAAGTTATCGCTAAATTTGGTATGACAGATGCCATCCCTGTATCAACGCCGATGGAAACCAGTGTCAAACTAACACTACCAAACAAAGACGATGAACTTGGCTTGGAGATACCTTATCAGCAGCTTATTGGTTCCTTAATGTACATCTCCATTGGTACAAGACCGGACATAGCACATACAGTCTCTGTCTTGAGCCAATTCAATACACATTACGGGGAGGTACATTGGAAGGCCGCTAAGCGTGTCCTTCGCTACCTTAAAGCTACCAAGGATATAAAGTTGACCTTTAACAATCAGTCAGAAATGATCGGTTACTCTGATGCAGACTACGGAAGTAACATAATAGACAGACGTTCTTATACAGGATTTGTGTTCAAGATGTGTGGATCTTCAGTCTCGTGGGAATCGCGCAAGCAACGTACTGTAGCGCAATCCACTACTGAGGCAGAATATATGGCCGTGAACGAAGCCAGCAAAGAAGCCATATATTTTCAATCACTCATCAAAGAAATATTCACCACATCTCCACCAATCACGATCATGTGTGACAATCAAAGTGCCATCAAACTCACGCAAAACAACAGTTTCCATGCTCGCACTAAACACATCGACATTCGCCATCACTTCATTCGCGACTCCATCGCACAGAATCAGGTTCATGTCGATTTCATCCCAACAAAACATATGACAGCTGACATTCTCACAAAACCATTACCTAAACTGAGACACTACAAGTGCCTTTCCGCTTTAGGTTTAACTTAGGTCTTAAGTTTTTATAAGCCAGTTTTTGAGTTTGTCTGTATCGTATTTGTCTTTTGTTTTTTGTTTAGTTTAGTGTGTAGTTAGTTAATTGTAAAGTTTAGTGTTTAGGTACTTTGTTATATGTTTATACAGGGTGTTCTTATTACGGGGAGGTGTTGAAACCTACATGTTCACTGATTAGTAATAAGAACACAGTAGTTTTTATATTTGAATTTTATCTTTTTTGACACACTCTGTGTTTATCTGTCAATCTTCTACTTTTCATGTAATAAACAACTATTATAGTCGTCTTAATTCCACATTTGTTATTTTATTGCTATTACCTAGTAATAGAAATATCAAATAAAAAAGGCTTTAATATCTGAACCTGAAGTGGACTGTATAAATAAAACTCTTCTTCGATTTGTTTCCGTGTTTATTCTTGTTCCTTATTTCCATGTATCTTGATCAACCTTGAGCAATCTTGAGCAGTCTTAATCTTGAGCAATCTTGAGCATACAATTGCTTACAAATCGCTCATTCTTAAATATTTACATTTTCCCAACTAGTAGGGTTTTAGCGGCGTACAAATTTCCTTAATCTATCAAAACAATAATCCTACACGTGTCACTATACCCTACTCGCTCTAACATTACATCTTACGCTAACACTTATTCCTATCTCATTCTAACCTATGTACATCTCATTCTTATTCTAAACAATAGATCCTTAAACCTAACTTACGTTTAATTCACTTATTGTTTGCACATAGTCAATTTATTCACAATCACTTATCACTGGGCTCGGCGTCCTTTACATCTCTCCCCCCGGCGCAGCTCGCGTAGCCTTCTCCTTCCTTCTGAAGGACGACGAGTTTGCTGACGGGACGCTTGAAGACTCCGGTTCTCGTTCTGACGTCTCCAACTCGTATGCCGCCGTCAGGTCCCTCGTAGGTGCGCTCGACGATTCCCATCGGCCAGACGTTCCTTGGTAGTGTATGGTCAACAACCACGACGACATCGCCAACTTGCAGTGGAATCTTCGTGTTCTGGGTTTCGCCTCTGGGTACCAGTGTTGGTAAGTATTCTCGCACCCACCGACGCCAGAAGTGGTCGGCGAGTGCTTGGCTGACACGCCAAGTCCTGCGGTCCGCTGTTTCGCAGGGTCCCGTGGATGGGAGTCCAGTTGATGACCCCATCAGGAAGTGGTTGGGTGTGAGCGCCTCTGGATCATGCGGGCTCACGCTCACGTGGGTCAGCGGTCTCGCGTTGATGGAGTATTCCGCTTCGGTCAGCAGAGTTCTCAGGACTTCTTCTGCTGGCTCCCTCTCTTGCAGTGTGGCGCGGAGTGCGGCTTTGACTGAGCGCACCAAGCGTTCCCATGCGCCTCCCTGGTTCGGAGCTCCTGGAGGTATGTAGCGCCATTCCATTCGGTGAAGTAGCCCTTCTTCTCGTAGGGCGGGTGCCCACTCGGTGTAGGCTGCTTGCAGTTCCATGTCTGCCCCACGGAAGTTGGTCGCGTTGTCGGAGTACATCAGTCGGGGCCATCCTCTTCTTGCAGCCATTCTTCGCAGAGCCATTATCGCTGAGTCGGTCGAAAGCGATGTGACGAGCTCGATGTGCACGGCGCGTGAAGTGAGGCATGTGAATAATGCGCCCCACCTCTTCTCTCGGCGGCGTCCCACTCGAACGATCATGGGCCCGAAGTAGTCCACCCCACAATTGGTGAATGGGCGGTGGAATGGGTCAAGACGCGCTCGTGGTAGGTCTCCTGTGGCTGGCGTCTGTGGCTTCCCGCGTCGTACTCGGCAAAGAGCACAGTTTCTTTCCACTGTGCGCACTGTGGGTCGCAAGTGAATAACCCAATAGCGTTGTCGTAGGTCATTCGTCACGCGTTCTCTGTTTGCGTGTCCCGCAGCGCAGTGTTCTCGATGCACGATGAGCTTGGTGATGTGGTGACGTCCGTCCATGATAAGTGGTCGTTTGGTGTCTGCGGGCGCAGCGGATGCTCCTATTCGGCCTCGCACGCGCAGTATCCCCTCTTCAAGTACTGGGTCCAATTTGAAGAGTCGACTCGATCTGCTTATCGGTCGTCCACACTTCATCTTCTTTATCTCTTCGCCGAAGCTCTCCTCCTGTGCATAGCGTATGAGCTCCTGTTCCGCCTTCTCCAAGTGCTGGCATTCCATGCGTGTTGCCCTGCGCCTGCATATGTCGATGAAGGCTAACACTCTTGCCACTGTTCTCAGCAGTGTTTCGTACTTGGAGAAACGCGTGTGGTCCGGCAGCCAACTATCACGTCGTTCCTTTTCTGACGTGTGCAGAACTTCTGCTTCTGCTATGTCGGGACTTATATCCTGCGGCCACAGCTCTTCCGGTTTCTTTAGAAATTCCGGTCCTTGAAACCATCTGTCTTCCTCGGTGATCGGTGTGCGCGCGAACCTTGTTGCGTCGTCGGCTACGTTCTGGTCTGTCGGTAGCCATCTCCATTCATCTCGTTGCGTGAGTTCTGCTATCTCGCTGAGCCGATGTGACACGAAGGGAGTGTATCGTCGCGTGTCATTGCGAATCCAATGGACGACAGTTGACGAGTCAGTCCAGTAGATTGTTCTAGCGACTTCGACGCGATGCTCCTTCTTGATGGTGTCGGCGAGTCTTGCTCCGATGACGGCGGCTTGTAGCTCCAGACGAGGTATGGTTTGTGTGCGCTTTGGTGCCACTTTAGCTTTGGCAGCCACCAACACAACTCCGATCTCTCCATTTTCTTTCTCTGTCCTCCAGTAAGCCACAGTTGCGTAGGCTTGCTCACTCGCGTCGCACAGCACATGTAGTTCGACGTGCTTGCAGCTACTCAGCGCGTAGCATCTCGTGAGGCGTAGTTGTGCAATCTCTGCTAAGTGTGACAGCCACGATGCGAATAGTTCTTCTTCTTCTGCAGGTATCGGTTCATCCCATGAAGTTTTGAGACGCCATAGGTTCTGCAGGATGATCTTGGCTCGTATCGTGTAGTGACTTAGCAGCCCCAGAGGATCGTAGATTGACATCACGGCGCTAAGTGCTTCTCTCTTGGTCGGTGCGCGAGCTTGTGTTCTTACTTCGGCTGGGACTCTGCTCATTGTTGTGTTGAAGCCCAGCTCATCTCTGTCGGCGTTCCAGAACAGGCCGAGTATCTTGTTCTCTGGACGTTCTCCCCCCAGTTGCGCTGGTGTGGTAGCAAACAACTCTGGTGGTATGTCCCGTAGCACGTTCTTGCTATTTGCGCTCCATCCGCGCAATGTGAAGCCTGCGGTTGCGTGTACCATTCTCGTTTCTTCTATTGCAGCATGAGCTTCTGTCTCATTGTCGAAACTGGCTACCAGGTCGTCCATGTAGTGACTTCTGGTGATGGCTTCCAGTGCTCGAGGATGCTGCTGAGCGTGTTCATTCGCGTTGTGGTTGCGAACGAAGTGTGCCATGAATGGTGAGCTCGCTGCCCCGAAGATCATGCTTGTCATCTTGAAGTGTTGAGGCGGATGCTCTCGGTCGCTGCCTCGCCACAAGAACTGTTGTGCTGGCTGATCTTCAGGTCTTATCTTGATTCTCAGGAACATTTCTTGGATGTCTGCTGTGATTGCAATTGCCTTCTCTCGGAATCTGAACACTATTCCTTGTAATGACAGCAGTAAGTCCGGTCCCTCTAGCAGATGGTCGTTCAGACTCACACCATGACTCTTGGCCGCCGCGTCGTATACCAATCTCTGTTTACCGGGCTTGTTTGGGTTCTGCACGGCAAAGTGTGGGAGATACCAGCAGACGGCACTTGCTCGTTCTGAGCCGTCACACGGTACTGCGTATCCTTTCTCCAGCAGGTTTTCTATCTGTGCGGTGTATTGCTTGGCAAAGTCGGGTGATCTGTCCATCTTCTGTTCTATGTTTCGAAGTCGACGAAGAGCTGTGTCGTAACTCGGTGGCATGATCGTTCTGTCTTCTCGCCATGGTAGTCCCACCTCGTAGCCACTGTCGATCTTCTTTATTGTCTTCTCGACGATGTCGATGGCTCGTCGATCTGCGTCGCTTATTCTTTCTTTCTGCTTGACGCCCAATGATTCTATCTTGAAGTGCGTCTCCACCAAGTTGTGAAGTTCTTGGTCTCGTTGCTCGTTCGTGTCTATGTTTCGTTCGGGTTCATAGACATGTAGCACACTTTCTTTGTTGCATGTGATGCTGCGTGGCATTGTTCCGTGCACCACCCATCCGAGTTGCGTTCTTGATGCAGCCGGTTGATTCGGCGCACCCACTCGTAGCTTGCGGGATACGATGCATTCCCAGTGATCTGTTCCAACTAGGATGCCAGGTCGGGCTTGCTCGTAGCAGATCTCATCTTCTTTCAGACTTCGAAGATGTTTGTACTTCATGAGCGTGTCTGGTATCGTTTGCTTATGAAGTTCCAGATTCTTCACAGTGCGGGCACGCAGTTTGTGTTGCGCACTGTCTTTCTTTCCACGCACTTGCACAGTTACTAGTTTGCTGTCGTTCTCTCTCTGGAACATGTTCACACCATGCAGGTTCAATGGTGTTGCAGGGCCTTCTGCGCCGATGCTTTTCGCCAGATCTTCATCTATGAGAGTGACAGTTGCTCCTTCATCTAGTAATGCGTAGGTGTTCACCTCCCCCCGTGGACCGGTGACGACGACTGGACATATCTTCAATAAGACTGTTCGCTGCCCCGCCGAAGACTTAGTTGCCACGGACATGACGGTTGCGGTGTTGCTTGAAGTTTGCTTCATTGTGTTCGGTTCAACTTCTTTTTCTTTTCTATCTTGATGAAGCATTGCGTGATGTGGTCGACGACACTCTTTTATTCCGCATGATTTTGCGTTGCAGAATATACGCCTGTGTCTCTTGCTGATGCACTTGAAGCAGAGTCCTTTTTCTTTCACCAAGTCCCATCGTTCTTCCATTGTCAGTGCTTTGAAGGAAGGGCACCGAGGCAATGTGTGGGCTTGTCCACAACTTAGGCATTCTTCACGTTCTTCTTTGCTTTCGGTTGTGTATACTGCGTTCATTCTCTTTCTTTGTGGCGCAGCTGTAGTAGGCGGTCTGACTTCTCTTCTTATTGCGTTCGTCGCGGTCGTGTTCATCTGAGGAGCGTATGTGTATTTCAGCGCTCGATCCGCTTCTCGCATAAGAAAGCGTGAAAGCATGACGATCTCAGGATCAGCAGTTCCTTCGTTCTCACTTGCGTAGTCGCACCAACGTGATCGTAGATGTGGGCTAAGCTTGTCAAGTACTTCTCGAGCCAGTAGAGGGTTATAGAGGTATCCTCGTCGATCGATGGCCTTGAGTATGCATATGACGTTCTGTAACTTGATCGCGAAGCTGTTGATCTCTGTTGCAGATGTTCCTGGTTTCGGTAATCTTCTTAGTTCGTCGAATGCTTTGTCGATGATGATCTCTGGTCTTCCGAAGCATTGTTCAAGTGTCTTCATAATGATTCCAGGTTCAGTTGCGGTGTGTAGCAGTGCAGATACGACGTCTCTCGCCTCCCCTTTGAGGCAGCTTCTTAATCGTTGAAGGTTCTCAGCAGCGGAAACGTGATAAAGTTTCGTGGAGTCTTGCATAGCTGCTTTGAACGGCAACCACTCGTTGATCGCTCCGGAAAATGATGGTAATTCAGTTTGTCGGAGACGTGGTCGCGCCATCTTCTCCAATGTTTCTGCTAACTGCTCGATTCCGCCTCTTGTTCTCGTCGGCGTAGGTGATCTGCCTCTTCCTACGTCGAAGCGGTGTCTTCTATGCTCTTCTCTGTCTGCAGTATCTTCTTTCCGAGCGGTGACGGGGTTGGTTCGTATCCAGTCATCCACTCGCTTGTAATCTTTCCCGGCGATGGGATGTTCGTGCAGACTTTCCTGTTCATCTTGAAGCGCAGATACTTCAGCTTCGTATCTCTTCCTAATAAGATCGGCTTCAAGTTCCATTTCTCGCTTCTTGATGGCTGCTAGCCTCTCAGCAGCTTCCAGCTCAGCTAACCGTAGCCTTGTATTCACACTTGCCATTGAACGGTGAGATCGTACTGAACGCGTAGGTGAGGGTGCTCGTCTTCCTTCTTCAACTGCCGGCATATTGGACGAAGTACCCCTGACCGCCATGGTGTCGATCGTAACCCCCGGGGTAGGTAGTCGTTCCGTCACGGTGTGCTCTCTCACAGGTGAAGCTGGAGCCTCCAATGAAAGTCTTCTTGCTCGTTCGATTGCAATAGCTCTCCTTATTTCCTCCCTATGTTCCTGGATACGTCTCTGTTCTTCGGTTTCGGCCGCTTCGCCTTGGCTTCTTGTAACAACCATCTTCAATCTTCAAATCTTCGTTCGTAGAAGTAATTCCGTCGATAATTCGTTGTACGTAATCCGGTTTCAATGTAAACCACAACGAAATCTTCAATTCTTCTTAATTTTGATGCTTGCTGAATTACAGACGTGCAGTTCTTCAAATAAATCTTGACCCGATGGATTCTTCTTATTCTTGATCCGGATCCTGAAGGACCACAGCTGAATCTTGATCCGGCTTCTCGAAGGACCACAGCTGAAGTGGACTGTATAAATAAAACTCTTCTTCGATTTGTTTCCGTGTTTATTCTTGTTCCTTATTTCCATGTATCTTGATCAACCTTGAGCAATCTTGAGCAGTCTTAATCTTGAGCAATCTTGAGCATACAATTGCTTACAAATCGCTCATTCTTAAATATTTACATTTTCCCAACTAGTAGGGTTTTAGCGGCGTACAAATTTCCTTAATCTATCAAAACAATAATCCTACACGTGTCACTATACCCTACTCGCTCTAACATTACATCTTACTCTAACACTTATTCCTATCTCATTCTAACCTATGTACATCTCATTCTTATTCTAAACAATAGATCCTTAAACCTAACTTACGTTTAATTCACTTATTGTTTGCACATAGTCAATTTATTCACAATCACTTATCACTGGGCTCGGCGTCCTTTACAGAACCCTTCACAGCTGGGTCTACCCTTCGTTTCAGAACTTTCGGACAACGCTTAAACTGTGATTATTATTGTTCTTAGCATTTTCCATGCAGTATCTTTACTGAAGATCTGAAAACCAGAAAAAAACATTTGGTCATTTTGGCATCAGGCGGGAATCGAACCCGCATCTTTCGCAAACCGGGCGACTGCACTCTTAATGTAGGGTAGTGCAGTCACCCGGTTTGCGTTCTCCCGTTTTCAGATCTTTAGTAAACACTTAAACTGTTTAAATAGCTAATGACATCCCCTTTTTTTTAGTAGGGGAAATGCCTTACGCATACCCGTCCACCGGCGGGTGGACGGGTTATGTCGGACTCTCCACTGGGAAGGTGGTACCCCAGTGGCTTTACCGACTAAAACCCCTACTACTCCCTCTCATCGTCCACAGTGAGGGTACACGGTAAGTGGCACGAAGCCTTCTACGCGTTCACCCGGACGGCGCCCCGAGCCGTCCCTACCAGGTAGTGGTGGAGGCCTGTGGTGAAATGCCGGTACCGCGCGCCAGCTGGCCTTCCCCGTACCGCACCAGCTGGCCTCCCCCCCCCTGACGTTAAAAGGTGGAAAAACAGTGCACTACGGCTTGGTTCAAACACCTAATAAACTACGCAGAATGCCAAGGCCTCTCCAAGTGATGCCTTGCTTAGCCGATACTTATCAAATCTTTATGTCGCTGGGAGTGTGGCTCATGGTTTGCTCCCCTTCCAATATTATAGCCATATTTACGTTATAGTCACGTTATAAGAATGCTGCCCCCCTGACTTCAAAACTTTGGGAAGCAGTGTACTACGGCTTGGTTCAAACAGCTAATAAACTACGCAGAATGCCAAGGTCTCCAAATAATGCCTTGCTTAGCTGATACTTATCAAATCTTTATGATTTACTCATTCTTACAAAACAATGCTAACAAGTCGCCTTGGTACACATTGTCTAGTTGATATACTCGGCTTAAATAATCCGCGGACAAGATTTCGATTGTTCTGAGATATGATCGCAATTGTTAACAAGTGCGTAAAACTAATTGAAGAATATAAGTAGTCAGCAAGTATCATAGAAACCGTATTCGGTACTCGGTTTGCTAAGCTGCGAGAATTAATCATGTTATACAGGGTGTCCTAAAAATCGTATCAAGCGGAAGTCCAGTGAGAAAACTTCAGGATTCGTGATCATCCCTATGTATGTTCTGCGATTTTTCATAATTTCGAGGAAAAACTTTTTAGTGCTTTGTTATTTTTTTGTGCTATAATTAACTAAATAAACTGAGGATTGGTCTACGATAAGATATCCTAACGTATACTAGATTTTTCAAATATAGCAATTTAGAGTATTTTTATTAGTTGTAGATTGATGACTTTACTTATTTAAATACCACATTTAAACATAAAATGATTATGCCTACTGTAACCGTACATCTCAAAAGCTGGAATGTGACCAAATAACATCTAGAAACCAGTCTGTAACTACAACAGTAGTTACTCGTTATATCTCTTAATTTGCGTTTATCAGTCAAGCAAGACTACATAAATTCAAGGAGGTCTTATCCGGATATCTGAAACTGGTCTACAGTAATGAAAGTAGAGGGTACAAGCACAGTTAACGTAGCGCCAGCGATAAAATGCCAGGTTTTCGATCAAAGAAAGAGCAAAAGTATGGTGATATTCTCTTGATTACTATTTTTTTACTTCTAATACGATGGTGGCTAACGTTAATTCTAAAGCCACTACTCTCCGATAGGAACACCATGCATTTCTGACAGTTTTTTTTAAATTATTTTTTTTAATTTTTAGAAGCTGTCAGTCTAAGTTCTGAGAGACTAACTAAACGGACAATGGTTTGAGCGGAAGGCTCTCAACCCTTAATTTTAAATAACGTGAGTTTAGGTGCCCCCAGACCAGTTTGAGCATAACAAACTTTAAAATAATGTATTTTTAAAGATTAGAATTGTACCAGCAACTTCAAATTTCTCCTCCATTTCACGGACCGATCCAGTGTAGATCACGCTTAAGAACAAAACTTTCTCAAACCCGTTTGGCAGTTTCGTCAAGATAAGACTGCCATCAGCGTGTTTTATGGCAGTGATGCAACTTGACATCTGATTTGAAGAAATGTGGCTATGTAAAAATCCAGTTAATTGCTAAGCTGTGTTTGAACTTTGATGGTGACGTTCCACGTTATGCAACTATCATGGGGGGCTCAAGTAGGAAAATGCATTGAAAAAATGTAATAAAAACGGTGGTTGGGCCATCTTGTATGAAAATACTCAGTATAAAATGTATTCAAAATGGCTCTTGGCGCCCCTGGACAACCGAAAAAATGCACCACCGGTTTCATCTTATAAAACTACAGGTTATTAAACGTGGTGTCAACAGGCATTTTCGCAGGCACTCAAGATGAGATAAACCATCTCAGTAGTGACTGTATTACTGTGTTTGTCATCCTCATATCTGGACCTGATATCACGACTGCTTACCAGGTGGAGTACGTTCCGTGTACAAAGATTACTAAACAACAAAACCTTTTCCACATTCGTTTCATCGCCCGATTACTTCAGCATAACCAAACCTGCTCGATCAACTTAGGCACCGTACACAGAGAACAGTAAAATATCTACATACAAACATGCAGTTCTCGGTTCACGGTCGGTGTCGCGATTTCACGCACACGCTAGCATAAAATAGGGCAGGATAAGGAGGTGGCAGTACGGACGGGCTGTGCCGCGTGTCTGTGTGCACGCTAGGCTAATAACTCGGCGGGCGGCCTTAGATAACCTACTGTTTATACTGTGACTTAGGCGACTATAATCGTCAGAACCGCTATCTTAAGCATCACCAATTTCTGCCCATAGACAATTAAGGCTCCACGGCGAAGGCCATTCTAATTAACAGTTCCGAAGCATAGTTCACTGGATATTGAGTGGTACTAATTACGGTCCATGTGGACGGACCGTTAGGAAAGGCAATGAGTTCATTGTCATGGTGAAAGATTTTGAAAATGCACAGAACTGGAAAAAATAATCGTTTAGTCATTAGGCTACACCTGTTGTAACATTCTTGATAGTTCGAGTCTTTCCTTTAGGCATTTATCATGTTTTAACCGTGACCTGTGGTTTGGATATGAGGTTCAAATCTTACCCAAGCCAGTTCCTAGGAAGTTATTAATTTCTAAAATTCCTTTAATTTTGGGTCTGTAATTGGCGCTTTACTATCTGATGAAATATTTTGAGGCACACTTTTGAGTTTTGGGACAATACCATGAAAATCTGTTGACCTTAATAAAGTCAAGCTGAACTTTGAAGGTTTCTTTTTCATGATGGTACCTAATCGTTTCCAGAAGGTTTTACAAACAAAGTTATCGACTGTTATTGTTTGTGTTTTGAGTGGTCAACTACGAGTATGAGGTGATCAAGGAGTAAGAGTTGGCTTAGCCTTCAAGTCTTTTGACATGGCTTGTTGGTTACGAAACTACCCTGCAGTGTTACTTATTTAAGAGGTCAATTCCACAATTATAACGCCTTTTTGGTTAACAATCCCATCCGATGTTGAACTTGTTGGAGTTCTTCAAAGGTTCTTACAGGGTCAGCAACGCGCAAGTAATGGCCCTGGCCCTCACGCTTGTTTGCCATAGTAGTTCTATAAAAAACTGTATTATGCTAACTAGTGGACTAGCTAATTATGGTTCACGCCGACCGCACCGTAACGGTACGAGGTTCATTGTCACACTTAGTCGTTACGTCGCTGGAACTCGTTACTTACATATTTCGCACATTGACCACGTACTAAGAGTTTATTTTTAGTCTGGCTGCATTACATAGCAGTTTCACAAAATCGTTAAAGATGACGATCAGGTTTCATAGAAGTTAGGGATGCGGCAGTATCTTCTTGCATTATTTTTGGATTGGATGTCACCGTCATGATTTAATCCACAGAATGTTAACGTAACATGGTAACTCACTAAAGTGTGACCAGAGTGTCTCCTGTCAAAACATACCTTCTAGGGTAGTGTTTTAATTAGCAATTTAAGGACAAGCTTGGCATGATTTAATATGACATACTCGTAGATGTCAAAGCCAGCGGCAGATAATAAGTAAACAAGCCTGAAAGAAGCCATCACACTATCGAAATTAAGAGTAAGTTTTCGTGCTAAAATAAGCTCTAAGTACCAAGTTTAAGATCAAGAAGTTTAATGACAGAAGAGATGATTTTCCATCAATCGTTTGAGTGTTCGATGCGCATACGCACGTCGTTTATGAAGGTGTAGTTGCGCACGCACCGTTAGAGGCGGGTATTTGGGTCGGTGCTCGCCCGCTACAGTACGCCACAGGCGATGCGAGTTATGAGCTGAAGCGGTTTAATGGACAAATCAATTCAATGTGGGCTTTTGAATGTTCCGTTCACCATGACAGACAATGAGTGTGCCTCTGACTAACCAATTAGGGATATGGTCGTGAGGGTATTTTGTGTTTTTATGTTAAATCAATTCAGACTGAATTTTCGATTTTAGCTTCCAATTTCTGAAATGTTAATGAAAGTGTTTTGCCAGTTGGACACAAAATTATGAAATAATGTACTAAAATATGGTTTCGAGGACACGTATAGCGCAGAGGCTACGAAAGCTAGCCGGTTGAAACTCAAAGGTTTAATTCCCGTCTAGGCAATTTTGTTAGTACCTTTGTTGCTTTCAGTTTCCATAGTACCATGGAAAACTTTATTTATTGTTTATTTAGGTGAAAATCAACTTCACAAAAAAAGTTAAATTTGTAATATTCTATTGTTTACTTAAAATGAATACAAAAGATTTGAATTATTATTGTTCCTCCAAATGTTCACAATTTATAAACATCAACTGTCAATATCACGCCAAGAGCTCATGACTCAAACATTGACCAGCAATCTAGGATGTTATGTGTGAGTACGTGACATCTCGTCTGTGAGGGAATGTTTTCGGATTCATATACCAGTCCGAATATGCGTGGCGATGCTTCGATTGTTCGAATGTAACGTTTTGGGGATGCCTTCTGAATCATGATTTGGGGATTTAGTTGAAGAGTCTTCTTCCGATTGGGTTTATCATTTATGTGATTTTTTTTGACAGTTTTATTTGCTTTTATAAGTAGGTACTTTTATATTTATTTATTCTTTATTGCACATAATCAAATGGTACAAATGGCGGACTTAATGCCGATCTCTACCAGTCAACCATGAGGCTAAGCAGAAAAATATGGTAGGCGGTGCAGTGTTAAAAATAAAGAATAAAAAAAAACAATTGAACAAGTTTATAGGTAGGCAAGGCCGGGCACGAGAGTGGTGATCACATCGTGCATCATTAGGGCATCCCTAATAATTATGGTTTATCCGTAAAATTTTCCGTGTTTACAATAAATTTATGGTACTCGTAGGTTATGTTAAAAAATACTACAAGTTTTTTCCTGAAAAATTACTACTCACCAAGAATTTACCTTTTCACTTGAAATTAGCATTTCGATTTAAATTCCAATGAAATAGCCACTTACCATTTATTAATCTTTCATCAGGGAAAACACCGATCTGCAAAATAGAAAAGCAGCTGTTAGTTAAGTTTATCAAAAATATTATAATTACTAGCTAGGCAACAATTCCTATCAGTCAATAGCATTAGTTACAAGTAAAACAATCTTTATTAACCACACTTAGTGGTCTTTTATTAATCTGCTCCTAAACTGAACGGGAGCGGGTCAAGTGTCAAAAACATCATTCATTCGGTCGGTCATCAATTGGAATGAATGACATTGAATTATCGAAACCCTGCAAGGTCGGAGACCACACGGATTGGTAGGGTTGTCAGCTGAAGATTTCCGGGATATGATCTGATTTATTGTTTAAATTTAAGCAACTATAAAATTTCGAAATCACAAGGTGGACCGACGATCTGGTCAAGATCGCGGGAAGCCGCTGGATGCGGACAGCGCAGGACCGATCGTTGAGGAGATCTTTGCGGGAGGCCTATGCCCAGCAGTGGGCGTCGTTCGGCTGACATGATGATGATGATAAAACTTATATCCTCCTTAAGTCCTAGTGAGTATACTCGATATCTTCGAGCCAACTGTCTTACGATTGTTGTGGTGAATTTTCTACAACCTGGTGGACCACGACGCGAGCTAGATGCTATTGAACCAGACTGGCCTATGAAGGTTCAAAATAGAAGCGAGGAAGGGAGGCCAGTGCCCAGAAGTGGAATCCCAACGGATGATAAAGACAAGAAAATGTAAAGACTGTTAAAAGTAGATTTAATGTAGATCTTATTTAAACACAACCACAAACACATAAGTTGGCAGCCCTACAAAAGAGATATCTGTCTCGCTCATCCATTATTGCGGCTGACAGAGACGATTATATTTGTAATTTCGGACATTCCGTTTTGACAGAACCGCCAAGCTCCTCCGATGATGGATGTGGCTCTTAGCTTCGGTATGCATTTGATGGGGTTTTGAAGGTTACGGGGTTTTGTTGGCGAAAGTGCTCTTATTTGACTTTTTAGATACATTAAGATTATAACCGAAACGCCTAAATAGAAGATTAATAACAAGGCTAAAAAGTCGACCTAACATGGAGGCACAATTAACATAATTTGTGCTTTAGCTTTTTTCACCCATTTCCTTAGCGTTGACTGTAATTCGAGTTTTCATGTTTCGAACTTATCCCTTTAAAACGGTACTGGCAGAATAGTTGCCACCTTATTTTAACTAACCCCTTATGTCATTTTAATAGGGTCCAAAGCCAACGAAAAACGGCATCATGTTCTACCGGTTAAAGAAAAAAATCATATAGATTAACCTACCCTTTGTTGGTTGCCCTTGGTTAGTTCAAATTTCCAGAATTTCTTTCTTTGCGAATATCTTTCTTTGATGCTAAAGTTTAACCATCTTATGACCAGCGATCCACCCCAGCTTCGCACGGGTGCAATGGGATGTCATTTTACACATAAACCTTCCTCTTCAATCACTCTATCTATTGAAAAAAACGCATTAACATTCGTTGCATGGTTTTACAGATTTAATCATACATTAGGACAGAGAAAGCGACTTAGTTTTATACTATGTAGTGATATTACCTGACTTACTTTTGGCTCTACAATATAATAGTCAAATTATTTTATTAAATTACATTTTTAATGAATATACAGCCAAAGTCAACCATAATGAGAATTAAATTAATCCGTTCTTTATGCCTTGACCACTGTCTATACTGTCTAGTAAGACACACATACTTTTATATTATTTTTATATTTTTTGGCAAGTATGCCAATAATATAAACGTATGCAGAAAAAGTCAAAGAACTCACTACGTGTTGCAGAAATGAATTATGCACAACAATGTTCACCGAACTAAAGCCTAGCGCGTTTTTCTTTATGGTGCGCTTGCGCACATTAGCCAAACCGTTTAACTCTATGATTCCTTTCAAGTCTAATCACAGCTTTGCCTTACAAGACAAATTAGCATGCCCAATTAAGCCCATAACTTGAACCCATACAAACCCAGCAACTCGAGACTAACACTTATAAAATCATAGAAATATGCTTTGAGAATCGCCGCCTCACCACCTATAGGAATTGAGAATATGGCCCAAATACTTAGAACTATACTCGGCAACGTTAATTGGCAATTTAAATAGTATTCTATGCCGTTGTGTTAGGTTCCATTTTTGCATGTTTGCTAGATCGTAATTAAAAGATGATAACAACTGTTATGGCAGTAATTGTCCTGAACTACTGGCTGCGCACGCGCCGATGAAGGGCGGGTTCTTTATAACAGCACACGTTAACGATCCAGTTAGTCTTTTGAAGGTTGTTGACACAAATGTCGTACTTTGGTTTGTAACTGGATTTTTGTTTTATGAATACGCGTTCGTGTAAAGAATGTTCAACGTATCATACGCACTAAATGAATGCTTGTGGTGAGCACAGTCCGACTTTCGATAATATCGAGAAGAGTCACTCTATCGATAATATACATGTATTTCAATATTTTTTCTCTGTTATTTAGCATTATCCAATTGATGTTGTGTTTTTAGTACCGGAATACCAAAAAAAACCGCTCCGTTAGGGTACGCGGAAGACGCTGGTTCGATTCCCGCCTGAAACCCTTACCAAAAACTAAAATACGTGATATTGAGGATAGGTATCGCCACCATCGACATCGAACCTTCAACGTCACTAGCAAGAGGTGAGGGTGAGAAGTAATCACTGGACTCCTGAATGGTGCCAATTCAGGAGTCCAGTGATTACTTCTCACCCTCACCTCTTGCTCACTGCCTTACTTGAACATCAACCACGCGTCTTTTATTGAATGAAGTTGTCATCGCTATAGTTGGTGGTTAAGTCAACACCATTGATAATATTCCAAAATATCAATGTTGTAAAAGCGAAAGCATCGATAGTGAAGTCATACATCGATCGTTTGGCGTCACTAGTGTGAGCCATCCAGGGGTCCAGTGATTCACTTCTCACCCTCGCTTCTTGCGCGCTTGCCCACTGCCATACTTCACCGCCAACCACGCTTCACCTATATTCCTTTACTGTACACGCGTCTTACATTGAATGAAGTTGTCATTGCTATATTGCATATTGCTGGTGGTTTTTTTCCCCAAGAGCTTATATTTTCGTGATTTAGTCTTAATTATAACAAACTAAAGTCTATTTTAAACTAATTTTAAGTTATGACCATCGATAGATTTATAGACCGTGATAGTGGTTAAAATTGGAATTCTTGACGATTCGAAAGTACTGTGCAATGGTCTACTTGAATACAGAAATATTGAATTTGAATTTGATAATATTCCAAAATTTCGATGTTGTAAAAGCGAAAGCATCGATAGTGAGGTAATTCATCGACTGTTCGTCATCACTAGTGTGAGCCATCCAGGGGTCCAGTGAGTCACTTCTCACCCTCGCTTCTTGCGCGCTTGCCCACTGCCTTACTTCAGCGTGCGACCGGCGCGTTTTTGCGACGTCTGTCACTCAGGCCAGCGTAATTGGCTTAATGGCAGATCAGCTCGCTCCCGGACGTGGGTTCATCAGGGTTATAGGCTTGCTGTTAGGAAATATAAATGCTTCAGTTATTTTAAGCGTCACCTAGATTAGGTGGCTATGCTAGTCAAAACGAATTGTGGAATTTATTCATAAAATGTTGTACATTAATATTATTTTGATGCTTGTAACATTTTTATTCCATTCGGAATATTCAACTGATCTCTATTTGAATGCCCCATATTTTAACACGTATCAATTTGTGGAATCAATTCAACCATCTCGAAGACAAATCGACCAGATATTTAATTTCTAATCCCTATGCTTATAAAATAACATGGTTTTTAAGAGGAGAAGGAACAAGTTTATTTTTGAAAAGGATATAGCATCCTATTAACATATTTAAAAGATAATTAAACTTAGTAATAAGAAACATGCTACTAATCACAGAGTCATTATACATATGTCATATGTCATAATGTCTCAAAATGTAAGGTAGGCTGAAGCGCTGATAATTTATCAGTGTGCCCAGCTGAGTACGCGCACCGAAAGTTGCCACAGAAAATATTTTGACAGATAGGTCACTCCGTGAAGATTTCATGTCTTCGACCCGGCATTTGCGTGTTGGGCCACAAAAAACGCGATCGCACGCGCCGCACTGGGTCAATCTGTGTGACGAATCGCGCTACACGACCGCCCCACACCGCCCCGGTTTCCAATGTGGGGCTCACTGCGAGCGGGTATTAATATAAGCGGCAGCGATTTGTGTTTTAACTAGTGCCCGCCCGCGACTTCGTCCGCGTGGACTAAGGTTAAAAAAACATTGTAATATATCTTTATAAATTGTAGCCTATGTGTTATTCAGATGTATGAGCTATATTATTGTAGCTTATTTAAAATTCATCCAGTAGTTTTAACGTGAAAGAGCAACACGCCACATCCACACATACAAACTTTCGCATTTATAATATTAGTAGGATTTTTATGAATTTCATATACTACTACTGAAAAGACTCGCTCAGAAGCTAATCCCAAACAGAGTGGTGGTCAGAGAATTGCGTGCGAAGCCTGTTGTTATTTACCTTTTTTCAAAATAGCATGATTCGATGATTTTGCGTTTATTTTAGTAAAAACAAAGTTATAAAAACATGTTCGATCGCTGGCACTCAGACTCCATTTACAACAGAGAAATGAACTTGCATTGCTATTAAGTTTAACTGCGTATGACTGATGCGAGTAACTGTAGGCGAATTTGTGGAATTATGTGTGTTTGTCACGAGACTAGCTAAATAGTAGTAACCACTAAATGTGCTTATAATTGCATCTAGCCACAGATCAAGCAGGTCTACTTTTGTATTTAATACCTAATTATGTCATATAACATAAACGGCCTATATACGTCCCAAAGCTGGGCACAGGCCTCACCTCAACTATGAGGTGGTATGAGCCATACTCAAACACGCGGGCTCAGTGCGGATTGTTGGAGGAGTGTAAGGTTAGTGCGCTACCTCAATGTCAGATGTTACCAAGCCGCCCTAGGGCCTCTGTCATGGCATATAAAAATTACAATAATTTACATCGTTTGCAAGCGCCTGCGCAAACATGGCTCACACACTTTTGGGGAATATGAGGAACAGGGTGTTAAATTCCTCATCCCCCATTGAAAAGGAAGGATCCTCCGACCAGACGGGTGTTCTATCTGGTGGGCTGCTGCCCGACGGTAGATGTCGGGTTTCTGTATATGTACTTAGTCGCTTGAATAATGTTGATAGCGCGATTCAGGTTAGGTCAGTTGTAGTTCGCATGTGGCGAGATAGGTGTCGCCACATCACTCCCCTCCGAGACCGGAGGTCGTAAGCAAGTTGAGACTGCCGGTGCCAATGCTCCAGTGTGTTATTCGAAAAGGCCCGAACATTAACTTGAATTATTTAATTAGTCAGAGGTCCACTGGACCTCGAGCGAGTGAGTTTGTAAACTCATTACTACACTTTTGTGCGTGACATTCTTCCACAATACATCGGAACAGAAATCTCCTATTGCTAATAGATGGATAGTCAAAGTATGTAAGCCTAAGGCATCGCTAAACGACTAGCTATCATGAGACCATCTGGCACGTGCTTTCTCTAGCTGTCAACGAAAGAATAGATAGACTTCAGCATTTCGGCTGCTACTCGCCACTGATACCACAGTCGCCAAACATCAATCATTGCTCAAACATGTACCGTCACTATCAGATTTATTGAAGCCGACAAGGTGACCGTTACCAGTACGAAGTAACCAGTAATATCTGTACATGTTAGGCTATATTTATTTGGGAGGAAACTGTTATCAACACATGAAAATTATGTTTTCTTATATTTAAGCGAACACTATACATAGAAGTAAAACAACTTGTCGAATACGGAAAACATAAGACCGCGAGTAGAATCCGTTAATTATTTTATTTCGATTTATGATTTTTTTAATTACTTCATTTTTATCTGAACAGATGCTAGTCACTAGTGTCTATATACAGGTGACAGATATATCACGTGTTATGTTCAGATATTAACGAGGTACTTAGTAAATGTTCAGTTTTTTTTTCTTTTTAAATATCCTTGGACATTATTCCACACAGCGCCATCTAATCCCAAGTGGGCTAATAATAGTCCGTTATTATGGGATTCTAGGCAACTGATTAACATACTTAAATATTTTTTTTTTGTAAATACATACTTAATATACATAGGAAACACCCAGACCAATTCAAACAGACATGTACATGCACACAAATGTTTGTACTGTGCGGTGATCGAGCCTGCGACCCTTGGTGTAGTAGCCGACTTCTCAACAATTACACCAAGACGGTCGTCCAGATATTAATAGTAACTTGGGTGTATTGAACTCACTGTCTCTGAAACTGATCAGAACAACTTGGTCATTGGTTGGTACAATGTCTGCTTCAATATATCATATGATATTACTTCATATGTGACGGTGACTGTACAGAGGCGCACACATCAGCCTTTACAAAGCCATTGCAAAATGGGTCTAATGTCAGCCGCATAAGGTGCCCCATATGTAAAGCTTGATGTGTGCGCCTCTGTACATTCTGTCACCTCAAATCGGTATCTCCATCTCAGAAACAGAACGGATCAAGAGCGTGTAAGTAGATCTTACTAATTATCGTTTTCTCGACTCATGTCGTGTCGTGGACTCGTGACTTGTTAGATCAAGCGACATAAATCTGTTAATGTTTTTGACATTTTCATATCTGAGGTATTGGCTGATTCAGTTGCCAGTGAATACGGTTATTTGGCGACGAAAATGAGATGAAACAGACGAGAGTCATGTAAGTCTGATTTAACAAAATACATGTTATAAGTAAAGATTTTGTAATTATGATATTAAAGTGGAGTCGAGTGGCCCTATATAGCGTAGTGATTTAGTTTTGTTAGGGATAAATGGATAAAAACAATTTGATTAGGCGTCAGGTGAACTTCTAAGCGGCAAAAACTTGTATACACTAGTAGACACTAGTTTTTGCCACTTAGTGACTATGTGCTTATCTCCTGAAAATATTACTTTAAGTAACGTCTTAGCCGTACAGTGGCGCACACATTAACCTTTACAAAACCATTGCAAAATGGGTCTTATGTCAGCCGCATAAAGTGCCCGTATGTAAAGGTTGATGTGTGCGCCTCTTAACATAGCTAAAACTTCATGTGCATGAAGCACATGAAGTTTTAGCTATACTCAACCTAACCCTATTATAACCGCTTGGTATTTGCCACTGGCAGTCCTCTTACCAGTCTCCATTTGACAAGTGTCAACAAGTCTTCCCACGACCTGTTGATTAACATTTAGCGTATAACCAAATATTTTGTCGCTAGTTAGTCGTTGCGTTTTTTAGTCGGCCCACCGGCGAGCGTGTGAACGGGATCCCACCTTGTTTGCTGGGCGATATCATTGTTTGGCAACGAAGACTTGATGACAGGCTGTTTTTTAATCCCTGACATACTTTCAGATTCAGAATCAGGGTTACAACATCAAATTCTGCTGAACATTTTAGGCCATGTTGTAGCGACAACATGTCGGGCGATTGGTTTTAGTGGTTGGAAAGTGTTGGAACTATACAACTTGTCCAAAAACTCTCTATTTTGTATAAGGAAAATCGCTCAGCTTATAGTCCAACTAATCTAAGGAATACATTTTGACAGCTGTAAGTGTCATTGGAAATCAAACTTTATGAAATGCCTAAAGGGTTACAGTGTTCTGTCAGGCTCTAAAGTCAAGCAACAGCTCAAGAATCGTATTTCTATTAGATTGAAGTACAATTTCCAATGACAATGGCAGCTGTCAAAATGTATTTCTAAGTTTGGTGGGACTGTAATGTGTTTAGGTATATTAACATACAGAACAGTTATTATTCAGGGCAGTAGATGAGAATAACCTATTTTAAGACGATCTATTCCTTTCTAATACCAAAAAGTAATACCAATGGTATTTGTTTGTAATCGTAATTAATTTCTATTCCGGACGAATACCAAAACTACATTGAAATATTTAAAATTTGGTATTCGTTCGGAACAGAAAATTGTTTACGATAGCAAACTAATACCATTGGTATTAGAAAGGAATAGATCTTTCAATGATACATCTCCTTGGTCTCAGTCGATCTATATATCGTCACAAAAACTTAAAATCTTTTGCTGTAACTCCAAACCTAAGGATGTTTACGCCATTATTATTTAAAAATAACCTTTATACAAAACTTGTCTACCTCATTAATTAAAAATACTATAAAATCGGTAATCTATTCACGCTGCTTCGGCTAATTTTCCTAAATAGGAACAGAGGCAATCCTAAAATTACCGTAAAGCCCGGTTTAGTTTAATATTTGCAAAAAAACAGGTTTCACTTGATTTATATACCCACTAAAGTTATTTTGTCACGCGATAGTTGATGGCTGTAGTGAAATATAGTTGGCATTCATTGAAATTAAAATGGATGAATGAATTTAAGGAATTCAAGGTTTCAAAATGCAATATAGACTAGGAACAAGTCTGATTTAGTAGTCTAGCTTACTCAATTTTTGTAGCTCTAAGTCTCGTTTGAATTTATTGTGTGTAAACTTTTCTTTTCTTGTTTCTCTAGTTATCTGAAGGTTGTCTGGTAGAGATCGCTACTATGCAGATGTTTTCTTAGATTATTACTCTTAGAGCTAAGCTCTAAGTATACCTTATGTTAGTTCTCTTCAAGAAAAGAGTGATAAGACATTAGAGCTAAAGCACAGGACTTTTAAAAGATGAGCTTGTGTTAAGATACCATACATACCATGCATACTTAGCCATAAAAAAGCGCTCGATAAGTATGAAACAAGTTACAAACAAGACTAATACTTTCAACACAGTACAAGAGGTGTAAAATTACACGCTTCAATTACGAACACATACCCAGATCTATTCGCAAACCTGATCTTAACATCCAGTCTCGAGAGAAAGAGAGAAAGCAAAGCCTAATCAGACAGACATAATCGTCATGGCAGTGACCATGATCCTTATTTTAAAATTACATGCAAAACACAATTAAAAAGATCTAGGAGAAATCAAAGTGAAATCTAGATAACTGGAATAATACCTATTGGTTAGTTTTTTTGCTATGGTGCAAGTCTGGGTCCAGCGCGAATTGTGGTTCGTTATAACCTTATTAGTCTTGAATGAATAAATATCTAGTAGCCACAAAGATTGTTTGTCTCAGAAATATAATTGGAGTATGAATCCAAAATAACACTTTGAAAATTAAGTTCAGGGGCAAAATTGAATACGTCAACATAAACCAACCGATTAGTTTGTTGAAGCTAATTAGTATTTGGGTGTTTGCAATACTGACGGAAACAACAAAGTGGAATCAGCATAACTTAAATACAGGGTGATTTTGCGCGATGTTGCCAAATCAGGGGCGACTCTCAATCAGTAACTTATCGATTTACGTAAAGAACGAAAATATCAGTGTGAAAAGTCCTTATCCCTTGAGCTCGATTTTGTACTATTATTTTTAAATAAATTCATCCTACACGCTGTAGGAAAAAAACCCCTTGATTTTGTGCACTTTCAGATCTCAGCATATTACAAGTCTGACTTTTAAAGACTTTTGAAACCATTGCAATCTGACACCTCAGAACAACGCGCCGTATATGTCAAACTGTTTTAAACAAAGTTCACTAAACCTTGCCGACAACCCAAATACGCTGAAAGATCATTAACCTTCGGATGTGAATGAAAGTGCTCGATTCATCTTCACTATCGCTGATACCAACTGCATTAAGTTGAGGACTTATCAAGTGTTGCCAAGTATACTCTGTCAAAATCGGACTGAACTCTGGTTAAAAGGACAGGAGGTTTTGTTTTAGGTAACAGGCAAGTTCGCTGTTTTTTTGTGTAACCACAAAAAGTTGAATTAGTAACCTTTTTTTCAGTTCACTTCTTTTACTGTACTTTTACTGTATTTTACATAACATCTGCATTCCTGTCATCTCTGTTTGAGTAAGAATTACTACTGTCTTTGGTGGTACAGTACTTAAAACACAGGTGTTGTCATGATCATCAGGTCAGAATATGATCATGGGATCCTGGACAAAACGAGGGAACTCTTCAAATTTTATGGGCGCACCTGAAGCGATTAGGTCTGGATTTTGGTGCTTTTTAGTTCTGTGATGTTCCTTACCGATGTTTTTCTATAATCAAACACTATTTGAATTTGATTTTCTGAGCTTGGCAACACTAGTATCGAGTTCAGGACCTGAATCTGGGAATTGGAACGGACTTAACGATTGGAGACGAATTATTACCGTCGCATTAACCTGCTTGCTTTGACAAGGCGCTAATGACACGAGTTTGGCGAGCCGAGTGTCCAGTGAGTAATGCTAACGATACGCTAACTTTTGGCGAACGATTCGCAATTAGTAGAGAGGCGTTTACAACAACCTTTACAAAACCATGTTATTATTATTTTTAGCATTTTCCACGCAGTTCCAACATAGCCATCATAATCGGAAGTTAAATATTTGAAACAATATTTCTTCCGAGTGTTGAAGGAGAGGAAAACCTTTAACATTGATGGAATCACCCTGCCTCATAGGGTAAATAATATATACCAGAAAGATTCGGCCGGTCTGTCAATGGTCTCGGTAGCTCGATAGTAAGAGCAGTCGCCCGGTTTGCGACAGACGCGGGTTTGATTCACGCCTGAAGCCAAGATCGAATGTCTTTTTCTGGTTTTCAGATCTTTACAAAACCATTCCAAAATGGATCTTATCAGTATAAGGCCCCTATGTAAAGGTTGATGTGAACGCCCCAGGTGTGTGTGTGCAATATTATGTACTTTGGCATATTTAAGATAGGTAAATAAGTATCTATTAATAACTGTATGGAGTCTAGAGCACAAGGTATTACAAAAACACTCGTCTTTATATGATTATAAGCCTTTCAAGTCTTACGAAACTCCGGAACCTTTAGACCGGAGTGGTCGACTTGGTAGTCAGAGGGCTATAATAATCTCATCATTAAACAAGAACATTTTAACCAACGTTCTTAACAGGTCGCTTTGACACAGCCAACAACACACTTTATCGCATCGCTTGAATCTACTACACAAGGATCTTTACCGCGCTGTTTCGCATCTACAAATCATTTTTTGTAAACATTCGGATCTAAATTTCGCAATACGATCTTGTGTTTTGAACTCTGAGACGGATTTAATTAATGAGTAGTAATTTGAAATATGATTAAAAATCTCTAGCAGATTCCGGTTGCTGACTATATTATTAAGATTGTATTAAGCAGGTTTATTGATGCAATTAGGTGGACGGAAATTATTAATAACGTCTTATCGGACGATCTGTATGACGGGGTATTGCATGCTATATTTTATATAGAGATTCCTTGGTTGTGAAAGTATAGATAATGTCGTGTGTACAAGGGTTATTAGGCATACCTTGTGGCTGTGCAAATTAGGATGGAAAAGGCGCTGTACAAAATAGAAGCCTGACCCCCGAATTCACAAACGTCAATCAAAGCTAAGCACGCGCTCACGCTCATGCTGTCCCGTAAAATGTCAATGGAACTGAAAGGGACAGCTATACTTCTGAGGGATGCTCAACGTTGATTTGCGTTTGTGAATCCGGGGGTTAGACTATTAGGTATAGATGTGAAAGCTGTTCGTGGGTTGTTCATGGCCAAAATATAAATATGTGCTATTTGCAGATAGATTTCGTGCTATTCGCGATTGTGCTATTCAGTGGATTACGTCATCTTTCGACGTGATGTTTTTTCATTCAAAAAGTTGAGGACGGATTTTGATGAAACTTTACAACTGTTACAAGTGAAATGTTTTAAATCTTTATCGTTTGGCATTAAGCGAAAGACTAAGATGAACGGCATTAAAGATTAAATAAATAAATAAACGGCGCTAATCCCAAAAGGTAATTGGCACTTACGTACTACTAATTGGTATTTGACAGCTAATTTTACACTTGCAGAATTTAATTAGAAAGTAAAATGTCGTTGGGATTTTCGTTCCTTGTATTTTGTTCACGCTTTTTTTCTAGTTTGGATTTGAGATCAATAACCCACATTTATTTGTGAGCCAAAACTAGTCACTTGTAGTTTAAGAGCTGAGTGTGTGGATATACAAGGGTGAGTGCCCAAATTAATACTATCGTAAATCGTTAATTTTAAAAGCTATCAAACAGTACATAGTGTTCTAGAAATATAGCGAAGAACATTATCCATTAAGCAACCCTTCAAATAAAAAAAACTGGTTCGAAATCAGTTAAATCATTTAGGAGCTAGAATGCCACAGACAGACACAAAACACAAGTTCAAAAGTTTCAGGTTTAAAACCCACGCAAACGAAGAAAACAGATAAAATTAAATAATATGTTGACAGATGGCATTGGCACGTTTCGATTTGTTTTGATCCGAAATCGGTTAAATGTAATTCGGACAAAAACATCAAGATTTACGTTTTATTTACCCACGAGAATTAGGGGACGCTGCCAATTCTTCGGCCTTGCGGTAGCATTGAACCTGATTGTATGAAAATATTGTCTCAAATTTGCTTTCAAACATAAAGACGTATTACACTGCAAACTATCAAACTTTAACTAAAGTGAAACAAATAATACTTTGCTATTGTGCGTAAATTGAATTTGCAATTTATGCTGGTAATTGTTCTTCGGCTTATTTTTCCAAAAAATAAATAACTTTGAAGGTTTATTTCGAATTACGATAAAAATTGCTAAAAAATACGGTCAGTTTAAAAAAGGTACCAGGCAAATTGTCATAAAATTAAGGTTTTAGCTCTATTTCGTACCTCTGTTGTAAAGGAGATTGTCCAACAACCTTGTATTTAAAATGAATCATTACTTATATGAGAAGATAAACGGTTATTCCGTTTACCTGTAATTTTCGCAATTTCTTTCTTTTTAATATTAGTATTTTTTATTTCGTATTGCAAATCTAGGTCTAGCTTTGTCATTACAAAGCTAGATTCAACTACCCTTTATCGTAGTTCATTTTCAAAACATTACAATTTCTAAAACAGGAGCATACCACCTATTTCGCAATTACTTTATCGCCACCTCATTATAAGGGAAATTGAATTAGTGGCCGAAGCCAATCGACATAGTCAGAATCGTCAATGGCCATTGTTCTAATCGGGGTCGAACGGTCAACATACTTTTAAAGCCATAGAAGGCGAGCTGTGAAACGTTACCACAGAATAACAGAAGCACCGCTCCATAATGACATAAAAGGCTCACGCAACGGGCACGAATAATAGCACGTGTGTATCAGTTACAGTATCACTGTACTACTTGGTACTGTTACACAAAAAAAGATGTATAACAGTATCTATTTCTTTTTGTGTAACTAATTCTAAAACGTCATATTATAGATTATAGCAAAAGCGCCAAAAAACGACGCAGATGGCGGCTTAAGTTAGACGCCTTTGCACGACCTAACAGGGTCAAAACAAGGGAAGTGAGGCCCTTGCCCAGTAGTGGGATCCTAATGGCTAATTCAGATTTATTTTTGGCAAAAGAGAGAGACAACATAGCACACCGGACAGATAGAATGAGTACTAAAACAGTTCGAACTTAAAATAGGTATAATCGCGGTTGAATTAAGTTTAATCGAGTGTTTACTTTATTATTAACAAAAAAAAAACTCAAAAATTTAGATGAATTCATAATGTTTAACGATTTACTATGATTCGATACGAAACGAACGACAGTAGGCCTGCTATCTCTGGACTGAAGTCTGTATATTTGCGACAATACACTAAGATAGGTTTATGTAAACCGTTCTTTATATTTGATACTGAGCCAAGTTCCCAGCTGGGTGAAGGTCAGCAAAAACATCCGATTGAATAACTTTTTAAAATAGTTCGTATTTTCTTTTCTTACGCAGACTCTTTTTTTTCAACGCGTAATTCTAATTACATAGTGATTTCATTCTTAGTCATTCATGCTTACATGAGATTTTATTTTAGAACTTTGTTGATATAACCTTGATTTACTCGTAGCTTACAGGGTTTCCGTTTGGTGAGAGTTGCGGGGTATGGTTAAGGTGGGGTGGATTTCAGTGGAGGACAAGTGGACTTCTTGATGACAAGCGGTTACTATAGCCTATAGCCACAATGTAAAATCAGGGGTTTCAGCAATTTGATGGTAAGACGCACTGAGACGAACCTATGTACCAGTATTTCAGAACTATCAACAGTTTGTGTTGTAGAACACTCGACCTTATTACGTTGCGAATGCAGCCTACAACTAGTCACTCTGGAATCGCATGGAGAGGCCAAAAAACATCTTTCAGCTGATGCTGAAAAACTGCTGGAAGGCCTTTAATTAACAGGCTTGTGGAAAGCGCAAGAAATACATGCGATGAAATAAGAAGGCGCCAGATGACTGCTACTGTATTTAGAGCCTTTATGAGCCTTTACTTTATGAATACAGTAATTGAGTATTTTGACAATTACTGTATTCATAAAGTTTATAAGTAGGAACGATCTACGTATGCAATGACGAATATACGAAAATTATTAATACCGATTGTTTGCGATCGCGTCAGACGTCAATCACAGTTTTCTATTCTCTTCAAAACACTTAATTCTGCTTATCAGAATCAAGAATACGTGAAGCGTTACTAACAATCGAAGTGTGAAATGCAAAACTTAAGGTGATCTATTCTGGAAACACAAAACATCAACAACAGAACAACACGTAGAATCACATATCATTGTCATATTAGCAATCCACAAAATAAAACCCTTCAATATTCATGGCTCATACAGATCGCAACAAAAGGCCCATAATAAGGGCCATTCATTGCACATTAGCGATGCAGCTCGCGGTCCGCCATTTGCATTCTCAGTGCTGCACGCTTTGAAAATGTCCTTGCTCCGGCCCTGGTTCTCAAGTTTGAACTATTTGAGACCACTGGTCGGAGTGAGTAAGTAAATATTCTTTATTGCACACTAAAACAACAACAATATTACAGGACAGTAGCTGAAGTGAACACGTAAATGTACAACTTGGGCGGTTTTATCGCTAAAAAGCGAGTAGCGGAGTATTACCAACCCAGCTTTCTAAAACTACTAACTAGACGAAACCATTTGGTTGGATTTTTTTTTTTTAATAAAAATTAAATTTCCTATCATGGTGAGAGCGTTGTGGCTCATTGATTTGACCAGTGTTTAAAATGTATATTATTTCGGAACCCGGTAGTCCCGAGATCAAAGTCCGGAAAACCTAGGTACATGTTCATTGTACAATTTGCGGCTTACTCTCCGTTGATGGAAAACAAAGATAAAGAACCCAAGCAACCCGGATAACGGCGGTAGGGTCGCCCCTTACCACATTGGATTAGAAAAACACCAATTTGCAGTTAACCGGTTTTTGATTGATTGTGATTTTAAGGTTGTAATACTTTTTATTTAACCTCACCTTAAAAAAGAAATACCCACCAGGGGCAACACCTTAGATTTTGGCTAACACTGGATTATACAAATCTGCATTGTGGCAGACAACACCTTTAGCTCTAAGCTTGATACCCTTAGAGTTCAAATTACATATTTTCACAAATATCTTTCACGGCCATGCATGACAAGCGTGTCATAATACTCATAATAGCAAGGCAGTTTTGTCGCTAAAGTTGAACAGTTCTTGTATTCAAATGTGAGCTCAAGTGAGTGAGTGAACGATTTTGTGAAAGCCCAGGATCAAGTAGAGGTTTTCAAAGAAACTGGATAGTTATTCAGTTGCTAATAGGACATGACATGAAAATGCTTGTGACTACTGTCAATGTATAGGTCAAACATAATTAATTATGAATACCGACTTTAACATAGTAGATCTTTTTGGCTTCAGCTATTTACTATTTATCTGTGCTAAGCTTTTAAACTTTTATCATAATGTAGCTTTTGACATAAAGGTCAAAATCCAACAACATACACCCTAGTTGACAAACACACAAAACCTTACGTTTTGACAACGCCAAAATCTAACTAAAACAACAGATAATTTGAACTTTGTCATATTATACAGGTTGGACGCAGTTATTATTTATAAACGGACTTTTAGTCTACCCAGTATTTATGTGAAAATGTTTAAATTAAGACAGTATTTATTTATTATTGTAAGTATTTGTTTATTCTCTTATCAAGTTCAAAAGTATTTCTCAACGAATGAATGTTTTTATTCTTCCGTGATAAATCATCTCAAACCTCCTCCTCCTCTCAGATGAATAGGGACAAAAAATCTGTCTACAAACAAGAACCATCAAAGAGACATGTACAGTGGCGCACACATCAACCTTTACATAGTGGCACCTTACGCGGCTGACATTAGACCCATTTTGCAATGGTTTTGTAAAGGTTGATGTGTGCGCCTCTGTACTCCAGTCCCCATATCCACTAATTGCCATCCCAGACTCATCACTAGAGAAACCTTCTTCTTGGAACAGCTCCTACAGCCTGTTTACACACAAAAAACCCTTCAAAAACATACCTTATTCCGCTTGACATAAAACTCACTGCAACAGCCAGAACAAACTGTCTTTTGTCGCTATGTGTGAAAGTTCAAGTTTGTTTGCACACGTCTTAATTTACGTATGCATGAACTGCTCCTTGAAAAATGTACTTTGAAGCTTTTGTTTAAGGTTTGAATTTGCATGCACATAGTTCGAGTTCGGGTGTTTTAACCCTTCACGTAACAGCTGTTTTGTCTGGAAGCATTGTTACAGCTGTGAGGGTGCCAAGGATTCTGAGAGGCTTTTGTAAAGGTCTGTGGTTTGTATTGTTTCTGTGATCACTGAGGAAATGGAATGGTTGGTAAGCTGAGCCTTTGTTTGTAAAACCTGAATACATTTGTAAGAAGTTTAATTAATTTAAAAGCCATGTTTAAATTGTACAGGTTTTACACAAAAACGAGAAAAAAAACATAGCAGTCGGTAGGTATACCTATAGGCTTTGCATTTAGTACGTAAACTATAGCACATGTTCTAGTACCTACATTATTCAAACTTCGATGTCCTAGCAGTAGGAAAGTAAGCTTTAGTGTCTTGATATACGGCGAGGCGATACGTAATGTTCAAGTGCCGTGTGCAAGTGGCTTTGAACTGTGGTCTTTACAAGTTAAGCTTAGTTTGGGATATAATGCTTTTGGAGTACCTAATAAGTACCAGATAATCATTACAGAATAAATATTTCAATAATAAATACATATTATGTTAGGAAATAATGGAGATGATTAAAAATGGCTGAAACATGCGCCCATGCAACAGCAAAGTGATCCGTTTCATAAGAGGAAACAATATGACTAATCTGCATCTTACGCAACTAATCCAGAGGAGATAGTAAGATTTAACTTCCTAGCACAACGAAAAATGTGAGAAATCTAAAACAATACGAGTAAAATCCGGAAGGCACGGCTCATCGGTCTAATGACCACTGTTTTTCTAAACCACCGCATCTTGAACTCCGGAGTTCCTTCTCAACAGTCGGGCCAGTATTGTTGTCCGTACAAGTGCGAGGATGGTAGGTCTAGTTAATCTGGACGGCAAATCCACGCGAGTCCACCATTTTCTTGCGCCGTGATTACATTTTAACCTGTGGGAACATCTATAGATAGGGTGTGGCGTAATTTGAAAGACATTATTAACTAAAATAAAGCCAGTAAGCTGGTTTTAAACTTTCTTTTGAATCAGCTTCATGAATTTAACATTTTAAAATATCAATACAGGTCCTCAATGTACGTTCAAATTGAACTTAATTGCAATGAACAGATATTAAATATGAAACTATGATTTAACTGCTAAAATAATCAGCATATTTTATGGCCCCCATTAATTCGCTTAAGTGGTTGATAAATTACCAATGCCTTGTCGATTGATAATATTAACACAAGGTATGCTATATTTATTGGCTGTTTAAAAGTTTGCCAAGATGTTTTAGTGTAAACCCAACCAATCTCTCGTCTCAAGACTATTAGGGCGTAATCTTCAACCTCGTGAAGTGTCACTGAAACGGTGTAACCAGTGCCTTCAGACCCGACGGAACACGCGATGTCTTCAGTGTTCGAACGTGAGCGCAGGAATCACTCCCCTCGCAAAGCAATTGTTTTATTGCTACTCCGCGTGTCGTCAGTATTTGAAAAGAGAACAATAAGAGATGGCAAGATATTGTAGCCTCTGCTTGCACCGTACCTTGTAAGGTTTATGTAACCGTCCGCTAAGTCCTATGTCTTGGCCACTCATCAGACAGACAGAGAGGGGCAGTGCAACACATGCAAGCCAACGACCCTGTCAGTGCGTTTGATGAAAAGCATCCGGACGAATCGGTGACAAAATGGTAATCTGATGCCGTAAAACTAACTTATGTGGTTCTATGCGAGTGAACTCTTATTCATGGAGAAAGGTGAGTAGAAGTTATAATTTCCTTCGTGTTTGATAACATTTGACGTAGCTGTAGGTCTTTTCCGGTACAAATTTTGTTGTACAATGAAACACGCTACTTATACTGCCAAAAAATCATGTCAACGTTGGCACTACAAGTAGAGATCGTTTAAGGTGATATGACGCGCCCCTCCACCGCATCTACGCAAACAAGAGTTCTTGCTTGTCTTGACGGACGGCCTACGCCCGGAATGGTCCTCCTTTAGCTCCCTGTTTTGTTTGATCTACAACTTTTCGGCCAGACTGTAGATGTTGCTGGTTAAATTTTCAGGATTCTGGTGGATGCAGTCGGCCTTCAGCGTCTCTGAAAATCCATGAAAGAGCCTTTCTGACGATAAACAACAAATCCACGATGAACCTTTAAAATGCTGCTTTATTATTGCAGACCCTAAAGCCCTAAATCAGTTAAATCATTAGTCCAACGGTCTCAACGGTACGTATATGAATTGCGTATTTAGCAGAGGCTGTTATTTTATCGCAGCCATATAATAATCTCGCTTATGTATTAGCATCATTAATGTTGTTATGACTGGTTAATTGCAAGTGAGAGGCAGGAATGGATGCAAGGTCGAGTGGTGATAAAGTGCGAATGGTTATAATGTGTAAAACGTTATTGTCTAGAGGGCGTAACAATGGAATGGATCTTGCAGCATCTTGTTTGCATCAAATATGTTATTATGGTATGAAAACTTTGGTATATGCGCGTTTTGGTGTAGGAGTTATTAAATTAGAATTTTGAAATTTGTGTATGGTGGAACCAAAAATGGAATTAGGATAGAGGTCTTTTACCCATTTGACGTCAAATGTCGTGCGGGAAAGAAGTCCTGATGATGATCACAGAATTTAGAATGTTGGGCCACCTACCAATAATCACTCTGGAAGATGAGTGAAGTCTATGTTTAACAGTATTATAGCTGAAAATTATGGTGAGGTACATAACCTACTTAACCATGTACCTGCCTAGTTGAGCGTTACCGAATCTTCAATTTTGTGTATCATTGAAAAATGAGTGTTACTAGCGGTAGCTTAGGGAAGCCATGGCAGGTCTAGAGTGGCTTTCCTATCCAGTGCTGAAAACAGACAGGTGCAATAGAGGAATTTTCAAGCGGCACATTTTCGCTGATTTTACGAATATCTTCACCAAAATATTAGACAGTCTCTAAAAGTCACCAGACTGTAAGATATAGGCAATTAACAGATTTGGTTACATTAGCAATTCTGTTCCTATTCAATCAAGTCCATAATAAAATACATAATGTTACTTCTGGTTCCCCATCAGTTACTTCCTAGATTACAAACAACATACTAACAGATAGTCCACAAATGAGAACGCATTAAAGAGGGGATGCCATAAATTGTCTGCAAGCCCTAGATACACGTTTACCTTGCCACTGTCTTACGTCACTTTGAAGTTATTTAACCTGTCTCGCCTATACTCGCCTGGTGCGTTACCTAAGGTTGCCTCTGCACGACCAGTAGACCTGTCTTGGCATTAGCGCCAGCACAACTGAGATTCAAGAAAAGACTGAGTGACTAAGGAAAATTTAGAACGTTGCTAGGCAACTACGATAGCGCGACTTTTTTCTTTAGCTTTTCAAATACTTTTCTTTATGTTGCGGTCCATCCCTGGAGCTGACGGTAGGTAGGTGCAGGTGGTTTAAAACTATCAACGAGGCACATGAATGCACGAGGAGGACAGCCATCAGAGAGGAGTGGCGGCATGTTGTGAAGCTTGCCACCAACGCTTGAAGTGATGACCACGACCACTCTGTCAAGAGTGATACCGACAAAGAAGATGATTTATTCTGTTTTGTCAACATTTTTTGACTAGGTAACAAAAATGTTTTTTCAATAGGAATCCGTATTTACGGCGTGTTTGTCTTCTAGCATGAAAAAAATATTGGTCGTTGTTTCAAAAAAAACCCAAACTCAAGGATGGATGACCGATAGCTTGATAAAGCTCACATGGCTTCGGTGGATGCAGGTCGCCCACAACCTCTTGAGATTTTTGGGGGAGGCCTTTATTCAGCAGTGACATGTGGAGTGGACGTCATACGGCTGTTGATGATGAAGTATGAAAGAATGAAATTCCAGACGAATAATGCAGTACTCTGATTGTATTTAGTCCATTCGGTCGGTGTTAACCCTATTTCTGCCACTTATTTAATAGTGGCAGTTAATGGTGTGGGAAATAACAGGTCGTGTTTAGTAATATCTGTAACAATATGTTAAGTCTGCTTATGCGAACGAGTACCATTAGATACAATTGATGCAAATGATTTTCAAGCCAAATGAACCTAAGCTAGCTATGTTTTTTTATACTTTTTTACAGAAAAAATAAGTTTGTTTATTAGTTGTTTCTACAAGCTTTGCTTGTTCGGGCTAGACAGCGCTGCGGTACAAAATGTCCACTTTTAAATTATTTATTGTTAGGCATTTCCGAACGCAACTTGTCAAGAGCAGTATTCCCCGCCATTATTTGACGTTTGTAGATCTATCTCTCTCTCTCTTTTTCTTGTACAACTTGCATTTGTTTTAGTTTGTGAATAAATTGTAATTTAAATGGTTTAATGCGTTTTTCTGAGCTTCCCTTTTAGCTCAGAAGCGGGATTAGTGTACCGAGCGCCTACAAAAACGTTTTCCTGACGAAACAATAAGTGGAAGTAACTTCTGTATCGTTTTCCAAAATTTGCTAAGCGCGGCCGCGCCGACCGGGACGCCTTGCAGAAAACAAAAACCGGTTCGTACCTGTTGCCGCACGGGTACTGTGAGTGAATTGTCGAATCGAGTGTATTGGGGATTGTTGTGAATTTGTGATAAAAGTAACTTTCAAACCAAAAACAATGAGTGGACGTGAATTTTCCCATGAAATTGGATTGTCATCTTTGAAATGTGTAGTAGTGACGGACGGTGTACCCAATTACCCATATGATACGTTGCCTCGTGAACTTTTGAATAGTGTCTCAAATCGGCAGCTTTGTGGCGGTCCCGAGCGGAGTCAGCTGGAGCACCGCGGCACCGGACCGTGTGCGCGGTCACTGACCCCTGCCTTAATCGCTCTCTTATTGCGGAGTGTTCATCATGCTCCTGATGGGAGAGTGATTAAGCAGCAGGTTCTTCCGAACCCGAACAAGTTTCATTCGTCAAACTACTCCTAGTTAAAGTGCTAGGTATCTACTATGACTAGTACTTTGTATAATGGAAACCAGTAGCCACAGTAGTGGTCTGTCTTTCTGAGTAGTACCCCACCATTTCATCTGTGCCATTGGCAACCTACAGCTGATTTAGTTCAAGCCTTATGCTGGTCTTAATGATACATTTTCTGATTCTGATCCTGTCTGATCTGTTGATTATTTTTGAGTAATGAATCAGAAAAGTTGAAGGTATTGCGTGGATGCTGGTGATGAGAAAACTATTTCTGAAACTTATTTGCACTTTAAAATTCAAAAAGTATGCTGAACATTGATACTAACAACTATCTAAACCCAAACTAAAATCTAAACCTTACATAACTCTAATGTTTATTAACTGCTTTTCTTTCCAATCAGTTAGTTAGATGTGTGACTTAGTTATGTGTTATATTATTAATAGATCTAATGTGACAAAATCTATTTAAGGTTATGCTTGTTGGTTACCCGGTGCAGGTTACAGAAGCAATAACAGATGTTACTGTTGTAGCTGCAAATTATTAGTTGTCATTTTTATTGATTTCAGTTGTCATGCCTTGGGTAAAATAATAATAATAATAATTACAGAGTTATACAGAGCCCAGAGGTAACAGTTACAGTTGAATATTCAATCCATGCAAGTCTAGTTGTTCAATTAAAAATTACAGTATTTAGTTATTCATTTCATTTTTATTGCACATAATAGTACAGTATGGCGGGCTTCATGTTGAGCGCATTGTCTGCCAATCAACCATTGGGCATTTGAGGTATGTCAATAATTCGAAAATAAATCCTTCAAGGAGGTTCCTGATGAGGCCTAACTGTGCCCAAAACAGAGGTTAATATTAGTCAGCCTGTTACCAACTAAGCGTTTGATTATTGTCACGGTGATTTGTGTTATTTGAAAACGTAGTAGATGTTTCGTATTTACAAAATTAATTAATCGAACTGCCCCGTGCAGTCGTACAAGGTGTTAAAAAAAAAAAAAAATTGCGTGTCGATAACATTTGAACTTGTTATTTTGATGTTAATAGTCGTTGATGACCCGTTTAGCGCAGTGGTTCAACGGTTGAGCCTCGAGGGGTCGCGTGTTCGATTTCCGCACAGTGTGGGGTTTGTTGATGAAACAAGTATTTGTGCTGGGTCTGGTTGTTTGTGGTATCTTCGTTGTTCCTGGTTTCACAGAGCGAGGTTTATATTTATTTATTATTATGTGTTATTTAGATTCTTGACAATCAAACCATTGTAGGGCGGACCCTAATACGGATATTAGTACACGAATTATACACACCAACATAATATTGCTGTGTCAGGGTGTGTCGTGACGCGACAGAATGCTATCGGTTTTGTTCAAATGTGATAGTCATATTCACATTGGTGTGTTGTGGTGTTGCGCCACAGCAAGTGCAATTATATTATGCACACAATCATACATTTTAGGGTTTACAATATGTACGGAGTGCCTAGAGCAGTGTGTAATACCTTAACTAATTGACAGCCGCACGTTGGTCATATTATCTAAGGGTCAGAGAGCGTCGTTCATTGTATGCATCGTTGTCTGAAGATCTGTGGTTATGAGATCGGCAAAAGCTTACCTGCTGAAATAGTCTTCATGACTATTAGATGAGTTTTCGAATTGTTTTTTGGTAATTGTAAGATTGGTTCTACAAAAAATGCGTAGCTTACAAATTCAAAGCGCTCATATTATATTGTAGTTTGTCGATGGCCGAGCGGATGAAAGATAGCGGCAGTACCTACATCGTTTTGAGTTGACACGTTTTTACGAATGTTTGGGACTGGTGAATCACTTACAGCCTAGCAGAAGTCAAAGCATTGATTAAGAGACCCTTGCTGTTGTTGTAAGTTTGTTTAAATTTAAGGTCATACACCTTAAATTACAGGTATTAAGTTAAATAGTTACCGATTTTACTAATTGGACTTAGTGGAGACGAGATTTGTCACCATAGCCCGCTGGTAGCTCCAGGTACAAAATTGAGACTTTGATTAAGGTCGAATACCGTGCTGGTAAGTCAACGGGCCACCTGGGTGGGTTTAGCCGAAACCATGCCGAAACCATTTCCGCTGAGCGAATAAATGATACATGTTTAGCACCTACTTCTGTAGAAGCAATGCAACAGGGAGACTATTCAATTGGTTCAACTGTAGACCAATAATTGTAAGGTAAAATTCAAAGTCGCTATTTGACAGAACTTGCTTACTTTTACCGTGTTTAAAAACTGGTTTGGCAATTACGGCGCTGCATTTAGGAACAAAAAGTAAAATGTACATGGTTGCATCTCTTAACACTATGCGTGAAAAATATACAGGGTGTCAAGCAGTGTTGTTGTATTCTTTATGAAAGATGCCGTTGCCGTTACACATAGTACCTATACATGGGCCACCTTGGTGTTCGATTTACGACATTTATTCACTCTAGCTCTTGTAGTTAGAAGCTGTTCGTGTTATTATAGTATAACAGATATTTGGAGTTGTATGCGACCGAAACAAAGCTTTCATTTGTAAGTATTTTAAGGATTATTGTGGTCTACAAGAAACAAATAAAATACATTTTGACTGCTGTTGTCAATCCGCGCGCAAATGAGCAAGTCTACTACCTATTTTAATGAAAAAAAAAACTGAATCGTTTTTATCAGATAGTACATTATCTGATTGTTCTTAATAAGAATGAAACATTACTTCTTGTATTCTTAAGATTTATATTGTTTGTTTGTGATTGTTTGTTATATTACTCAATGAGCTGCCATTAAGAAGGCGATATTTGTTCGCTCATTTGTTACATCATCTGATTTATGTTGTTTGTTTGTGATTGTTTGTAATATTACTCAGTGAGCTGCCATTAAGAAGGCGATATTTGTTCGCTCATTTGTTACATTATCTGATTTATATTGTTTGTTTGTGATTGTTTGTAATATTACTCAGTGAGCTGCCATTAAGAAGGCGATATTTGTTCGCTCATTTGTTACATTATCTGATTTATATTGTTTGTTTGTGATTGTTTGTAATATTATTCAGTGAGCTGCCATTAAGAAGGCGATATTTGTTCGCTCATTTGTTACATTATCTGATTTATATTGTTTGTTTGTGATTGTTTGTAATATTACTCAGTGAGCTGCCATTAAGAAGGCGATAATTGTTCGCTCATTTTGTTGCATTATATGATTTATATTGTTTGTTTGTGATTGTTTGCAATATTACTCAATGAGCTGCCATTAAGAAGGTGATATTTGTTCGCTCATTTGTTACATCATCTGATTTATATTGTTTGTTTGTGATTGTTTGTAATATTACTCAGTGAGCTGCCATTAAGAAGGCGATATTTGTTCGCTCATTTGTTACATTATCTGATTTATATTGTTTGTTGGGATTGTGTGTAATATTAATCAGTGAGCTGCCATTAAGAAGGCGATATTTGTTCGCTCATTTGTTACATCATCTGATTTATATTGTTTGTTTGTGATTGTTTGTAATATTACTCAGTGAGCTGCCATTAAGAAGGCGATATTTGTTCGCTCATTTGTTACATTATCTGATTTATATTGTTTGTAATATTACTCAGTGAGCTGCCATTAAGAAGGGCGATAATTGTTCGCTCATTTTGTTACATTGTCTGATTTACATTGTGGGTTTGTGATTGTTTGTAATATTACTCAGTGAGCTGCCATTAAGAAGGCGATATTTGTTCGCTCATTTGTTACATTATCTGATTTATATTGTTTGTAATATTACTCAGTGAGCTGCCATTAAGAAGGGCGATAATTGTTCGCTCATTTTGTTACATTGTCTGATTTACATTGTGGGTTTGTGATTGTTTGTAATATTACTCAGTGAGCTGCCATTAAGAAGGCGATATTTGTTCGCTCATTGTTGTTACTTGACTGTAGGCGATTAAGGACGCTTCAGACTGTAAGTTATTTGACTGGAGGCGATTAAGAACGCTTCATACTTGTTAAATAACTGGAAACGATTAAGAACGTTTCAGACTGTTTGTTACTTGATTGTAGGCGATTGAGAACGCTTCAGACTGTAAGTTATTTGACTGGAGGCGATTAAGAACGCTTCATACTTGTTAAATAACTGGAAACGATTAAGAACGTTTCAGACTGTTTGTTACTTGACTGTAGGCGATTAAGAACGCTTCAGACTGTAAGTTATTTGACTGGAGGCGATTAAGAACGCTTCAGACTTGTTAAATAACTGGAAACGATTAAGAACGTTTCAGACTGTTTGTTATTTGACTGACTGTTTAAATCTCGAGATTTGCCTTAAGAGGTGTTGTATAAGTCGCGACTTGGAAGGTGTACTTCCTGAACTGGCATTAAGAAGTCAGTTGTGGTGGCATTAAGAAGTCACCTGAACTAGCATTAAGAAGTTAGTTGTGCTGGCATTAAGAAGTCAGCTGAACTGGCATTAAGAAGTCAGTTGTGGTGGCATTAAGAAGTCACCTGAACTAGCATTAAGAAGTTAGTTGTGCTGGCATTAAGAAGTCAGCTGAACTGGCATTAAGAAGTCAGTTGTGGTGGCATTAAGAAGTCACCTGGGTATGTCAATATTACTTAGCTTAGTTTTACTTTTACGTTGCTTTACATGGAGAATACTGCTCGGGGCGAGCAGTGGTACAGGAAGGCCGACTGTTAGGCATTTCCGAACGCAACTTGTCAAGAGCAGTATTCCCCGCCATTATTTGACGTTTGTAGATCTATCTCTCTCTCTCTTTTTCTTGTACAACTTGCATTTGTTTTAGTTTGTGAATAAATTGTAATTTAAATGGTTTAATGCGTTTTTCTGAGCTTCCCTTTTATTATGTTTTATACCAAAAAGTACCCAAAACATCCGGCTACCTTTCCTGGATGCAGTAGTAAACATTCTATTCCTCCGGCATGTTTAACAGTGGCCCAGGTGCTTCTAAATATAGCCTGAACGGGGAGCCGACACCGTAAACTAGCGTTATGAGGAACTTCCTTACTATGTATCATTTAGGGTTCTGTGATTCATATATGAACGGTGTGAACCGTGGCGATAGGTGAGGCTGTGGACTAGTGTCGAAAGACAATATTCACTAATATTCAGCTCCTTGTGGTGGTTGGAATGAATTTCCACCCTTAACCCCTATTTAATGATTTGATTTTTTGGCCAACTTAGTGCTTCTGAAGGCATGTTCAAAGTTTGTAGGTACTTGATCCCTAGTCCCTTTTTTTACAATAACAGATGGTAAGGTTTCAAATTATTTTTTTTGTATTATTACACTGAGCTCTGGTTTTTTTTAGAAACTTATGAACTGTGTTCTCATCAGTGTTTTTAATATTTCATTTCATTTAACATCGAGTGAGCGTACAGAACCTTTTAACCGCGAGACCGAAACACACTTGGACATATACATATTTATCATCTACACGTGTCTGTTTGTGTTTTCTTGTGATATAATGTTGTTTGTAGTCTCATCTACATGGTTACGATCTGATGAAACCACCTATCAAACAGCCCGCGTTTTAGGCTATTTATATTTTCAAAACTCTTAAATTAGTACAAGCACTTCACATAACTAGGACATCTTTAAACCAAGATCATCAAACTCCACACAAAGCAGAACTTCTATTATGGGTGTCAGAGAACTTATTAGTACATACTTTAGTTATATTTCTTCAAACTTTCATGGTGACTAACACTATGCCCGCCAATAACATCTCACCCGCAAGATCTCCAGTTACTCTGTGACCATGGCGCTTGTAACAGTGCCGAAAAATCGGAAACTCAAATTAGATAAGGTACGTGGTAGCAATCCCGTATACATAAGTACTTGAATGGATAACACCCAGACACAGAACTGCAAAATGGGAGGATGACCTGGTCGCAAGATTTTGGTGGATGCAGGCCCTCTAGAAACCAATAAGGACGGCCTATGTTCAGCAATGGACGTCGTATGGCCGATACTTATTGCTGATGATGATGAGACTCAGTACAAACAAATACTTGACCACCTCTGATTTTGTAATTAAATAGATAAGTTTGCATGCATGCATGGTGAACCTGCGACACTTTAAAACCAGCCAAATTCAAAAAGCAAGAATATTTCCCATTTGGAGTTTTTTTTTTTAGCTTAGACCAAGCATCGAACCCAAGTCAAGCGCTATCATTGAGGTCGTCTTTGTAACTTATTCTCGTTACAGCCACGTGAATATTAAACTGTCTATAGACACGGAACAAATAAAGGGCCCGCGCCCACCCCTTCCTGCGCATGCACACGCAACGCTTTGATCTCGGAGATAATGCGCGCGCACGTTGATCCGTGACAACGCCATCTGTTGGGCTTTGAGCAGAAATTATTACTGATACTGCACTTGTTTTATTTACTATGAGATAGAAATGGTCTTTTATGCCACATTACACACTTATAACACTTACCCCCGAATTCACAAACGGAAATCAACGTTGAGCATCCCTCAGAAGTATAGCTGTCCCTTTCGGTTCTATTGACATTTTACGGGACAGCATGAGCGTGAGCACTAGCTTAGTGTTGATTGACGTTTTTTACTTCGGGTGTTAGCTTTTAAATGAGGCTCGAAGCTCTAAGGACCCTCTTTTTGGAATTCTTTAAAAAGGTGCACATATTTCAGGAACCAAAATCTCAATCAAGGAGAAACAAGTTTGAGCGGCAGATTCAATCAGAAAGCCTCCCCGCTGGCTCTACTTGAAAAGTCATGGGAGGCATTGACACTGGAAACGCTTTGGTTTTGGTCACCTCAAAGACCATCCGTGAGGATGGGGTAAACTTCAAGGTCGGCCTTGTGCATCAGATACTGTTTGGTGCCAATTCCATGTGGCATTCTTCATGAGAAAACTTAGCTAGGAATTCCCAAACATAAATCAAAGATGAGCATCCCTCACAATAGTATGGCATTCCCTTTCGGTTCTGTAGACATTGTATGACACGGCATGAGTTTGACGGCGTGCTCATCATTTAATTGACGTTTGTGAATTCGAGGTTTGAGTAAAAAACCCAATTACAAAACGAATGCATACCCAAATAACTTCAAAAGTGAGACATTTCTGGAGACGTGAAAAATAAAACCCTTACATCAGACGCAAATTTAACCTGAAATATTTTTATGAAAACACCAAAGGGTGGGCCAATTTTCACAGACATCTGCCCGAATTTATTACTCCAATTAAAATTGTTTATAACGTTCTTATAAACTCAACTTTGTGAAGAGTTACCTCGTGTTAAGTTATAATGAAAAAGTCATAAAATTATTTTCGGAAGCTCTTAACCAGCCGTCAGAAACTACTTTATATTTGTGTTGTTAATAGTAGGAACGCAACCAAAAGGATTTATGCAAAGTAGTTTCTATTGGGTTCTAGGTTTCTTTTTTCGATATTAAACTCCTTTACAACTTCCGCTCAAAGAGGTTCAATATTGTGAACGTATCTTATCTGAAGTAAACTCTGCCTCCTTTAAGTATTGTTTCATTGTAGAAATAAATGACAGTCTTAACAGACAGAAAATGACAGACTTAATTGATGTTTAGCCTTTCAAGAAACTTCGTAAAATTTGCACCAAACACTGTCAAAACGAGGTGCCAGTGGCGCAGTTGTGACAGTGATCAGCGACGATCGCTATTGTAAAGCAACACACGCCGGGTCGGAAATGGGATGGGTGACCATTCCGACCGAAACTTAGTGATGTGTATTTTGGGCATCTCCGTGCTATTGACATCTAGCAACGTCAACCGGGACCAACTTCTTAACGTGCCTTCCGAAGCACGGAGATGCCCAAAATACACATCACTAAATTTCGGTGACGACTGATGTCGTTAAGCCTAGTCAGAGGCCTTAGGGCGGTTTGATAACATCTGACATTAAGGTTGCTCACTAACCTCACACCCCTCCAACAATCCGCACTGAGCCCGCGTGTTGGAGTATGGCTTGTTCCACCTCATAGTTGAGGTGAGGCCTGTGCCCAGCAGTGGGACGTATATAGGACGTTTATGTTTGTTATGTTACTGTCAAAACGCAAACGTAGAATAAAAATAAGAAGAATTCAGCACGTGCGCAGGCGCAATCCAGAATATTTGCGTATGCCACGTCTTTCATGAAATTAATACAACTTGACAAACTTCGTGATAGCATTATGAATGACTAGCTATCATTATGAGATCGTGATTGATTCTAAAACGAAAGTACACGACGCGACGTTACGATTACAATAAGAAAAAAACAATTAAAACACCAACTTAATTATGTAGGTACACAAAAAACCACACCTATTTTTTTACAAAATTTTGCAGAGGTAAAGGTTATGTGAAATCATCACCATCAACAGCCACTGCTGAACATAGGCCTCCCCCATAGATTTCCAGAGCTGCAGGTGGCAGGCGGCTTGCATCCACCGAAACCCTGCGACCTTTATGATGTCATCCGTCCACCACCATGTTGTAACTTTCTTTTCACATCACCACCACAATCATCAACCACATTTTGCAATTTACTAGAACATGAAACTTAACCTTGGGATAATTTAAATACTATACATAATCACATTAACCTCTTTTTTGGTCATTGTAGTCTTAATTCCCATAGCGTAACGCTCGCAGTAATGTTACATTTATTACTGCAATGATGATAAAGTGAGTTTTTGTGATGATGAATGATACCTAATTGCAATATTAGTTTTACCAGATTTTACAATATTATTATGAGGTTAGTCTCCGTTTATGCCTACTTTTGGAATAATTACGGAATTTTATTTGTAATTTCGTGACAGGCTAGACTGAAAAGTAGAACCACGAGCAGTTTCCACCGCTACGGATTTAGGCGAAAAAATATATTCAGTTTTAGAGAAGTAAACACTACTGACCCTTAAATGTTATTTAATAGCATAAGACACCAAAAGACTTAAGAAATGAAGCAGCCTGTTACCTTTACAGTAGAAATGTTTCTTCTTCAAAAACAAAGCAGTCGTCACAAATAAAACAAACTTCATCCGATGCCAATTTGTTTGCAAATATCAGGCCTACTTTCTCGAGGGTCAGTCCAATAACAATCCAGGATCGAACGGAATTTACAACCGTAAGGCTGTATATCATGCTCGTTTACACCATAAATTAACCGACGCATAGCATTTACGACTCTCAGGGTATGGATACAGCTGATCTCTTTTGGCTAATGACGTCACGCATTTTGCAATCGTCGTTGAGACTATGATCGTCTTTTGTTTATCAGTTGCGAGACCGGTCAACGCCCTTTCCCAAGTACAACTGCCATCCGATTTCAGCTACCGTTTGTGGGAGTTGAACCTAGCTACGTCTTTGATTTGCTTAGTAGCTAGTGTTCTGACCTGATGGTACTTACACGTGAATTTCGGAGTTATCGTCAAAAAGTTAGCAGTGTAAAGTTAATCGTCAAGATAAAGGCAATGACAAGCAATGTCATAAAACTGTTAAGCTACACCTCGGTCGGTGAAGAGAGTCGTGGCCCAGTGGTTAAGAACTTCGGCTCGGAACCCAGTGTGTGAACAAGACTCAAAAGCTCGAATCTTGCTGGAACAACAAGTCTGTGTTCTTCGTACATTTGCGGCGAGCTCTCTGGTGACGGAAAACACCGATGAAAAAACTAAGCAATCCAGTGGATACCAGGGTACCAGTGGTAGGCTCGATCCTAAACACGTTTGAGTTCAAATTCACTCGGCCTAATGTGGGCTTCTGAATTTTCCAGTCACTATAAACAGCCACCAGCAGTGTGCCTCTGACTTCCCCGTTTAGGATATAGTTGTCAGAGTATGTTATGTTACGTTAACTCCAGATTCGCAGGAATAATCCCTTTTTATTAATTACAGAGGCTACTAGCTACTGTTTTCTAATAGTGTCTGCTACTTAGACCACTGAATAACTGTATAAGCATTTGTTGCTTCTCAAACTAAGGTGTTCCTCCAGTTTTCGATGTCAAACTGATACTACGAACCATTCCTTGCCGGCAGCAAATTTCCATCTATCAATTTAATTTAAAGGAAAGCTTCGATAGGAACAAAGCCTGCAGCTGGACCGATGAGATGGAGGTCAGCTCTAACGATATTCCGAGAATTGGTCCGATATTTTATGCTTAGATAACCGGCGTGGGCAGTCAAGTCACAGTATAAATATACAGTAGAACATCTACATATAAACGTGCCACTCTCGGTTTGAATGTGTGCGTGTGCGTCGCGCGCCGTGTCGCGTTTTCACGCACACGCTAGCATAAAATAGGGAGGTATAGGGAGGCGGCAGTACGGACGGGCTGTGCCCCGTGTCTGTGTGCACGCTAGGCTAATAACTCGGCGGGCGGCCTTAGATAGCCTACTGTATGGTTTATACTACGGTCAAGTCTCGAGGAGGACAATGGTCACTGCTAATGAGTGCGATTTAGGTGATTTCGATGGAACAAAACTGGCTTCTGAAGTTGTTTGATATGATTATCAAAGGTTAACTGACCAAACCCCCAATTGACAAACATCATTTAAGTTTTTTTCGTGTATCGTATATTATGCAGCTTTAATTTCATAGGTCTAGTTTTGGTATTCGTCCGGAATAGAATTTAATTACGATCATAAACGAATACCACTGGTATTAGTTTTTGGTATTGGATAGGAATAGGTCACTCATGAGTATTTGTAAGCCACGTGACTCGAATGGTCATGTTTCAACGACTTACTTAAAAGCATAAAACACTAACACCACTGCTGAACTGTACTGAATTCCCCGATACCTTAGTTTTTCGCTGAAACCACTACTTGGAATCGATTTAAAATACCCAAACTTGTGTTCTAGGAATTACTGACTTGCTTTAAAATAAAGAATCATATGATATGCTGGCTATATGTATTCACAAAAGAAATACGTTACACCTACATACAAGGACAACAATAGTTGTCTAGCTAGATTAAAATCAACAAACCAGTCACCATCTTCATACATTTCTTCAGCAACATTTCTGCCTGATTTATCGACAGCGGGCGTTATCAACTCCAAATACCTCTTGAAGCAAAAAGTTGCAAACACTCGAAACATTTTTCTGCGACACTGCACATACCAAGAGCCTATCAGGCTCATCATTCAAAAACAACTTCCATGACTAACACAGCAGAACACACTTTCGATTGCTCACTATCGAGATAAGAGAAGAAAATATCGCCCCCGATTCATAAGTGATTTATTCGTTGCTACCGGATATATGAGCTAGTATTATATCAGATCTATACTAACAATACAA